>CM021108.1:91129669-91694669 GCA_007115665.2 Sequoiadendron giganteum
TGTATCGTCGAGATTCCGATGAACAGCCGTCAAAAATTGGGGTCAAATCCTATAGTGTATACTATGTATTCGTGTGTATAATTTTTGAGGCTTACGTGTTTTTGAGTACTTGTGCTTCCCTTATTGACATGTACATGCTTGAATTATTCACGTGTATAATTATTAATTGGTTAGCCCTAGCATTGATCATTGTTGTCCTTCATTATTTGTCTTGAATATTAATTGATTTATGCTAAACAACTTTATCTAAAAGAAAAAAACATGTTTACAATTGGCATTCCATGAAATGATTCATAAAAATATTCCAATATGTTCTTTATCTAAAAGCTGGAGGTCATACCAAGTACGGGATCAACAAGTTTGTATCAAAAATTTAGAAAATAGACAACAGTGTGAATAATTCTTATTAGATTTTCTCCAAAAGTTCATCAACAACCTCCATTCGAGCCTCTCAAGGCTTTACATAGTGTTTTACACCCTTCTCTAACTGATCCACACCCTCAACTAACTAAAAACCAACTTTCAAAACAAGTAACCGTTGCATTTCAAATTCGTTGCTTTAAGCAACTTATAAATTTGCAACTTTAGACTCCTCCAACCTAATGAGTACATCTAATGACCTCTAAACCCACACAAATGGCATACAAATAGCCTTATTACATCGACAAAACTCCATTCTTTCAAAATCATATACAAATTCACAAATTTGCCTTCAAAGGCTACAAAGACAACTTCTAGTGCAAGATTGAAATTTTCACATTTTTTATCACTAGAACCAAAAGTCACCCTAAAACATACCTAATGGTCTTAATTGACCTTATTCAAGATAAAGCATGCTCAAAATACCCACAAAAAACCTATTGACCAACCTATTCACCACCAGATAATCACTAAAACCACTGAACTAGACCTTCTTCATCAAATGGAGGAACAAGGTGCTTTGCACCAATGATCATACATTTTTTGTGTGGAATACTTGAACTTCTCAACCGTCATTTGTATGTTTCTCTTTTCCAGTGTTTTTCATGCCATCATAAGGGATCAAACCGGTTAAACGCAATTCGGATCAATTCCACGTGTTTGGGTGTGAAAGAGGACCATTCCTAGCATAAACCTACCTATTGGGATGCATTGGAGCAATTATTTTGGTCACACAAATTGCAAAATGAAAGTTGCACCACTTTGCAACTTTGCACAACTTGAATTTGACACTTTTTCCATTAAGTGAAAATCCATCACTACGGGAAAACCACTCTGAGATAGCCAAAACTAAGAGAGGTTTTTGTAGAGGGGCCCAACACGATTCTGTAGGATTGGACGAGAAGTTTATAAGAATCATGGTATCTGAGTAATAGCATGCTGAAGTTTGCAGCCATTTTGCACTTTGGACCCTTAAGGGATCGATCCGGTTGAACATAGCTTGGAGTGATTCCGCATGTTTTGATGCGAAAGAGGACCATGTCTAGCGTAAAAATACCTATTTAGACATGTTGGAACAATCCTCTTGGTCACACGAGTTGCAGAGCGAAAGTTGCACCACTTTGCAACTTTGCACAGCTTGAATTTGACACTTTTTCCATCAAGTGAAAATCCGCTGCCACGGGAAAACCACTCCGAGATAGCCAAAATCGAGGGAGGTTTTTTTAGAAAAGTCCAATTTAATCCTATAGGATTAGACAAGAAGTTTCTAAGTGTCACGGTATTTGAGTAATAGCATGCGCAAGTTTGCAGCCATTTTGAACTTTGGACTCTTAAGGGATCGATCGGATGGAACATAGCTCGAAGCGATTCCGCATGTTTCGGTGTGAAATAGGACCATGCTTAGCTTTAAAATACCTATTTAGATGCATTGGAATAGTCCGCTTGGTCACATGAGTTGCAGAACGAAATTTGCACCACTTTGCAACTTTGCACTGCTTGCATTTGACGCTTTTTCCATCAAGTGAAAATCTGCATCCACGGGAAAACCACTCCAAGATAGCTAAAACCGAGAGAGGTTTTTTTAGAAGGTCCCAATGCAATCTTGTAGGATCAGATGATAATTTTCTAAGCATCACGGTATTTGAGTAATAGCATGCTAAACTTTACAACCATTTTGCACTTTGGACCCTTAAGGGATCGATCTGGTGGAATGTAGCTCGGAGCAATTCCGCATGTTTCGGTGCAAAAAAAGACCATTTCTAGAATAAAAAATACCTATTCGAACGTGTTGGAGTAGTTAGTTTGGTCACAAGAGTTGCTGAGTGAAAGTTGCACCACTTTGCAACTTTGCACAGCTTGAATTTGACACATTTTCCATCAAGTGAAAAATCGCCGCCACGGGAAAACCACTCTGAGATAGCCAAAACCGAGAGAGGTTTTTGTAGAGGGGTCCAACGATATCCTATAGGATCATATGAGAAGTTTCTACGTGTCGTGATACCGAGTAATAGCATGCTGAAGTTTGAAGCCATTTTGCACTTTGGACCCTTAAGGGATCGATCAGGTGGAACATAGCTCAGAGCGATTTCGTGTGTTTCAGTGTGAAAGAGGACCATTCCTAGTGTAAGAATACCTATTCAGATGCATTGGAATAGTTCGCTTGGTCGCATGAGTTGCAGAGAGAAAGTTGCACCACTTTGCAAATTTGCACTACTTGAATTTGACACTTTTTCCTTCAAGTGAAAATTCGCCGCCACGGGAAAACCACTGCAAGATAGCAGAGAGTTTTTTGTAGAGGGGCCCAATGTGATCCTGTAGGATTAGATGATAAATTTCTAAGGATCACGGTATCTGAGTAATAGCATGATGAAGTTTGCATCCATTTTGCACTTTGCACCCTTAAGGGATCAATCCGATGGAACGTAGCTCAGAGCGATTCCGCTTGTTTCGGTGCGAAAGAGGACCATGCCTAGCATAAAAATACCTATTCGGATGTGTTGGAATAGTCTGCTTGGTCACACAAGTTGCAGAATGAAATTTGCACCACTTTGTCACTTTGCACTGCTTGCATTTGATGTTTTTTCCATCAAGTGAAAATTCGTTGCCACGGGAAAACCACTCCGATATAGCCAAAACCAAGAGAGGTTTTTGTAGAGGGGCCCAATGCGATCTTCTAGGATTAGACGAGAAATTTCTAAGAATCACGGTATCCGAGTAATAGAATGTTTAAGTTTGCAGCCATTTTGCTCTTTGGACCCTTAAGGGATCGATCTAGTGGAACATAGCTCAGAGTGATTATGCATGTTTCGGTACGAAAGAGGACCATTCCTAGCACAAAAATACCTATTTGTATGCATTGGAGTAGTTATTTTGGTCACACAAGTTGCAGAGCGAAAGTTGCACCACTTTGCAACTTTGCACAGCTTGAATTTGACACTTTTTCCATCAAGTGAAAATTCACCGCCACATGAAAACCACTCCGAGATAGCCAATACCAAGAGAGGTTTTTCTAGAGAGGCCCAACACAATCCTGTTGGATCAGATGAGAAATTTCTAAGTGAAATGGAATAATTTTTATGGGGTTTGTGTTATTGCCCCTATAGATTTTGATGGAAAAGGGCATGAAAAATGAGGTTTCACCCTAGGGTTTGATAAAATATTGCATGTAGAGGTTGGATGATTCTATTTTGAGTTTGTGCAGGTTATTTTAAGAAGGTCTGAGGTGGTGGCATGTTCTGGTAAGGTGTGGAACCATTCCTTTCAATAAACCCCCCTTATACTAGCATAAAATAAGGGTTTTGGTTTGGCATGGTGGAGTGAGTTTGTCCTGAGAAAAATTGTGGATCTAAGGGTTTGGATACATGATAATTGCTGCCTCAACAAGTTAAGGGGGTTCTTATATGTTTAAAGGTATGTTCCTTTGTTTCTTGAATTTCCCTGCACAAATAAATACACACACACCTAAAACATCCTAATTCGACCTTACATGCTTTATATCACTTCTCTAATCCCCCAACCCTTAAACCCACTTAGTAAACTCTCTACCCTAATCAATCAACCCTCTTGACGCTTAATCACTCAACCCTCAATATTTAAACCCTAATCCCTTGACCCCTATACCCTCTTAATTCCTCAACCCTCAACCCTTATCCCTCAACCCTCAACCCTTCAACCCTAATCCCTCAACCCCTATACCCTCTTAATCTCTCAACCCTCAACCCTCAACCCTTAAACCATAATCCCTCAACCCCTATACCCTCTACTCTATAACCTCTTAATCCCTCAACCCTAAAACCTAAACCCTTAAACCCTAACCCATAAACCCTCTACCCTCTACCGTCAATCCTCTAACCTCTACTCTCAACCCTAATCCCCCAACCCTTAAACCCACTTAGTAAAATCTCTACCCTAATCCCTCAACCCTCTTGACCCTTAAACCCTCAACCCTATACCCTATACATTAAACCCTCAACCCTCAATTTTCAACCCTCAACCCTTAATCCCTCAACCCTCAATCCTTAAACTCTAAACCCTATACCCCTATATCCTATACCCCTTATATTGGACCCTGAACCTAATCCTTCAACCATATACCCTCAAACCTATACCCTAAACCCTCTACCCTCAACCAAGTAAACCCTTAACCCTCAACCCTTAAAGCCTAATCTCTCAACCCCTATACCCTCTACTCTATAACCTCTTAATCCCTCAACCCTAAACCTTAACCCATAAACCCTCTACCCTCTACCATCAATCCTCTACCCTCTACCCTCAACCCTAATCCCCCAACCCTTAAACCCACTTAGTAAACTCTCTACCCTAATCCCTCAACCCTCTTGACCCTTAAACCCTCAACCCTTAAACCCTTAAACACTCAACCCTAAACTCTTGACCCTCAACCCTCAACTGTCAACCCTTAAACCCTTAAACATTCAACCCTAAACCCTTGACCCTCAACCCTCAACCCTTAAACCCTAAACTCTAAAACCCTCTACCCTCTACCCTCTACCCTCAACCCAATACTCTCTACCCTAAACCCTAATCCCTCAACCCTTACACCGTTAAATCCAAGAAAACTCTCTACCCTAATCCCTAAACCCTCAACCCTTAATCTCTCAACCCTTATAACCTCTACCCTATATATTGGACCCTCAACCCTAATCCCTCGACCCTATACCATCAACCCTCAACCCTCAACCTTAAACCCTTAATCTTCAACCCTTAAACCCTCTACCCTCTACCCTCTACCCTATACCCTATACATTAAACCCTCAACCCTCAATTCTCAACCATCAACCCTTAATCCCTCAACCCTCAATCCTTAAACCCTAAACCCTCTACCCCTATACCCTCTACCCCTTACATTGGACCCTGAACCTAATCCTTCAACCTTATACCCTCAAACCTATACCCTAAACCCTCTACCCTCAACCAAGTAAACCCTTAACCCTAAACCCTTCAACCCTAAACCATTAAACCTTCTACCCTATACCCTCAACCAAATACCCTCTACCATCGACCCTATTCCCTCAACCCTCAAACTTTAAACCCTAATACCCTAGAAAACATCAACCCTATAGGTCCTCCTCCCTAATCTCTCAACCCTATACCCTCAACTCCTATCACTTTCTCTCTATCTATACTTATCACCTCTCCCTCCCTCCCTCCCTCCCTCCTACCCTCTCTAATTGTCTCTATCTACCGTCTCCCTCTTTCTACGTACCTCGCGTTCAATCAATCCCTACCACCCTCTCTCACTCCCTCTATCCATCTCTCTCTATGTCCTCCCCACTCTATCCCACTCTCTCCCACTCTCTCTCTCTCATGTCTCTCCCTCCAACCCCCCTCTCTCTCAGGTCTCTCCCTCTGGCAACCTACCTAGGTAACTCTCTCTTTGTCTCTCTCCCCTCTCTCTATCTATCCCTTCCACCCTACCTAGATAAGTCCCTCTCAATCCACCCCCCTCTTTCTCTACCTCTATCAGGTCACTCCCTCCCACACCCTCTCCCTCTCTCGTCTCTCACTCACACTCCCTCTCTTTCACACTCCCTCTCACTACCTATCTCTCAAGTCTCTCCCTCTCACCCCCTCACACTCTCAAGTCTCTCCCTTTGGCACCCTACCTACATAACTCTCTTTTTCTCTATGTCTCTCTCTCCCCCCTCTCTCTCTCTCTCTCTCAATTATCTCTCCCACCCCCCCTCTCTCTCTCCCTCCCTATATCCCTCCCACCCTACCTAACTAATTCCCTCTCACTCCAACCCCTTCTCTCCCACTCCCTCTCTCTTAAACTCTCACTTCCACCCTCTCTCCATCTCTCCAGACTCTCTCTCTCTAAATTATCCCTCCCTTTAAATACATACATGCAATCATACATACATGTGTAGATACAATCTTACATACAATATATATGCATTGATACATACATCCATACATACATACATACATACAAGTATGCATACATGACATACAAGCATACATGTACATACAAACATACAAATATATTAGCATACATTCAATATATATCGGCATTTAACATAAAGGAGGACATAATGTGAGCGCATTATAACGTGCTCGCGTTATGTCTTAGTTGACATGTTTCCCGCATAAGCAAAAACAATGTCAAAACGCTTGCATTATAACGTGCTCGCGTTATGTCTTAGTTGACATGTTTCCCGCAGAAGCAAAAACAATGTCAAAACTGAAATATAAAGCACTCGCATTATATCTTGCTTTGGGAATTACCAAGCCTTAGGCTTGGTATTTTCCTTGGAATACCAACCCAAAGGCTTGGAAGGCATTCCCAACGACCAGAGACGTGTTTTTAAAAAATCTACCATATTTCACATAATCGAGTTTGTGCTCACTGTTAGGATTGCACGTGGTTCAATATCGAAAAAATTGAACACATGGGTAATGTTTGGTTCTATCTTAGCTATCCAACAATGTAATTTTTTTCACTTTCTGAAAATGTTAAGCCTTTCATCCATAATTTATTTTATTTGTATGTCTTTTTTTTGCCAAAAAGCAGTGTTTGGTATTTTTTTCTTTATAAATTAACCGTTCATCGAATTTTCAAATAAATTACATTTTTATAAACTAGACTCCATTCTACAAATTTTGAAAAAAATTTAAAAAAAAAATCAATTAGTTTCCAAAATTTGTAGGTGTAGCATGGCCAAAATTATGTTTTTCAGGAAATGTCCACTTTGAAAATTAGTAAAAAATCAAATATTCATTAAAAAATTATCAGAAAAATCATGCATCAACTACATACTGTTAGCTAACTTCTGACCATTGCAATTTTAAAAATACTAAAAAATAATTCACCGTATGAGGGTCGTACAAGAGTTGTTATGTTATGTTTTTCTGACAAAAACAACACCAATTTGTGTACGTCCCTCTTTTGAACCCCTTAATATCAACCATTTTAAAAATAAATTAGTAGTTTAGAAAGTAGACTCAGAGTACTTTGATCCTTGTTTTTGTTCCATCTCAAAATTTTGAGTGTAACTATCCTCAATTTCATGTCCAAGGTCAGTATTTCATGATTTCAGAAAAAAGTTGTCCACTTAAGTCCCCTTTTTGGGAACCATCTTTGTGCAATTACCCCCTTGTCCAACACACTGTTTCGCTCCTTGGGGAAGGAAAAGGTAGCAATAAAGAACCCCCTAGCGCTAGGGTAGAGCTCGATCTCCCTAGAGACCAAAGGCTTCCAAGAGACCGACACCCAGTTATGGAGATTGAGGAGGGAGGGCCACATGCCATTAAACCTGTAGACCACACCCTGCTTCAGATAATATTCTTCATTTTCAATGACCTCTGAACCACAAATCACAACAGGAGAATCCCTGACACAGGGTAGAGGCCTACGAGCTAGAGCAGGAGGCCGATCACCCACCTTAGCAGCCTCAGAGAAGGAATTAACCCGACCTAAAGAACCCCCAACAGGTGGGACACCAGGAACCGAGTCCGCCAAAGTAGCTTCAGCCAAAGAACCCCCACCACTCCCAACCAGGAGCCCGCAGGCCACAACAGTCTCAGACGTCGTCGCAACCAGAGCATGAGACACAGGAACAAAAGATAGCCTAAAACGTCCAAGATCCACCCTAATTGCAGTAGATCCTAGAGGAAGCTCATGAGGAGAAGCCCCTAGCGCAACCCCCTCAGATGGAAAAATGTTGATGTCTCTCACACCACACTCAATACTAGTTCGCACACCTTTTTCCTGCAAAGAAAACAGAGGAGGATCTTTACTCACGCTAGGAACCCCATTTGGAGGAGGAAGAGCCTCATCCAGGCATCCCTGCACAACAACCATATTTTCCCATTGGGCATCCAATGCATAGCACCCATGCCCATTTTAAATCTGCCTGTTGGGAATCACGCGCTCCGCTCCGCTCATGGTTTAGATAGAATACCTATATAACCTTAGTTGTTAAACAAAAAATACACTTAATATAATTATGACACATTATCATCAACGCCAAAGTATATTTCCATTATGTACATTTATTCAAGGAACAAAAGGAATAGAATAATCATATCTAATTGGTGGCATTTGTCAAGATTCTAAAAATGTAGCATTCCCAAGGCATTCTCCACTTTTATTATATTCACTAAGTTCTAGAGGTGCAGTATTGAATATCAAAGCCTAAAACATCCATTCATAACTTAAAATTCCAATCTCATATTTTTTTTCATTAGAAGGAGCAATAATTACAATTTTCTAAGAAGATATTCACCACAGAAAACACATTAATTGACGAAACAATCTTTAGGGGAAAAAATTGCTATAGAACACAAACTCTTAACTTCGTCAAGAATTTATAGAAAATGCAAACATGAGTTTTGGAGGTATATATATGATATTGGTTGAAAGTGAAATATTTTTTTTTTAATACATATAGTTCATTACTGTCGTTTTTTTGTATTAATAATACTCGCTCATTAAAACCATTATTTTTCAAATGTTTTGTATGTATATCTCTATTCTAGTTGGAGATTTGGGCTAATTGCTTCCTTTCAATGATAAACCACCATATGGTAGTAATGGACATGCTACACTGCAATAAGAATAATTCAACATAGTTAATTTGGAGAAGCTATTTAAATGGGAAGGAGAACGTAATCACAAAAAATAATTTATCAACTTCTCATAAATTAAGAGATGTAAATCCAACTATTGATGAATAGTTTATTACTAATGACAATAACCAATATTGGCATAGACTTAACAACCAATAAGTAATTTGATAATAGTATACATTTGTTTTCCACAAATGATAATGTGCATAGTCATAATAGGAAAATGTGTATTCATTCAAAAGACATGTTGTACACAACATTGCAAAAAAAGTGGGGGGTGTAAGTGTGAATAAGGTATAAAGGAATATTGAGACTTAATGGAGTTGGGAATTATGGATGATGAGACCTGTAATAAAGAAAGGAAGCTAAGATCTCAATGGTATAAAATAAAGAAAAAGGAAGAATTTTTTTGGAAACAGAAATCAAGAATCCAATGGTTAATGGAAGGGGATAAAAATACAAAAAAATTCCACCAATCCACCTTGAAACATAGAGGAAGAAATAGGATCAAATTTCTAATTACTTCTAATGGAACAAGACTTGATAAAGAAGAGGACATTGCTAGGGAGGCTATCTCCTTTTTCTCAAACTTTCCTGAATTGCCAAAGGTTGATAATTCTGAATTGGATGATTTTCTGCAAGTCATTCCCTATGTTATCATGTAGCAGGATTTAAAAGAATTGCCTAAAGTTGTTTCTATGAAAGAGGTGAAGGAGGTTGTTTTCTCCTTTGGTTCTTTTAAAGCACCAGGATCGGATGTATTTTCCCCAAGATTTTTCCAAGTCTATTGGGATATAGTCTCTCTTGACTTGCTCAATGCGGTCATGGATTTCTTCAGATCGACAAATCTTGTAAATCAGATGTGTAGACACAGAAAATTGACTAACGCACTTGATCCTGATTATTAACATCGCTTGGTCCTAAATCATACCCTTAGCTTATCATCACCTTTCATCCCTTAATTAAATAAATTATTATTTATTTAATTAGGTCTTTCTCCTCTGTTGATTAAATTAATCAATTTAATTTAATTAACCCTATATCCCTCTTTAATTAAATAATTCATCTTATTTGATTAAATCCCTAAAAGTCCTCTTATTAAATTAAATAAATTAAACCTTATTTTATTAAATCTAGCATTGTCCCATTTAGTTAAATAAATCAAAGCATTTAATTAGTTAAACCCTTCCTCTCAATTTGATTTAAATCAATTCATAAATTTAAGTCTAAATTGTCACATCTCCTAAATTCCTCATTAAATTAATTAAACTTTGGTTAATTTAATCTTAATCTATGTCACATCCTCTAGAGAATGCAACTTGCACAATAAATCAATTACTTTGATTTATTAAATCTCCTATTTTCCCTCACATGGCATAAAAGGGGAATATTCCCTCAAAATTTGAATTCAAATTCAAATGGACTTGGTCCTTCCAAAAAGGCATTTATTTCACCTTACAAGTCCTTTTTCCATGAGCCAAGTGGCCATAACTCTATTTTATTCCCTCTCCAACAAGTCATTTCACCAATTTGAAATTCCACCTAATGTCATTTATTGGCACTTTGATTAAAACTTGCACAACCTTCAACCATTCACATTTTGACAAGTGGCACTTGGCCATTGGGTGTTGAATGATCCCACGTTTCTCAATTTCACTCTTTCTTCCAATTTGGAAATCTATAAATGAGAGACTCTTCTTCTCATTCTATCATCCACAATCCAAGAAAGTATACTATACTTCATTTCATCCACAACTTATCCATTTCATATCAAGTTTTCATCATTTTCATGGTTTCATAGCAAGGTTATGTCAAAATTTCATCAAGGTGCTTCAACCATCTACAAATCTTCATCAAAGCTTGCATAGGAGTTGGGAAAGGGCCAATTTCTACACATAATTGGCACCAAATCCCCCATGGGATCAAGAATTTGCATCTTAGAATAGGATTTCATTTCTTTCTTTATTCATTTCTTCATTTTATTTCCTATTTGAGCATTGCAAATGGATTTCATCGGGAATCCTTGTTCTTACTTGCATATTGATCTAATATTGTGCTGGTTTGCCATGGTTGTGTAGGTCTAGGATTGGGGTTCACAAGATGAATATCGCTTTTATAGTTCTAATACCCAAGACTAATGATGTTGTTTCTATGAATGATTGTAGACCTATCAATTTGTGCTTGACACCACCTATAAGATTTGTTCTTAAATTATGGTTAATAGGTTGAAATTAGTCCTGAATAAAATGATTGATGTCAATCAAAATGGATTTATCCAAGACAAATATTGTATGTAGCTATTTACACCCATGAGGTGTTTCATTCTATGGATCACAACAAAAAATAAGGTATGGCATTGAAACTAAATATCTCTAAAGCATATGATCGGGTCTCTTAGAATTTTCTATTTGTTGTTCTTGAAAAGTTTGGTTTCAATGGAAAATTCCTCAATCTTATCGAATTTGGTGTCACTACCCTAAATTACTTTATCTTGATTAATGGGGTTCCTAAAGGCTTCTTCTCTTCAGTTCATGGCCTGAGACAGGCGGACCCATTTTCACCTTACCTGTTTGTCATTGTTGCTAAATATTTGGGCCATAATATCTAGAAATAATTTTTAAACAAAAATTTAAAAGGTTTCTATGTTGCTTCCTCCCTTCCCCCTACTTTACACCAATAGTTCATTGATGACACTATCCTCATGGGGGAGGCATCTATTATAGAAGAAAAACAATGGAAAGTTATCCTTGACCAATATGCTAAACTATCTGGCCAATTCATCAATTATCAAAAAAGTAAAATCTATTTTTTCAATACTAACTAGATTGTTAAGGAGAAAGTTATAAATATTTTAGGATTCCAGGAGGTAGAATTGCCAGCTACTTATTTGGGCTTACCTCTAATTTCCAAAAATCCTAATAATAACTACTGGAATTACATTGTGGAAAAGATCCAGAAGAAACTGGTTGGGTGGAAGGGAAAATTGTTGAGCTTTGCTGGAAAAGTTCAACTTTTAAAGGCTTCCTTACATAATATACCTTTCTATTACCTATCTTTGTTCAACATCCCTGCTTATATTGCTGAGAAAATTGAAATGATTCAAAGGAGATTCTTATGGTTTGGTGTGGAAGAAAGGAAAAGAACGACTCATTAAATGGGAAATTATTTGCACATCGAAGAGGGAAGGAGATCTAGGAATCAGAAGAATAAAAATGTTCAACAAAGCTCTTGTGGAAAAAATGGGTTGGTTTCTTTTGGAAGGTGATAAGGATTGGGTACGGATCATGTGGGATAAATGCCTAAATAATAAGGATACTTGTTGTTTTCTTAGGAAAAAGGAGCTACTTTACAGCTCTATCTTTTGGAATAACCTACTAAAAGTTAGAGGAACCCTAAGTAAAGGAGTGAAATTAAGAATTGGAAATGGGCTTAGAACTAAGTTTTGGGAGGATTTTTGGTCCACCTATGCTCCTTTTTTGGTTAGGGACAACCTTCAACAAATGAGAATCAGACTAAAAAGAAGCATTGGCAAGAAGGTCTCTAATTATTTAAATTGGGAAGGCTTAAGACCAGAATGGATTGACTTCAAGAACTATTTGAATAATGTTATTCTCAGGGGTGGTAGACAACCAAATTGGGATGCTTCTTTGGAATTTTTGTTGAGAATAATTGGGAGTCCTGACCTTTTTTCAAGAAACAAAAAGGATGAATGGATCTGGACAAAAAATGCTTTATGTAGGTTCTTTGTTAAATCAGCCTATGATACTATGGAATTGCAACCTCTTAACCTTCGTGTCTTTGACTGGAACATGGTGTGGAGTAAGAACTTAATCCCCAAGATTAATTACTTCTGGTGGGATTTTATACATGGTAAGATTCTCACAATTGATAATATTAAGAAAAGAGGTTGGTATTTAGTCAATAAATGTTATCTTTGTAACGAAGAAGAAGAAACTATTATGCATATGCTCTTTCAACTCCCCTTTGCTCAAGAAGTTTGGAATTTTTTCCTAAAAAATATTATAGTGGAATGGATTTTCCTTAATTCGATCAAAATGTTTGTTGAAGGGTGGAGCTTATGTCCTTACTCTCATAAAATAATTCTTGACCTCTGGAGACAAGTTTCACCGTTCCTCACTTGTGGATTCTGGAAAGAGGGAAATAATAGAATCTTTAGGGATGTTTCTAAAATTAGTAAGGATCCATGTATGGTTATAAGGAAATAGATTCAAGAAAACATTGAAATATGTAAGTACACCCAGTCAAGGAAAGGGCCTTCCTATCAATAATTGAGAATTAAGCAACAGTGGGGGATTTCCCATGACCTTAACAATGTTAATTGGGCTAAGAAGATTATAAAAAACAACACTGTCTAAATTTCCCTGGATCCAAGATGGGTTAAATGCAATTTTGTTGGATGTTCAAAAGGAAATCCTAGACTGGTAGGAACAAGTGGTGTGGTTAGAGATGATCGTGATATCTATGCGATTGGATGTAGCAAGGGTTTGGGAACAACAACTAATAATTTTATTGAAGCTTTTGTTGTTTGGGCAGGAATAGGTTATATCAAAGATAAAGGGTACATGAAGGTTATTATGGAAGGCAACTCCAAGCTTATTATTGATTATTTAAAAATTATAGTTGAGGCACCTTGGGAAATAAAAGACATGTTGGATGATTGTAAAAATATGCTACAATCTTTCCAAAACTACAAGATTTACCATATATTTAGGGAGGGCAATAGGGCCGTTGATGCTATGGAAAAATTTGGCCTTAGACAGGAGGTGTTGAAATACTGGGATTTCTCCAATCTATCTAACCAAATAAAAGAAATAATTTCTAAGGATAGATTGGGAGTGATGGATAGATTGGGAGATTGGATTAATCATGGATAGAATAGCAATAATTAAAAAAAGAGGCCTGATGTGTTGTCCAACTGTCAAATGGGTTTTTCCTTGGTGGCAACTGGGCAAGCTAACAAGATGGACTGGGTGGTACGTCCACAGAGATACGCAAAATCCCAAAGATATTAAAAGAATGAGATAGAAAGGACATATTATTTGGGTAACCTTGTGCTTCAAAAAGAAAGTTTTCAATGAGGATATTGGGTGCATCATTTGCATCGTTAAAAATATTGAGTTTGATTTTGGAAAAGATACATTGACATGTGTTAATGTCGACGGGAAGGAGATTAATAAAATAAGAATAATCATGACTAATAAAGGTGGTGGAGTTGTCATATTTCATAATGACAGGGCTCAAAAAGGTAAAAATCGGCTTTGTTTCAAGAGTGATTATTTTAACCAACCTACCAGAAGATTTGATATGTTATCTTCTCAAATGAAAAACCACAAGGTCTCCATCAACACTGAGATTTTTGAATTATCGGTTTCCATAGTCATGAATGAAGAGGAAAAAATGATGAGTTTCTTCTCCTTCCTAAGAACTACTCTAGCAAGGATAACACCACATGGGAGGCCCTAGAAAGAGGACGGAGTTGCATCAATATGATTCTCTACAAAAGAATTCAGAGTTGTGGGGTCCATTTGAGAAGGTTGGCTTTACCCCATACTTTGCAACCATGGAAGGATATAATGAGCAGTTGAGCTACAATTTTGTGAATGCCTAGAAGGATTGCGAAGTGGAGCTGGGTGGTCTTCATTTCACAATGGACGCTAAGCTCATAGGTAAGGTGATAGGGTTGGCATATGAAGGGAAGAAGGTGGCAAAGGTAAGTAATGGCAGGTACCAAGTTTATATTGAGATATTTTTTGAGGATAAAAAAAAAGCTGAGAGATTCTAGAATGGTTATTCTAGGGTTTTTCTTCCTCCCTCGTACTATAATGTGTGCTTTTTTTATATGAAATTCTTTACACTTGAAGATCGGTTTCAATTTGTTCATGGCTACCACTTCCCAATCCTAGACCATATCTGACACCTTGAGAAGATAAACCTTCCTTTCTTCCTCTTTTCATCCTTGAGCTGGAGCCTAACCAATGACACAAACTCGTTGCTACACCAAGGGTTGATTCATGCTATCTGCAAATATGTTTTAGCTACTTCCTCACAAAGAAATATTTTCCTTAATTTGATCGAAAACCCTACACCCAAGAGATCTGTGAAAATTAATCTTATAGAAAGTCATCTCCACACCTTGACCAAAACATCTGCCAAGACATCTCCCAACCCTGTTGACCCTTCGTGGTCGGACCTACTTAAAATTACTCCTGAAAAACGGAGTGTTGTGCCTATTGTCTCTGTTGTGAACAAAAAGAGAAAAATTTTGATCTGTGAGTTGGGAGCCGATCCCAACACTATCACGATTATGGATGGCATGGACAACAACCCTGAATTTTCTACACCAGTGGGTAAAAGATCGACCAGGCTTACTTTGGTGGCATCAAAAGGGTCTGATAGCAGCCAAAATTCTAAAATCTCGGAATAAAAGTGTGCTACTAGGTCCCAGGATAGTAAGGGGAAGAAGGTGGTAAGGGAAGACAAAGCTTCCTCATCTAAGGAAATCCCGGATAGCCTTGGGAGTGAGTCTACTGAGGAGGAGAAGGAGTCGATAGATGAGGAAGACACTAGCAATGAGGATGAGGATGGGGAATCACAGCAAGAGGGGGTGCAAGAGGCTGAATATGACAATGATAGGGTTGTGGAAAAAGAAGATGCTACCAATGACACGGAGGTTATGGAGTTCAATAACCCTGGCAAAGAGAGCATGTGGGGTTTTGACACTGTTAGAATTCAAAGGGTGGAGGAAAGGATGGAGATGTTGGAAAAATTGATGCAAGAGGAAGGTAAGAATAGCAGATTCCAGGCTCTTGAAAATGCAATTAAGAGCTTATGCGGGGTAGTGGATGTAGTAATGAAAAAAGTTGTCATGGCCATGGTATCGGGTCAAGGGAAAATTAAGAAGCAACAAAGGAAAAAGGTGGTAGATGATGAAGCAGACTTGTCTAGAAATATGGAGCCCAAAGAGAATTTTGAAGACTCTGTCGAAGACCTACTGAAGGCTTTGAATTTGATCGAGGATGCTTAATCCTTGGCCTTTGGTCCTCTTACTTTCTATCATTTGCCTCTATGGTCTTTTTTTGTTAATCTTGGATGTTATAATGTTGATATTGGCCATTGGTGCCTAGACTATAATATTTTTAGTTGTATATATGTTAGGAATTATGGCTTTAGATTGGACACTATTTAAAGGTTATGTGGTTATAACCTACTTTTGTGGTGGTATTTTAAGTTGGACTGGATATACTTTTATGTTATGACTGATAGGGCTATAATGTTTGATGCAGAGGGCATAGGTTAGTTTTTGGTTGATTGGTTGGGGAAGTGTTTCTTTGGCCTACTTCCTCTTTGTGATGTTTTGACTAGATGTTGTTCTATTGTCTGATGTACTAATTTTTAAGGGTTGAGGCCCTTTCCTTGCTTAATCAATCAAAAACATTAAAAAATGTTTCAAATTTTCAAAATTAAAACCATGATAAAACCAACATAATTTCTTCACAAGTCAAATGATGATTCCAATTTCATGTGTGCATATGACCTTTAGGAGCCATAAATACTTGTAGAGGGTCATATTGATTATTTGTATCCTTTTTCTTTCATTTTGATACACTTAACAAATCAATTTTTGTGACCTCCTTTGTAAATGAGGTCTTCTAACAAGATATTCAACAAAAACAATGTTTGGACCCTAAAACTTCTCTAATCATCACAAGACTAGAGCTAAAGGCTAGTGATGACAAATAAACAACTAGGTTGTCACCAGAATAGAGAAACAATTTTTTTGGTGGGACCTTACAAACCAACTCAAAAACATTGGCATATTAAAATCACCATCAAAAATTTCCCAAGATCCACAAAATAGGTTTTACACAATCCTTATGATTTATAAAAATCGTCTACGAACCATATTTTGAAGATGAACTATACATTGTAAAATTTTAATGCTAGAATTTTTAGGCCAACTAACTACCACGGGGCCAAGAAAAGGGTTTATCTACAAATTGGAAGGTCATCATGCACTATAAATGAAGGAAATTTATAGTTTCCAATAGGATCAATATGATTATTCTTGGTACCACATATTTTTTATCATCAACCATACCTTGGTTTGAGTTTTTATTGGTAGACTTGATATGTCATGATGTATTTTCAAATTTGACATTACCTATTTTATGGGAGTTCTTATACAAGGAGCTTGTGATTATGATTTATGAGTTGTATATATTTTTGGCATGAGTTTACTAATATTATTGATACTTAGGAGGTGTGGATGGATGAATATATTAGCATATGTTTTGGGTGTTAGTTCTAGTCATGCGGGTTTTACCTTTGACAACAGTTTGGAGCCTTTGTTATCACTTTAATTTGATGCTTATGTTCTTTGTATTGGTGCATCTTCAACTTGGATTTTTCCTATTCTTATATAGGTGTAATGTTGGAGGATGAAAGAAGTTCTTTCTTGATATGGTGGTCATCTTAATTTTATCATAGGTATATTTATGGAGCATGAGAGAATACTAGATATTCATGTGGTTTCATGTATGGTTATGGTGATGTATTTCATATATTCATGTATGTTTTATAAGTGGGAGAATGTAAGGAATAGGTTTTGTACACCTTGCATAACATGAGTATTTTAATTATGTAAAATAAATATATATTTATTTGTGGTGCACCTATGAGATGTGTTTAGCCATATTAGATATTTATTTGGCTCCAACTATAATTTTGTATGTAACATTGGGTTAGCTATTTTATGTGTGGGAGATATAGAATAATTAATTAGGAAAATATTTAATAATATGAAAACTTAGTATCAAAATGTAAATTAGGGATCAACGGTTTTGTGTACTCATGGTTTTGATGTGCATGCTTTTCTCTCAGGGGGTTATGTAAGAAATGGATTAACATTATTAAAAAATATGGGTGTTATGCACTAATTTACCAACACATAATAAATCACATAGACCAATATCAGACTTTCATAATTGCCACATTGTGAACATATTTTGATTTTCACTACCCCTTTCCTATGATACCAATGTATTTAGTTTATATATGTTTTTATGAATAAATTTTGTGTATAGGTTTAATATAAATAGATTTTCCTTGTATGGCACTAGATTATTTAAGGTTTCATGTAAGTTGGGTGATATTTTTAATGCTCAAATAAATATAAAGATGGTTGGTAATTGGGACCTTTATATGTAAGGTAGCTCAAGAACCTTGTTTTGGTAATAGGCCATCTTAGCATATCGAAATAATTCATTAACATAAAATCATTAATATTTATGTTTTTTATCACATTATCTTCCTTGGTTAAGCTAGTCTTTGGGTAGCTTGGAGAAATCATCTATAAAGGCTATAAATCCTTGAAGAATATATCTTGTTGATGTATGTGAAAAAATGGTTGTTTTTATAATATGTATAGATTATCTTAATTTGGAGAAGTTCAAGTTCTCATCCTATAGTTGAAATCCTAGGAGAGCTACACAGGACTTTGATCCTATTTGGAAATGGGTATGTAGGAAGTCCTTGGGTGAAGAATTCCCCCATGACCTACATCTATAATGGAATTTTTAGGGAATAGATATAGTGGTTGGGGTTTTTCTTGAACTTTATTATCTCTCCCTTTTTAATATGGTTAATCATGAGGCTAAAATTCATTAAATTTATGTGAGATAATTATGTCAATAATATGTCTCCACTATACAAGTTTGAGACAATGAAATGTAGCCCATAGATATCAAGCATGTCTACTCTAAGGCTTGTAGTTTTTGGCTTTCCAAGATCTACTTCAATCTTGGATGAAAATTTAAAATACCTATCATAAAGTTCTATCGTAATGTGAATATATAAGAATGCCTCTAGTCTTATCTAAACTAAAATAATCAAAGTTATGTGTTGAACACTATGGCCTTGTGTCTTGGATCATTAACAAGTCTATGAGGGTATATGTTATCTTCAAGACTTGGTAAGGTCTATTTCTCCAAAAATAAAAGCATGATAAACCTGGCCATGACATGCTATGAATAAATTAGGGATCCTTGTAATGTGTATTTAATGTTGATGTCGAATTAATCCCTTATGATCTCATGGTGTGAACATATCTTATTAAGTATAGATTTTTTACTTGATCTAAATATGTACTTTATTTTTGTTGATTTTAGGATATATTTACTTATGATCACCTTTTCCATATATGGATAATTAATTGTAAGTATTTCAAAGTATGGTTTGACATTTTTCCTTTATATCTATTTTGTGGATAAATGTGTGATAATTCTTAGGATTGGTACTAGATAAAATATTATATATTCAAAGTAGTGTTATGATTTCCAAGATCATAAAACAAAAACTAAAATAAGCTTCCACAAATTACATGCACACAATAAGCCTAATTGATATTATCATAGAGTTGAGTAAAATTTACAATGTAACCTTGCATATATACGCAAGGTGGTGAAGGTTAGAAAGTTAGAAACAATGAATAACTACCCCACAAAATATGGAACACTTGTTAACTCACTTGATAAGTGTTCTAGTGAGTGGAAAATGTATATGTAAGAGGTGTTTCAAAAAGCGAGGACACATGTCTCAAAAACATAAGGTGAGAAAAAACTCTAGAAGTTCCTAATTGGAGACTTAAGCAATGTAAATAGGACTCCCCTAGGTAGACTATTGGCTAACTAGTTTGGTAAAGTCACTATTTACACCAACACCCCCCCTTAAGTACAACTTAGGGAGTAACATATGTAAGATGATGATGGGTCCTGGCTACTAGCCATGTTAGGTACCCATGTACAATGAAATCTCTTATAAATAATTATAGGATATAGTTTTGTACACCTTTGCATAAAATATTATATTATAATTAAATAATTAAATAATTATTTGATTGAGGTACACCTAGGAGGCGTGTTTAGCCACATTAGATAATTATTTGGGACCACTTGTAAAGTTGTATTGTAATATTTGGTTATTATTTAATGTGTGGGAGACATAGGATAATAATTTAACATTTGGGGAAAGTATTTAATAAAGTGAAAACTTAATACCCAATATTAAATGAGGGGTCAATGGTTTGGTGGAACATGATTTTATCTTACCACTTGGTTGTATTTGTGTGATCTTGTTTCTATAAAATTAAACACATGTTTAGTGATTAAGGCTAGTTGGGTGAGTGGGTTGCCATTATTGAGTCTTTCTGAGGAGTGCATATGTGAAGCATGGAATGGGAAGTGTGGATTCATGCTTGGACACATGGAGGATGCATTGGAGAGGCTTGATGCTTCAAAAGTATTCATGGTAACTTTGTAAGTGTGTGTATTAATTATTTTCTAAATAATATATGGAGTATGGATGCTTTTGGAGGTTGGGTTTTTCCCTCTTGATACTTTTCTCAGAGTATATCTTGTGTTATCTTATGGCATGTTTATTTAATCTATGTATTGTAACTATTATATAAGCATGCATGCATGTTTTTCTCTCATAGGGTTATGTAAGAAACGGATTAAATGAATTGGGAATTGATGCACATTATTTCCTAACAAGTGGTATTAGAGCTTGTAGTATAGGAAATTGTATACCTTTACAATTTCACACTACGTTTGGATCCCTTAATTTATTGAACTTAATTAAGCTTCTAATTTGAAAAATTACGCATTCCAAAGCCTTATTTTTACCATTCTTCGAAAGGAGAACCAACATTAAATAAATGCAATAAATAATTAAATCACCTTGGAATATGAGTGTCCTGAAATTATAGGCCAAGACCCATTTTCCCATGGGCGAATGGGGAATGGGCCCCCTTTATGAGTCAAGATTTGTTTTATAGTACGTTTTGGTGGCATTTTATTGATTCAAATTCAACTTGCAAGTGTCAATTTTTGGAATCTAATTTTCAAGAAATTAGATAAACAACTATAAATACATAGTATTTTTATCATTTGAAATCTAAGGAGTAATAACACACATTATCAAGATTTCATGAGAGAAAATATTATTGTCAAGGGCATTCAAGAGAAAATTTCTCAATCATTTTTAGTAGCAACCAAGATCCTAACATCATGTCCAAGTTTATGTGTGTTCATGTTCTCTTGTGAAGGCTAATATGCATTTTTTATCCTCAAGCATCCAAGAATTTAAAGTATCCAAATCAATCAAGCAAAGCAAGACTCATTTCTTTTGAAGAGATGTGTTTGACTTCAATCCTTCAAGGAGTCCATTGAAGTGTGGTGAGTTGTAGCAAGCATTGTTCATTCATCATTTCCTTCCTTTTTCATTATCTTTCTATCAAGGTTTAATTCCCAAACTAGGATTTGACTAAGGCAAACCCCCATTCAAAAAGAAAAAAAAATTCCCTCTTTGTGTATGTGCAGATTACAAGTCAACGAAGAATTGAAGAGATCTTAAAAGAGAAATTTTGCATTATTTGCACAAGTTATCACCACTTTTGTCAAGCCATAAAAACTAAGCTGCAGAATTTATTTTTGTCACTCTAATAGTGGGACCTATATCAACTAGAAGCCAAGATCCAGCATCAGAGGACTTTAAAAATTTATTTTCGAAGCCCTAACTAAGACCCATTCACCCATGGTCGAACCATACCCTTAGTAGACCTCAAAAATAGATTTTGGTGATAGGTGCATGCCATCAGACCCTTCTTAGATTTGTCTGCAAACTGTCATTACATTTTTGTACATTTTGGAATCTATATTTTATGTATTAGGTATTAGTATTCATTGATTTTGAGTACTTCAAATCATTTCAATTTAGTTTCAGATCTTTCCTATTGTCCTAAGGACTGAGATCCAAGTTTGATTTGTTGGAAATGTTGTCATTGATGGCAAAGGCATATAAGAGATTTTTAGAATTGTGTCATTGATGTCAACAAAAGAATGCATTGTCTAAGTTTGATATCATTGATAAATGGATGATTAAAATGAAGTTTAAACTTGTTTGAGTGAAGCTGACTTCTTTGTAGAGAAACATATGGGTTAACCATAGACATTCAATGGAAATTTAAAGCCAAATACATAAATCAATGCAGACTTGAATATATCATGTCTCTTATAAAGAGGGGAGTACACTAGAGCAATAGTGATATCAGTGGAAGCCCAAAGTTCTCATCAAGTTTCTTTTGGATAGCATTAACTATTAAAGGCCATCAAGTCACCAATGACAAGCAATAATATAATCATTTGGATACAATGGAAGGAATGCTAATGTTGCTAAAGAGCACTCAAAGGCATGTAAATAAAGATATCAAGTATGAAACAAGGAAACCCAAGCTACGGTCATTACAGTCAAGGATATCATGGTCATAGTTACAAATAAGGTTGAAGTTAGTAGCTTTAAATAATCCAATTCAAAGATTTGGGGTAATTGTTGGAAATAGTTAACCAAAAACATGACTAGGTTTATATTGAACAGAATAGCGATTAATGTTAATAAACAATATACTGAAGGCATCAATGTTTGTTTATTAACATAATAAAAAGCAGCAATTATATTTCTCAAGCATATAAAACAAAAATCTAGGTGAAAAAGACAAATAACATATAGGACAAAGCTTAGATAAGGACAAAACTTAGATAAGACAAAAAGGAACAGTGATTTATAGAAGGCAGCAATTCATAAAACAAAAGTCTTATCTATAATGTGGTTAATAAAAAATAAAAAGGCACGATATCTTCTAAAACAATGGTTCAGATTCTTAATGAATAAGACAAAATCACTAAAGACAAAATTAGAAAAAGGACAAAAATGAATAAAGGCAAGAGTTAAAGTGGTGTGATCCCTTTTGAAATAATGCAACTTCAGAAATGTGTTGATAAATGTGGTTATGAAGTGGTGCGACTTTAGACACTTAATTAGTAACATTTGAAAAATTAATAAGATTCACTTTTGAATTAATGTGATTTAAAAGAATGCAGATGATATAGTGTGATTCCTTGTGAGGAAAAATAATAAAATTAAAAGTCAGATTTTCAATATACTAAGAGGTGCAATCTAATCAAAAGGCACATTATTTCCAAAGGTTGTATCTCTTACAAAGAGATCAATATATATACAAAGTTCAATTCAATTTTGAGATGTGTGTGGAAATGAAAGAAGATCCTTCAGTGAGGTGTGGGATAAGAAAGAATTTATAATGAATTATTTTTTAGTATAAGTAGTGTGTGAGTGTGAGGATTAAAGATAAACATCATATCTACACCTACATATTTGCATATGAAAATGTAAAAAGATCATTGTAAATGTAGAATTAAGAGAAGAGTTAATGGTTGGGTGGAGTGACTATGGTTGTGTAAAATCAGAACAACAGTGTATGGTATGGATTGAAAAGTGAGTGGAGTTGAGTGACAAAGAAAAGGTCAATGCACAAGAAGAGGTATATGCAAATCTAAAAGAGACATATGCAACTCTAAAAGAGGAATATGCAGATTTCAAGGAGGAGATATAATCATGGCATAATGAAGCATATTGAAGAGATTTTTTGAGAAGATTTGAAGGAAGTTTTGAGCAAAATTTAGAGTAGAGTTATGAGCAAATTGGTGAAGATTTTATGAGCGGGTCTATGAAGATTTCGTGAAGAAATTTATGAGGAGATTGTGAGTAATTTCATGAAAGTTTATGAACAGACTTTAGGAGGAATTGTGAGACATATTTTGTGAAGATATTAGGTATATCATTTGTTGAAAAAGAGTAAGCATAATAGTGGTTTGATTTGTGAAAAGAAAGAGTACTTGATCTGGATCAGATTCGGGTGTGGAGTTTTGAAGATAAATCTTATACACTAGTAGATATATACAGATTTGACAAGACTCAAAAGGAAATATATGTAGATATAGAAGAGGAATATATGAAAAATCCATAGAGAAGATCATAGCATATTTGTAAGAAGGATATTTGAGCAGTATTGTCCATCATCCATCGAGGAAGCAACATTGTTCTTGAAGTTATTATTTTTTTCTAAGTTGGTGCTTGGCAAGTGGGGGTTGGTACCTCCAGTAGGTTGGTGCCTACGAACTTTAGGATTTGGTCCTCCTTGTAGGTTGGTGCCTACTA
This sequence comes from Sequoiadendron giganteum, assembly GCA_007115665.2. NCBI lineage: Eukaryota > Viridiplantae > Streptophyta > Pinopsida > Cupressales > Cupressaceae > Sequoiadendron > Sequoiadendron giganteum. Next base: position 91,153,769 of record CM021108.1, read on the forward strand.
AAGCAGAATTAGGGGTTGGTGCTCCTTGTAGGTTGGTGCCTACAAAATCATTTTAAGGGGTTGGTGCTCCTTGTGGGTTGATGCCTACTAAACTACAAAATTGATGATTCAAGTAGGTCGGTGCCTACAATCTTTGTAATCTCATATAAAACATAAAATACAATTTTTGGTGTCAACTTCATCATATTGTTTCATATTGCATAGTTGATATTGTGCTAGAAGTTGAAGTTGATAAAAGTTAAGAGGGTAAAAGTTTGTTGATATGTTGATTCACCCCCCCCCCCCTCTCAGTATATCATTGTGCTCTTCATAATTGGCTCACCATTGAGATTGAAATTCAATCTTTATACCTTGTGATCTCTTTCCTAATGAAATCCCTAGGGAAAGGTCGCCATTAAGATTCCTATAGGTTACCCATTCACATAAAACCCCTAGGGATCCCTTTCCCCACATTTTATTTTGGTGAACTTGACATTGTACATCATACTTTTATGATTGAGAAGTCCTTGAAACCCTGGATCTAGGTTTTGCATCATCTTGTTTTGCATTTCATTTAGGGTTACACATTACATATTTGCATCATATAAACTTATAAAAATCTAAAAATATTACATACATTATTGTGACCAATGTCATAGTGTAGACTAAATGGACCAAATCCATACAGATTTAAAACCTATTTAATCCCCTAAGCATTAATCCCAATAAGTTATTCAATATCAATAAAAATAAGAAGCCATTAAACTAACATGCTAAAAACACGAAAGTTTGAAAAACATCTATTATATGACCTTGAATCTTATCCTATTGGGGGAGTGGTGTCACATTGATGTGGAATGGTGACCCTTTCCCAATCTCTTGGATAGTATGAGCTTGTTTCAATCATTTTTATTGAAGAAAAATGATGAAACCAATGAGAGATGGACAAAACATGATAAAAGCTAGTTTAACATGATAAATGGTAAGATGCTTGATGTAAATGTTACAATCTATTCTAAATGTGTATAGGATTCAAAGATGCAAGCCCTAGATTCCAAAATATGATAAATGGATGCAAACTAAGTTACCATGGAAGTCACTAATGGATGCTTAAGCTAACTATGAATGAAAAATAATCCAAAATACTATTAAACATGAAACATGGATGCAAATGAGTGTGAATTTCAACAACATAAGTTTTCTATCAAAAGATGGATCCGTTTTTCTCCAAAGAGGGATCTATTTATGGGAAATCAAATGAAAAATCAACTGTAGAAATTGATTTGCTAAATCAATGGTCAATACTAAATGAAGGGTGAGCACATGGATCAAATATTCTTATCAATGGATAAGAATCAATGTTGACATGGATCAAGAAAATATCAAAGGTTAAGAATGATTCAAACAAACACACTTTGTAACAACTTTGAAAGTTTGTTTGAAAGAAATTATTCCAATTTTGGAGCCAAATAGGAGAGTATTCCCTATGCAAGTGGATGGAGAGAAATTAGCAATTTAGTTAATTAAAACTAAATTTGAATGTGCAAGATAAAGAATAATATGATATTCATTAAATTATTGATTCATTTAATGAAAAGGGGATGCAAATATGATATTTAATTAAATAGTTTAGGGTTATTTAATTAAATAAGAGGACTTAAGGGGTTAAATTAAATAATTTGATTTATTCAATTTAACTAACAAGGTGAAATGTTAGTGTGAGAGGTGAATTAACCCAATTAGGTCAATTAGATTAATAGATGAAAATGATGCATTTATTAAATAATTGGGATTATTTAATTAAACAAGCAAAAAGAGGATGGGTTTTAGGATGAAATGATGTTAATATATCGAACTCAAGTGTGTATATCATTCAGGATATTTTTAAGTGTCTACAATTATGTATAATAGCTTGCATTAACGTGTGTTTCAGTCATTTAAATCATAATTACATTCAAAATTGTATTTACCAAATTGTCATTTTGTTCATACATGGTCATACAATTGCACTTACATTTCGTCAGAGATTCTGGAAACATTGTCATTGAAGAATTTTTTTGTAGTTAGGAACAGTGAGCTTAAATATCAAATCAAAGATTCAAATTTCAATTTTCCAAAACCCTGTGCAAAGACCCATTCACACATGGGCGAACCTTTCCTTGCACAGGCATTCTAAAAAAAATTTGCACATATATTTGTCTGTCTACTTTATTTTCCTGTACTTCTATATCTTTGTTTCAGTTTCAAAAATTGCATATTTCTATAAATGTTTTCATTTAGTTCAATTGGTGAAAGAGAGTGTTTTTTTTAAGATCAAAATTGGCATTCAAAAGTAATCATTTTCAAGTTTTTTGCATCTAAAATCAGTCAATCATCATATTTCAAATTTGAATATTGCAATATCATCTTTAATACATGCATTGTGCTTCCTATTTCTGGGTGTTTACTATCTTTATTTAGTGTTTTTTTTGTTTTGGGTGCACCTTTGGTTTGGTGAAGCTTGTATGAGTATCACAACCTAGTGTCCTACTGCCAATACTTCAATAAGACATAGTTTGAGGCTCATGGCATCTCACACTAATACATCTGTCGTGGATCTTGAGTTTTCCAACTCTTTCACTCATAGTGTTGACACTAGGCAACCCATTTCGGACCATATCTCTAATTTTTCATGTCCTATGACCACCTTACCATCAACCACTTACATTGATGTTGAAACCTCGGTTGCTCATTTCCCTCAAGAGAAGTTGAAACAAATGGATAAAGCCTTAGAAAAACTTTAAGACTTTATGAGTACAGAGTATATTGTTAGCACTATCGTTCCTATCATAGATAGTGTAGACACCTAGATTTGACCACTTTCATATGGTCATAATCCCACCATTTATTCATCTAATCCATCTATATTAATTAAATGACACATTTAATTAATATTGTCAATTAAATACTTTATACATTAGCCCACTTCATCTCTACATTAAATAAATGCAATCAATTTATTTAAGTTGGTCAATTATCCTTATCATTTTTAATTCATTTTTTCTCTCTCCTTGTCACATCTTCCATAACCTTTTCATTAATCTGGGTTAATTTAATTAATCCTCCATTAAGATGTGCATATCCTTAATTAGGATTAATGTCACATCCTCCTTAACTTCTCACTTGCCTCTAATCATCATTAATTAATCTAATCATTTGTTTGCACAATCTTAATCCTAATCACTTACCCCTTTTAACATGTCATTAAGTCAACATTCTTGGTACTTGCCTTTTTTGGGTTGACCTCTTCCCCATGTGAATTAAAAATTCACACTTATTCCCCCCATGCATTTGTCTTCCCCATGACATCTCATATGTCACATCGTACCCATGGGACAAAGACACCTTCTAAAAGGAATCTTGTCTTACCCTTTGGTTTCTTCCAAAAAATTAAAAATTCACTTTTATTCCTCCAAAGCTTTCCCCTTCCCCATGTGATCATTGAGAGGTCACATGCCAAAGTACTTGCAAGTACCTTGGGACCACATGGCCTCTTCCATGTCATTTGTACCCTTGCCATCTCACCTTGTCCTTTGGACAACTCACTTGCCACATGTCCAAATGTGAGGGCTTATGAGTCCTCAACTCACCACAACCCTCCACAACTCACCACAACCCTCCATCTTGGCCATGGTGGCTCAATCTTGACCGTTGAATTCTCTAGAGAATTCAAATTTTCATATAAATACTCCCCTTCGTCCTTCATTAAGAGATCTTTATGCATTCTTAGCCAACTTATGATCTTGAGCCATTTGAGCCTCCATAAGTTATTATCACATCATTTTCATCTTAGCTATTTATATCTTCATTTTGCATTTTAAGCACTTTGCATCATTTTACCATCAAGGAGCACACATAATATCAACTATCAAAGGGCCAACCAAGGGAAACATGGATAAAGGTATATCAATTTTATTTTCATTTTCATCTTCCTTTTATCTTGTGTTTAACTTAAGCTAATCGTTTTGAGGTGTTAGGTGTCTTTGTATTCTTCTTGCATTTTAGTTTATTTTGCACTTTAGATTAGTATGATTTTCCCCTTCATAGATAGCATGAGGAAAATGCTTGATAATGACCAAGGAGTAGAGATTGTGTTTAGCCTAGCTTACATTATTGATAATCATGTTCTTACTATGGCTAGTTGTGCTCAATCTTTGGGGTACACTCAAAGTCAAGGAGGAAACCAAATTCCTCCCCCTACAACCATAGCCTCTATTCCTACATATACTCGTCTAGCTATTACTACAATAATGCAACCAACAAGAAATACCATTCCAACTATGGGTATTTCCATTAAGAATCATTTTAGTATTGTGAATTCAAACATCATATCTCCAAACCCCCCGCCTCTCACAAACTTGCAATTTAGTTTTCCACCCAACACATATACACCTCCACCATATTCACCTCCATCTCAAAACATAACCAATGATTCGATCATAAACCAACTTTTGCAAAATGTCACATCCCTTCAACAAAAAATAGCAGCATTGAACCAAAACCAAAATGGACAACCTTCACAATATGTCAAAAGGAACCCATTGTCATTAGATATATTAAGAGCACAAATGCCACAAGGCATAGAGATACCTAGATTTGAGAAATATGGTAGTAAAGGAGACCCTAACAACTATGTATCAACATATACAACCTTATGTAGTGATTTCATTTTTGAAAATAAGGTTTTGGCTAAGATTTTGCCTAGGTCCTTGAAAGATATAGCCTTAGAAAGGTTTTGTTCCTCATTGAATAACTCAATCCACTCATTTAATGAGCTTGTTGATGCCTTTCTCAACCATTTCAAAGTCCATATTGGTCCTAAGATGGCCTTACCTGATTTAATGCAATGTAAACTGTTAGGGTTAGAAGGCAGATATATAACAAGTTAAATGCATATTTGAACAATAAAATAGAGTAATAAAACACACATAGAAGACAACACAGAGAATTTAACGTGGTTCACCCAATCTGGGCTACATCCACAAAACCGCAGCCATCCAATTATTTTATTATCCAGTGCAAAACTTATTACAAAATTGTGAATAATGCCATACTACAACTTTCCATCTCAGCCACTTATAACAAGCTTTTAGAAGCTTCCAGAAAATTAGGGTTTACAAAGTCGATTTTTTTTCTTTTTCGATGACAAAACGAAAAAAGGTGAAAAAAAATTATCGGGGGCTGCCGCCCCCAAACCCCCGCCCAGGGCCCGACCTAGCCTTGGACCCCAGCAAGGATACATGAAGAGTGTACAGTACTAAAAAATGTACAGTATAGCATGATCAGTCGCCACAAACCAACAATCTCCTACTTGGAGATTGGTCAGGCTCCATACCAACACAATCTCCCACTTGGAGACTGATCCTATACGACACCACTGCACTTACAGCTCCCACTGGAAATAAGCACCTTGGACCCTACTGCTCTATTATACTTGAATTCAACCTTGAAGGCCAACCGAAACTGAAGAGTACCTCAGCTTCTCCCTTGTAGTGGCCTTGGTAAACATATCTGTTGGATTGTCATCTGTATGTATCTTTTCCAACTTTACCTATCCATCCTCCAATAGTGATCGAATGAAATGATATCTCAGTTGTATGTGTTTGGTTTTAGAGTGCAAGGTGGAGTTCTTGGCAAGATGTATAGCACTTTGGCTATCTGTAAACAAGTGATTTTCAGCCTATGTTTTTCTCAACTCTTCCATGAAGACTTGTAGCCATATCATCTCCTTTGTTGCCTCTGTTGCAACCACATATTCTGCCTCTGTGGTGGATAAAGCAACCACCTTTTGCAATTGAGAAATCCAACTCATTGTTGTCCCACCAACTATAAATACATTACCTCTGGTACTCCGCCTGGTATCTATATCCCCTTCCAAATCTGAGTCAACATAGCCTTTTAAATCTATATTAGAGCCCCCAAAACATAAACATGTATTGGATGTACCTCTCAATTACCTGAGAATCCATTTTATCGCATTCCAATGCTCAACTCCATGATGACTCACATACCTGCTAACAACTCCTACAGCATGTGTAATATCTGGTCTCGTGCATACCATGGCGTACATTAAACTGCCTACAGCTGAAGCATATGGTACCTTGGACATTTTTTCTTCCTCCTCTTGTGTCTTTGGACACATATCCTTAGTCAAGTTTACATGACTGAGCAAAGGTGTGCTGACAACTTTTGCATTCTCCATATGAAATATCTGCAACACCTTTTCAACATAATCAGCCTGAGATAAAAACAATTTCCTGTTTTTCCTATCTCTTGTAATCTTCATACCAAGGATTTGTTTTGCTGCCCCCAAATCCTTCATAGCAAATGATTTTGCTAACTATTGTTTTAACTCTTTTATGTGATCCATGTTAGACCCCGCTACAAGCATATCATCAACATATAAACATAAAATAATGTAGCTATCTTCACCTAACATCTTAAAATAAACACAATGGTCTGAATTACACCTGTTCTAACCTTGCTCAGCCATAAAACTATCAAATTTAAGATACCATTGCCGAGGTGCTTGCTTCAAGACATATAAACTTTTTTTCAATCTGCACACTAGTTTCTCCTTACCTTTGACCTCAAATCCTTATGGTTGTTTCATATATATTTCCTCTTCCAAATCACCATGGAGAAAGATAGTTTTAACATCAAGCTGTTCTAAATGAAAATCTTCAACAGCCACAATACTTAAAATAGTACGAATATAAATCATTTTAACAACTGGAGAAAATATTTCATCAAAATTGATACCCTGTTTCTGTGCAAATCCTTTTACAACTAATCTGGCTTTAAATTTTTTCTTACCTCCATCCTCCTCTTTCACCTTGTAAACCCATTTATTTGGTAAAGCCTTTTTTCTGCAGGCAACTTGCATAATTTCCAAGTTTGATTTTCCAACAAGGATTTTATTTCTTCTTCCATTCCATTCTCTCACTAAACCTTGGTATGCACCTACATAGCTTCATAATAACATTTTGGTTCACCAGCATCAATTAATAAAATAGAATACAAAGAGGGAGAAAATCTTTCTAGAGGTCTACTTATCCTTGAAGATCGCCTAACATTAACTGGAGTTTGTGGTATTTCTTGTTGTTGCTGTTGCGGAGCATGAGGAACCATTGGAACATTGTCATTTGTAATATCATCCAGCACTGCATAATCCTTTCTTGTCTTCTCATGTTGCTGCAATAGATCTTTGTACAACACTTTCTCATTGAATATGACATCCTTGCTTTTCACAATTTTTTTATTTTCAAAATCCCAAATCCTATAACCAAATTCATCAATGCCATATCCAAAAAATATACATTTCTTTGATTTTGCATCAAGTTTGGTTCTATTTTCAGAATCTATATGTGCAAATGTTTCACAACCGAAGGTTTTCAGAAAAGAATAACTCACCTTCTTACCTATCCATTCTTCCTCTGGAATACCACAACCCAAAGGATTAGAAGGACCTTTATTAATTAAATAAACAGCATTGTTTATAGCCTCTGCCCACATGTTTAAAGGCAGCCCAGCATGCAATCTTATAATTCGTGCACGCTCCATTATTGTTCTATTCATGCGCTCAGCCACTCCAATTTCCTGAGGAGTCCTTGGAACCATTTTCTGCCTACAAATACCATTAGAGGAACAATAATCTTCAAACTCTTTGCTGCAATACTCACCACCATTATTAGATCTAAGACATTTCAGCTTTTTACCTGTCTCATTCTCAACCAAGTTTCTCTATTTTTTAAAAGTTGCAAATACATCATATTTTTGCCTGAGGAAATAAATCCATACCTTCCTAGTTGCATCATCAATGAATGTAACATAATATTGAGAGCCACCGAGATAAAATACCTGAGCTGGTCCCCATACATCCGTATCCACAAGCTCCAATTTCTTATCTTTCTTTTGTTTCTCATCCTTGAGAAAACTAACTCTCTTTTGTTTTCCATAGACACAACTTTCACATAAATCCATATTAACACATTTTAGACCTAGTCAAACATTCTTTAAATGAAGTAATTTCATACCTTTTGCACTCATATGCCCAAGTCTATTATGCCATAGTGCTGATTTAGAATCCACAGCAACTATCTAATTTTCTACCTACTGAACTACAACAACTGTTCTTGAACATTGATTTTTATCTGCAATAGCTAAAATAGTAGGAACAGTATGACCTGTACAAAGATATAAGGTGCCTACTTTCACACCTTTTTTACCACTAAGGCACTTTTTGTAACCTTCCAATTTTTATCACTAAATGTAACAACACAACCTTCATCATCTAGTTGCCCTACAAAAATTAAATTTCTTTTTAACTTTGGAACGTCCTTTACCTCATGTAGTATCCAATGATTCTCATTTTGCAACTTAATTTTGATTCTTCCTTTTCCAACAATCTGACAGGGTTCATTATCTCCCAAATAAACCAGCCCAAAATCCCCTTGGACATAATCAAGAAAATAATTTATATGGGGTGTAGCATGAAATGAAGCCCCTGAATCTAACACCCAAGAATCATCAATATTGTCAAGGGAAAGAATCAAAGCATCCTCATCAAATTTATTACTTACCACATTTTCCTCTATATTTCCTTCCTTTTTGTCTCCTTTATTTTTCCGAGACCAACAATCTTTTGTTGAATGACCTAGCTTACCACAGTACCAGCAATATCCCTCTTGTCTCTAGATTGGGACCTTTTGTCCCTTGATTTTCCTCGTGACTTCCCACGACTTCCAAAATTGTTTCGTCTCTCCTTTGTTCTGCCCCTGCTTTTTGCATTCAAAACACTGCCTGATATGGATGTTCCAACTGAGCTTTTCCTATGAATTTCCTCGCTCAAAATAACACCAACAACATCATCAAAGTTCAATGTATTCGAACTAGAAACAAAATTGCTAATAGCCATTACCAAGCTACTCCAGCTTTCAGGCAAAGAACACAAAATCAAAAGAGCCCTAACTTCTTCATCAAAGTTTACTTTTACAGAATTTAATTGACCGGTAACCATATTAAACTCATTTAAATGATCAGTAACTGACCCACCTACCATTTTCATATTAAATAAAACGCTTCATAAGAAATACCTTATTTGAAGCAGAAGGTTTTTCATATAACTTTGCTAGGGTTTCCATCAACTCTTGAGTTGTCTTTGCTGTTATAATATTGAACGCCACCGATTGTGTCAGGAATAAACGAATACTGCCAAGTGCCTTTCTGTCCAAATTATCCCAGTCCTCATTCGACATTGTTGTGGGTTTCTTGGTTTTCCCTTCCAATGGCCGCCATAAATCCTTCTGGTAGAGGTAGTCCTCCATCTGCATCTTCCATAACTGATAGTTCTTCCCATTGAACTTATCAACCTTCAACTTGCCCTTGTCTGCCATTGCTCCCACTTAATCCTGAGACTCCTACTCAACCGTGAGACCTTCCTGCAGACGATAATTGAAAACAACCCGCTCTGATACCACTTGTTAGGGTTAGAAGGTAGATATATAACAAGTTAAATACAGATTTGAACAATAAAATAGAGTAATAAAACACACATAGAAGACAACACAGAGAATTTAACATGGTTCACCCAATCTGGGCTACATCCACAAAACCGCAGCCATCCAATGATTTTATTATCCAGTGCAAAACCTATTATAATATTGTGAATAATGCCATACTACAACTCTCCATCCCAACCGCTTATAACAAGCTTTTAGAAGCTTCCAGAAAATTAGGGTTTACAAAGTCAGTTTTTTTTCTTTTTCGGTGACAAAACGAAAAAAGGTGATCAGTGTACAGTACTAAAAAATGTACAGTATAGCATGAAGAGTGTATAGTACTAAAAAATGTACAGTATAGCATGATCAGTTGCCACAAACCAACATAAACAAAATGCAAACGAAAAAGTCACTGTTTTTATAGCACGTTATCAATTGCTTTATTCACAAATCAATATTAAGCTTCCCAATGCCAATCTTCAAATAATGTTCATTGACAACTTACAACCAAATATCCAATATAAGCTTGGGATGATGAAATTTATCTCCTTTACATACTTATGCATGGCTCGTCATGATTATCAGAACTTGATTAATCAACACATAGGAAAAACTGCATTAACCCGTACTAAAAAATCCAAACCCGTGCCTCAACAATTTTCAACCATTCAAGAAACAAAACAAGGGATTTTTACAAATAAATCAACCTCAAACAACCCACCATGTTGAACCTCAAGTGGCTGCCATAAAAAAAACTCCATACCAATTTCGGGATAAAAATAAGCAATTCACCTCATTACCCAATACCCTCCATTTGATTATGTTGCAACTCTTGAGCAACCTAATCACCTCACCTCCCATTAGACCTCTTGGTACCACTAAGCCTTTACCTCTACACTATAACCCAAATATATTTTGCCAATATCACTAACAAAGTGGACATGATACAAAACAATGCATGTGTCTTAAACATCTAGTACAAGACCTCATTGATTCTAATCATATCCAGTTGGGTGGTGTTAATGATCAAGGAAATAAATTTGTTGCCCCACCCAACCAAAAATTGCAAATTTTTACCAATCATATTAGGAAAATGTGTCTCAACCTTGCAATTACATAATGTATTGTTGATATTATGGTGATGGGGCGTGGGGTCCCCGCAACGCCCCCCCGCCCCCACAAGGGGTGTGGGGGTCATGCGCCCCAGTGGGGGATTGGAAGCAACACCCTCGAAAGGAAAATTTCATTTATATTTTATTATTGTAAATCTAAATCTTTCATCATTAGGTCTTAGGTCTGATAGGATATTTTATTAGCTTGACTTTCCCTAGAAGGCAACCCTATTTTATGAGGGTGTTGTATTATGGCTACGTGTTGTGATATATTCTAAGAGTCCGATAGCGGTCGTGTTGCCTCTGGATCTCTAGTTGGTGATACTCTTGTGAGAAGCTTGCTCTACAAGCATATTGTAATATTTGTGATTTATGAATAATATTGGATAGTTTTTGGAGTGGGGTTTTTCTTCCAAAAAAAATTTCCTCATGTAAATCACTATGTTGTGGTATGCATGATATTTATGTTTAGTTTTGTTTAAGTTTCTATAACTGTTAAAGATCTGTAAATTTTTTGCATTATCCTCCTCTCAAGATTAGTGTAGGAAGTTGTTCTTCTACTTTAGCTTCCTTACAAGTGGTATCAAAGCTTGATCATCTTTGGTTTCAATTGTGGGTTGGGTTTTTTGAATTAATCCATATTTGAGTGAGAGCTTGTACAGAAGGTAACTTTTTGATCTTGTTGCAAGAATTTTTAGATGGCAAGTTCATCAGGGAGAATAAAGGTGGATTTTTTTTAAAAACCAAGGGTCTAATCAAATTGTGCTTAGCGGACTCTGTTTTAATCAATGTCCATGAAGAGACCTTTGCACAAAAACTATGGAAGAAGCTTGGTGAGATGTATCAATCCAAATCTATAGTGAACAAGATTTTCTTAAGAAAGAAAATGTATTCCTTGAGAATGGAAGAGGGTGGACAAATTATAGACCACTTAGAAGCATTCAATATGTTGGTGGCTCAATTCACATCAATTGGTATCAAAATGGATGAGGAGGAGAAATGTTAGATCTTGTTTTGTTCTCTCCCTAATTTGTGGGATTCTCTTGTTATGGCTATTGGGAGTACTTATGTTGTATTAAAGGCAAAAGATGTGGTGGGTTCTTTGATTTCTGAAGAGATGAGGAGGAAGGTATCCATCAATGCCAAGGAGGCCCTAAATTTTTATGGAAGACCTAAGGAAAAGGGTAAGAAGAATGAGAAATGTGATAAATCCAAGTCCAAGGGGAGATCCATTTTTCCTAGAAAGTCCAAAGTTGTTTGATGGAACTGGGTAAGCCTAGACATATTTGTAACGAATGCAAAGAAGAAAAAGAAGAGATTCAATTATGATTTTGAGTTCGAGAAGGAAGATGGTGATGCAATCATTGTAGCTTTGGCAACTCGTGCAAGTAATGATGCATGGTTAATTGACTCAAGTGCATCTTTCCATATGACCTTTAATAAAGATTGGTTTTTTGAATATGAAGAATTTGATGGAGGTAAGATGTACTTGGGTGATGATTCTTATTTAAATATTGTTGGTTGTGGTAAAGTTAAAATTATTTTTCTTGATGGTAGAATAAAAAGGATTAATGATGTGTTGCATATCCTTGGATTAATACAAAATTTATTATATGTGAGCAACCTAATAGATGCAGGTGTGCAAGTAGTATTTTTTTATCCAAGATGCAAGATGGTTAGAGGTTCTATGGTGATTTCTAGAGGTGTCAAATATAGCACATTGTATAAACTTGATGCTTGCAATGTTGAGGGTAATAGTACTTCTATGAAAAGCAAGTCTGTGGAAGAGGTGGGGGTTTCATCTTTAGCATATGGTCATGGATTTTAGGTACCCAAGGGTGCTCTTTCTTATGACTCAATGTTACCTACAAAGAAAATTATGTTATGGCACTAGAGACTTGACCACATTAGAGAAAGGGGTCTAAGGACCTTGAAAAATAAAAATATTGTTTTTGATGCAGTAAGCAGCATTTACAACACAGAGAGCCTTTGAGGCTAAAAAGAAGCTAGTTCAAAACATGGCATAAACTAGAAAGAGAAGCTAGACAAAAGGGAGGTGATCCCTTACAAACAAGAACCACTAGGGCTCAATAAAATAGACCAAATAGGCCACACACAGAACATTACTAGAACATGAACAGCCGACAGACATGTTGAAAAAGGTACTAAGACTAGACAACCCCAGAATTTGAGGGGACAGAACTGACTCCCAAAACCTGAGGTCATGGTTTGAGGAGTTCCTTCTTTTTTCTCTACACAATAGACCAAGAAGGTTTGGAAACAAATTCCACTGAGAGCAGCAAGGTGAGCGGATCCTCAATAACCACCATGGACATAGAGCCACCACGCAGCAAAGCCGACAGTGCAGAAGAAGAGTCAAGATCATTCGAAGGATCAGTAGAAGTGTTCATTGAGGGACGAGCAAGCTCTATCGTCACAACGACAGTAGTTTGGGGCAACAATGGTTCCACGGAAGGGATAGCCGAAGGAGGATCCTAGGGAGACAGCTTCCAAGGATGAATCAAACAAGGAAGGAACGTCCTCCTTGGAGGGACCATCCGAAGAGAGAGAGCCCATCGTGAGATGGTCCAAGAGAGAATCCTTCCACCAAGTAGCAGTGCCCTTGCGGTGAGCAAGAGGGGAGCCAAAGGCCAAATGACCAATAGAGAAACATCTCTTGCACTGAAAAGGGAGCCCCTCATAGTCAAGAAGCTATTTCCAAAGTCTGTCCTCCACCATCAAGACCACATCACCATGGAGATGTTTGGAGATGTCCAAATCGATTAAAATATGAGCCATCGTAGTATGCCCAAGATCCCAAGACGTAGAATCCACCTTTAAAAAGAAACCAATGGCATTGCCAATAGCTTCAAAGCAAGAATCTTCCCAAAACTGGAGAGGGAGGTTCGGCAGTCAGACGCAAACTGGCTTGATATTCAATGGCTCCATAAGAGGATTGAAAGAGTGAGACCAAGGCTGAATGAACAGTGAATGAACACCCCACATCCACCCTCGGTCCAACACTCTATCATGATCCTCAGAGGAAGCAAAGGTTGCAAAGAAAAAACCTCTAGCATTGAAATAGAGGTCAATCTTCCCAAAAACAATAGGCTTCCAAGAAATGGAAACCTACTCATGGAGATCAGGAAGGGAGGGCCACAAGCCGTTAAATCTACAAACCACATCCTGGCGCACATAAAAATCCTCATTTTCAACAATCTTTGGTCCACAAACCACAACAGGGGAAGCATGGGCGTAGGGCAAAGGCCAAACCCTAGCTGGCGCAAGAGGAATCTGGGCACGAGCAGCATCGAAAAAGGATTTCTGATGGCAGCCAGGAGCATTAGGAGGAGAGGGAACAGGGCCCTCTCCCACACAATCCTGCACTACACCGTCCATACCAACCCGAGGACCACCATTCAGAGGTATCCTGCTTGTCGAGCCAAGGTTTGCCCATTGATCAACGTCCAAAGATTTCCCACTCAACCATCCAGAATTTTCCCGTTGCTCGCCGTCCAACATTTTCTCGCTCAGTGTCATTTTGAACTTCTTAATATGATAATGACTTTTAAAATAAACACCTTGTTGACGGTTTGTCTAATTGTAATGTTGAATTTGATTTCTGTGAGCATTGTATTTATGGAAAACAAAACCATGTTCAATTTTACTTGAGTTCTCATAAATCTTATAGTGTATTGGATCTTATTCATTATGATGTTTTTGGTCCTGTAGATGTTCCTTCAATTGGAAAATCTACTTATTATGTTTCATTTATTGGTGATTATAATATATGGACATGGGTATATTTTCTAAAGAGTAAAGCTGAAGTTTTTAGTTGATTTAAAGAATTTAAAGCAATAGTTGAGTTGCAAACTGGAAATAAAATAAAATGTTTGAAGACTGATGATGGCGGTGAATTTTGCTCTAATTATTTTGATAGATTCTGTAAAGATTATGATATTCATAGACAAAAGACAACTCTGTATTCTCCACAGCAGAATAGAGTTGTAGAAAGAATGAATAGGACATTGATGGAGAAGGCTAGGAGTATGTTGAGTAGTGCTAGTCTAGAACAAAGGTTTTGGGTTGAAGTTGTTGTCACTGCTTGTTGCCTAATTAACAGATCTCCTACATCAGCTCTTGTTGATAAAACACTTACAGAGGCATGGTCAAGTCACAAGCCTTCATTAAGACATCTTAGAGTTTTTGGTTGAGGCATATGCACATGTGCCAAAGGAGAAGTGAACAAAGATGGAGAACAAGGCTATGAAATGTATCTCCATCGAATACAGTTATGGTGTGAAATGATACAAGCTTTGGGACCATGTTGCACATAAGGAAATACATGGTAGAAGTGTTATTTTTAGATAAACTAAGCCTTCTTCTATTATATTACAATCAGAACAAAGTAAATAGGAAGATGTGATTCAATTTTCTTCTACACCTGAGAAAGTTGAATCGAGGCCCATGGATAGATAAAAAGTTGAGGAGAGCTCATCTAGCTCTGAATCTTCAGAAGATGAGGAAGAACCTCCAACTCATCTTG
The DNA here is from genome assembly GCA_007115665.2 of Sequoiadendron giganteum. Taxonomy (NCBI): domain Eukaryota; kingdom Viridiplantae; phylum Streptophyta; class Pinopsida; order Cupressales; family Cupressaceae; genus Sequoiadendron; species Sequoiadendron giganteum. The sequence continues at coordinate 91,168,945 of CM021108.1, forward strand.
TTTGTGTTGGCAAGAGACACTGCACATGTCATCTAGTGTTGCCATTGATGGCAATCCTAGTTAGTGATTTGATCTACATTTCAATAGTTGCTTACACCGGAAGCCAAATCGAAGAAATGTATTATCTGTCAAAGCTTGAACAGGGTATCTGACAAAGTTGTGTTTTTCGATTCATATGCAATTCTTTGTTATCATTTTGAGTTGTGGATCTCAAGGAAGATATTTTGGTGTATGAACTATCATATCCGTGAATCATCGGGGTTCACATTGATTCGTGTGCAATTTTGAAGATCCGATTGATTGATTTTTTGTTTAACAATGCAAGAAAGCCGACTAAGTGAATATAGCGTGTTGTGGATCTTCGTGGGATAATTGTTAAAGTGTTTTGTGCTTGAGACATGTTGCTTTGGGTCCTCACTATGTTGTGGTCGACTCTGGTTGGTGTGCATTGAAAATTATCTATAGATTGAGCCGACAGTTTGTAAATATTTTATGTTTTATTGAAGTTGACATGTGATTGATTAAATCTTTAGTTGTGGATATATATAAGCGATCATTTATATCATTTGGATGGATGTACGATGTGTGTTGATGTGTGTTGCGAAAGTTAGAAGGATTGTAGAGCGATTATGCACAATTTCACTTGTGCATAAAATGATTTGTGATGTGAATTGAAGCAAACAGAGTAGAAGAGCAAAATCAAACAGAAGGTCAAGAATGTGATTCATGTGCTTAACCGGAACTATACTCAAGCATTAGCAGATGCTACTTCATAGTTCATCTACTCCAGTTGTTTTTTGGAAATGTTTTGTAAGATAGTGAGTCTTCATTTTGAATCTTCATTTTGTATCTGAGCAGTGAGCTCTAGGCAGTGTGCTTGAATGCCATGTGCATTCTCATTTGTAAACACTTATATTTGAGTATACTCATATTGTGGATTGGCCTTCCACCATGGTTTTTCCCCTAATATGGTTTCCACGTAAAAATTCTTGTGTTATGGTGTTGTGGTTGATTTCTTTGTGCTCTTGCATCTTTCTATTGGTTCAATATTGTAAATGGTTTAAAGATCGGATTAATAAAGTTAAATTTTGCAAAACACCAATTCCCCCCTGCCCCTCTCAGTGTTCCTTGATTCCAACAATTGGTATCAGAGCTTAGTTCCTCGGAAGAAGTTTAAAAGCTTGGGGAAGATCCGGGAAAGTGAGTCAATGGATTCTGGAAGCCTTCTACAACAACTTATGGTTGCACTAGATGATCTTGATCAGTCAAAATCTGAAGTCCGGGAATTGCAAGCAAGCCTCTTGAATGCTAATAAATTTATTCAGTCATTGAAAGATAAAATCAATGAATCAAGAGAAAAGAGAAAGGAACCATGTGATCAGATCAAGTAGAAAGAAAGTAAAAGCATGGAAGATGAACACCTGAGTCAAGCCCTAAAGGAAAAGACAGAAGAATGTGAAATGTTTGTCAGAGAAAATGTTGTCTTGAAACATGAGATGGAATCTATTATGATGAGGATGACCAAGGAGATTGAAGATAGAAAGAAGAATGAAGAGAATCTTGCTCAGTCCTTGAAAGAGAAATCTGAAGAATGCAGCAAAATTAATGATGGATTCATTAATTTGGCACTTGAATTGCAGCAATCCAGAAACAATGAAGAAGAGCTTGAAAGACAGGTTGTTATTCTCAGAGATGAACTTGCTATTGCAAATGAATACAAGGAGAAATTCAAAATTAGATCAGCTAAGATTGATGAACTAATTAAAAGTCAGAGGACTGGAAGTGACAAGCGAGGTCTTGGATATGAGAAAGGAGAAAGCTCTGGATCTGGACAAAGGAGATTTAGGCAAGGAAATCAGATGAACAAAGCTAGAAGGTATCCAGTAAGACAACCTAATGCTCAAAGGTTCAATGGTTACAGTTTTGTTTGCAATAAATTTGGTCATATAGCTATTCAATGTAGAAGTAGAATCAATCCAAGTGGTCCATCATTTTTTGGTCAGTGTTTCAATTGCAATAAGTATGGTCATAAGTCAGTTGAATGCAAAAATATGTCAAACAACTTTTTCAATAGAGATTTCAGATGTTATGTGTGTAATAGATTTGGCCATATTGCTAACCAGTGTAGATCAAGAGAAAATCAATGGAAGAATTGGTCTAGACAAAGAAATGTTATATGCTACAACTGTAACAAATCCAGTCACATTGTTAGATTTTGCAGAAGCAGAAAGGGTCTGGTAAATCAAAGAAAAAACATGCAGAAGGATGAAAAGGGAAAAGGAAAATTTATTACAGATGAGATCAGGAAGCAAATGAAGAAGACATGGGTGAAGAAGAGTCCATTCGTTGCAGGAAATGAGCCAACACCAGAATCTGGTACTGGAAATTCATCCAGGAATTAGTTTAAGGGCTCTGGCCTAGGGGGAGTTCTCAAGAAAATCTTTTAACCCCCTTGTTGGTAGTTGATACCGGAATGTGGCAGATAGCATTGATTTCATTAGTGATGTACAGATGTTTTGGGATCTCTTGTGGAGGAGATTTGTGCAAATTTCAAGGTCCACAAAAGAATTTTCTTTCATAGTCTGTGAAAACAGGGTATCCGGATGACCAAGGGAAAAAGCATTTATTGTGAATAAAATTTAGGTGCATGAATGATATAAAGTCATTTCTATCTCTTATTTGTCACCTTGCATTTTGAGAAGTTTGGAGAGCTCTGAAGCGAACTTTGGCGAAGATTCAAGTCTGAAGGCGATTCGACAATCAAACTCTAATCCGACGAAAGGTATTTATCTGTGAAACTCGTGAACTTGAAAATTCTGGAAATGGATACTCCATTGGTAGTTGATATTAAGGATAGGCCCCGTCCGAAATTCAAATGGAACCCGTTCAAATCCATCGAGACAAAACCATTAGGTGCATTTTCCTTTGTTCCATATGGTGTTTTGCATATCGAAGATATTAGGGCATACATTCATGCAAATGTTGAAGAATTAGGAAGCTCCCAGTTGTTGAATTTGTACACCAATCACATTACGGGAGAAAATTTTTATGTAAAACTTGATTTCAAGACCCTAGAGAAGAAGAAATTCACTCAAATTGTGAAGTTTCCCGTGTTCGACAAAACTGAATGGCTTTGGTATATATTGAGTCGAGTGCATGTTGAGTTTATGTGGTTGAGTCAGCCTTTCAAGATTACAAAGGAAGTTATAAGGATTGTTACTGGTTTGAATTCATCCAGTGGGCTGCCTACACTGAAATCCGTGAAAAACCAAACAGTCACAGATGCAACCAGTTCAAATTTCGACAGAAGAGCCATGACAATCAATGATATCATTGAAGTGGATGTCAAATTTGCCTCTATGGTTATTGGTTACAAAATCTATCACTCTAGTCAGGATAATTTTGTATCTGGTACTGCAATTTATGCAGCATATCATATGGTCAAAGAAAATGAAGAGTATGACCTACATGAACTACTCAGGAGCCAGCTAATTGGAAACCTTGGGAAAATCAAGAAGGATAAGAATAACATTTTCAAATATGGCAATCTACTTTTGTGTCTATTCTTCTACTTCATGAATGAAGTTCTAGGAATTGGTAGAGTACAATGGCAAGGTGACAGACCTGTAGCTGTTCAAATCAGAGATATGTTGTACAAAATTGGAGACATCAAAGCAATAAAAATTGTTATCTAGGGTTACTTCAAAAACTTTCAGAGTGTAATGCAAGCTAGGGAAAGGATTCCCACATCTATTGTGGAAAAGTACAAGGACACAATTTGCTTCATGGTTGATATTGATCAATGCTTAATGGAAACTATAGAACCTAAAGCAGTGTGGATAATGCCTATGGGTTATTAGGTTGAAGAACATATTTTGGAAATGTATGTTGAACATTTGTTGAGTAAACCTCGAGAACCAACAGAAGAAATATTCAATACTTTTTTAGAGAAGGATATACAAGTGCATGATCAACTAAGGAAGCCAGTGATAGTCAGGAGAGTGAGAAGGGAAGTTGAAGCTTTTGCAAAAACCCTTGGTATATCAGTTGAAGTTGTAAGAGAAGCTAGGAAGAAAAGAAAAGAAGCTGAAAAAGGAGAGCCTGTTAGAACTGATTCAGCTAGTCCGGCAACATCCTCTGCTCGATCTAGAACTACAAGGAGCTTTGCACCCTCATTCGGTCCTCCAAAGAAGTCGAGCCCTGTGAAAGCTCAAGCCAAGATATTCGGGAGAGAAGGAAAGACGAAGAAGGATAAAAGCACAAGAGTCTATGTTGTTTCAAAGGATGAAGAAATTGAATCTGATGAAGAGGTAAGAGAAATTAAGGAAAAGGGTTTTCAAGCATCAAAAGTCTCTAAGGAAAAATCATCTAGTGAAGAGAAAGCAAAGAAAAAGATGAAAACTAACAAATCAGGTATGTTTGTAGAAGAAGTGGAAAGAGCCTTCATTAAGGATGGTAATCTTAGGCCACTTTGTGAATGGTTTGACACTTTTGATAGTGTTGGTCAAAGAATTCTTGAGGAAGCCACAATAAGGTACTTGAATATTTTCAATAAGACTCATAGAAATAATTCTGGGTTACCTAAAGGTTTGTAGGAAGTTTTACAAATGAGGAGAGTGAATGCAAGAACTGAATAAGAGAAAATGGGAGAATAGATACTTGTTGATCTGTGTCCGGTGATGTCAATGGATGAAATGAAGAAGATCCTAAGTAATGCAAAAAGGGAGTTTAGGAGCAAAACAAGGGTGAACAAGCTGATGATTGGACAGACTGAAGAAGTTGCAAAAGACACTGAGAAAATCCTTAAGACAGTGTTGTTGAAAAATAGATATAATGTTGTTTTTGAAGAAGCTCATAGTGAAGATGCTCCATTTGGTCTGGAAGCTCAAGATATTTCGGTTAATAATGAAGAAGGAAAAGAAGATACATTTGAGGAAAGTCTAAATCCTCTTGACATGCAAAATGTTGAAATTCCTATGGAGACTGAAGCTCCTAAAGTTGTGTTAGCTGAAGAAATTGAGATTCTTGAAGCTAAGGAAGAATCAGTGATTGAAGAAAAGAAGGTAGAAACGAAGGAGATTCCTGTGGAAGCAAGAGACACTGCTAAGGCAGTAAAGGATTTTTTGGAAGAACAACAGGAGGAGTTTGATTATGAACTAGTAAAAGGTCCAATCAACTTGGACACTCTATCTCCTATTCCAAAGTTGAAGGTAGCATCATTTGCTCAGAACAAGGCAAGGGAGGAGATTCTGAAATCTCACATTGAAGACAGTGAGTTGTTAAATCTTGCATCCAGTATTTTGGAGAAGATTATGACTACATATGTCAAGGATTCATCTGATTCTCCATCCGGTCAACTGAAGAAACTTGTCAATTTTGTAAGTACTCACTTTGAGTCTCTTGAAAAGTCAACTTTGGATAAGGTTCGGAAGGAATTTGATGCAAACAGGTTTGATTGATTGAAGGGAATGATTGCAAATGATAAATCTTTGTTAGCTACCTGTGTAAAGAATATTCAAGGTGATTTGTCTGAAGGTGGAAACATTTATAAGTCATGCTTATCATTGTCTAAGTTCATTGAGGACACTGAAAAGAAACTGAAGGATTATGAGAAATAGTTAGGAGATATTTCTCAAGCATTTGATCCTCTAACAGTTTCTGTGAATAAGCAAGAAGGTCAAGTCATATCCTTGCTTGACAAAATCAAAATTTTGAAGCATGAAGAAGGCAAAATTATTGAAAGAGTATACGAGCTTAGAGGACTAATTGGTCCTACGATGGAGACAATGCTTAGTGCATTGAAGGAAGCGCAAAATTCTATGGTTGTCAGTGATCCAGCAAACCTTGAGTCAGCAGAGATGCAATCTTACTTATTTTGTGGTCACATGACTATTTTGGAAAGTCTCAAAAAGAGTTGGGACACAAGTTTGAGCTTGTTGAAGAGTAATTTTGCAGACATATTCAAGTTTATGTAAGTTGTAGAAGCATGTTTGTACATATGCAGTTTTCTTATAGCAATTTTGTTTGATTTTTGGTATGTGGATTCTCGTATTTTCCATTGATGTCAAAGGGGGAGAGTGGGACAGTGAAAAATGTCATATTCATCTAAGGGGGAGTTGTGTTTTGAAGTTTTGAAGATTGGCAATGTATTCATGTTGGTACCGATCCGACACTTAGTCATTTTTTACTAAGTGTTGTCATCAATGCCAAAGGGGGAGATTGTTGGCAAGAGACACTGCACATGTCATTTGCTGTTGTCATTGATGGAAACCCTAGTCAATGATTCGATATGCACTTCAATAGTTGCTTACATTAGAAGTCAGATCAAAACAATGTATTATTTATCAAAGCTTGAACAAGGTATCCAACAGAGTTGTGTTTTTCGATTCATATGCAATTATTTGTTATCATTTTGAGTTGTGGATCTCAGGGAAGATATTTTGGTTTATGAACTATCTTATTCGTGAATCATCGAGGTTCGCATTGATTCGTGTGCAAGTTTGAAGATCCAGTTGATTGATTTTTTGTTTAACAATGCAAGAAAGCCGACTAAGTGAATATAGCGTGTTGTGGATCTTTGTGGAGTAATTGTTAAAGTGTTTTGTGCTCGAGACATTTTGTTTTGGGTCCTCACTATGTTGTGGCCGACTTTGGTTGGTGCGCATTGAAAATTATCTATAGATTGAGCTGACAGTATGTAAATATTTTGTGCTTTATTGAAGCCGACATGTGATTGATTAAATCTTTAGTTGCGGATATATATAAGTGATCATTTATATCATTTGGATGGATGTACGATGTGTGTTGATGTGTGTTGCGAAAGTCAGAAGGATTGTAGAGTGATTATGCACAATTTTACTTGTGCATAAAATAATTTTTGATGTGAATTGAAGCTAATAGAGCAGAAAAGCGGAATCAGACAGAAGGTCAAGAATCCGATTGATGTGCTTAACCGAAACTATACTCAAGCATTAGCATATGCTACTTCATAGTTCATCTACTCCAGTAGTTTTATGGAAATATTATGTAAGACAGTGAGTCTTCATTTTGTATCTGAGCAGTGAGCTTTAGGCAATGTGTATGAATGCATGTGCATTCCCATTTGTAAGCACTTATATTTGAGTATACTCATATTGTGGATTGGCCTTCCACCGTGGTTTTTCCCCTAACAAGGTTTCCACGTAAAAATCCTTGTGTTATGGTGTTGTGGTTGATTGCTTTGTGCTCTTGCATCTTTCTTTTGGTTCAATACTGTAAGTGGTTTAAACATCAGATTAATAAAGTTAAATTTTGTAGAACACTAATTCACTCCCCCCCTTCCCTCAATGTTCCTTAATTCCAATAGTTTGTAGGTCTACAAGGCATAGAAAACCACCTAAAAGGTATTCACCTAATGATTGAATGTGTACTTTTGCTTTGAATACTAACATGGATGAACCCAGATCAATAGAAGAGGCATTAGGTATGAATGATGCAAAATCTTGGAAGATTGCTATGGTGAAGAAATGACAGCTTTGAAAAAGAATGATTCATGGGATCTTGTACCATTGCTTAAAGGAAGAAAACCTATTGGTTGCAAATGGGTATTCAAAAAAACGATTGGTTCAGATGGAGGTATTGAGAAGTACAAAGCAAGATTGGTTGTAAAAGGTTACTCTCAAGTTGAGGGTGTTGATTATGGTGAGATATTTTATCCTGTTGCAAAAATGACATCCATTAGATTTTTGTTTTATATTGTTGTTGCTTATGATTTAGAAGTTGAGTAAATTGATGTGAAAACTACTTCTTTCATGGTGACTTGGAGGATGATATTTATATGACACAACCAAAGCACTACATGGTTAAAGGTAAAAGTAAATTGGTTTGCAAATTGAAAAAATCTTTGTATGGCCTAAAACAAAGTCTTAGGATGTGGTACCAAAATTTGATACATATGTGTTGAATTTGAGATTTGGGTGTTCTAAATCAAATCATTGTGTTTATTATAAAACTAATAGTGATTGTTTCCTATTTATTGCATTATATGTTGATGATATGTTATTTATTAGTATAAGGAAATGTATGATTTCAAAATTGAAATCTCAACTTCTTGTTAAATCTGAAATGAAATATCTTGGTGCAACTAAACACACTTTTGGGATGGAAATTAGAAGAGATAGAGTGAATAGAAAGCTATGGCTTGGCCAAAGTAAGTATGTCAATTCAATTTTACAAAAGTTTGATATGCAGGATTGTAGACCATTGTGTGTTCATGTTTCAACTAGAACAAAGTTATCTATTTCAAAGAGTTATATTTAGAGTTTTACCTTGTAATTTGAAGAATGATTTACTTTACACATTGTTCCATTTTGTGTTGTCCTACAAGGACAAATTAAAAGCTCTTCACCAAACTTTTCAAAGGTCTATAAAAAACACATACCTTCTTCCCTAATAAGTCCTTCAAAATGTAATGATCTAACTAATTGAACGGTATTTCATCCTCTCCAACTTGACATTCTGCCCTTGTTGCTTCGTGTTCTCATTACAACAAACTCAATGGTGCTATTCTTTCCATAATTTTAGAGCTTCTTAGCTTCTATCTTTTGGTAGAATAGGCATTAGCATTTCACTTTCTCTTCCATAATCTCATTAAATTGTCTTACCTTTAACCTTTCCTATAATAACCTACTTGTAAGAATTTGTTCAAAATGAGAAGCTCCCAATTTGACTCCAGGTTCTTGTAACATAGAGAGCATAGTTCCAGAATTTCTTTTGAACCAATGTAACTTGTTGCAGCTTCTCAAATAATTATTCCTCCCAAACCGGAGACGAAATGCCTTGGCCTAAATGTTTTGGTTTTGGCTAGAAAGCATCTGAATGATGCTCTCCCAAAAATGTTTTGCAAATCTCACAAATCTTGAGGTGTTGAATCCCAAAGGTAATCATTTGTGTGGGGTCATTCCATGACCCAGTGCAAATTGTTCTATTGTGAAACTGCAATTTTCTATATTTACTTCCAATAAATTTTGATTTTGTAACACAGAGCATATATCAAATATAAAATAAAATTTGAATCGATATAACTTCTGCAACTTATCAAATAATTTTTCCTCCCAAACCAGAGATGAATTTTCTTGGTTTAAATGTTTTGAATTTGGCTAGAAATCATATGAATAGTGCTATCCATAGGTGTTGAGAAATCACACAAATCTTGAGGCATCGAATCTTAATGGTAATCATTTGTGAGGGGTATTCTGTCAGCCGTTGCAAATTGCATTTTGTGAATGTTCTCGACTTAAGAATAATAATTATAAGCAACCATCCCAGATTGGATTGGAAACAATTAGAAATACAACTCCAAATATTGCTATTGATGTCCGATAAATTTCAACGAAATATTCCATCTGAGAACTTACTTTTGAAATCATCAATTTAATGATCTTCCCATAGAAAGGTCTCATCGGTATATATTCCAAGCAACCTTATCAACTTGGATGCAATTCTTGGGCAATCATAGATCAGGTCTTCCGGGAATGATAGCCCTTATCTTTTGAGAATTAAACTCTTTGAAAAATTCCTAGAAAGTTTCTAGGCATGGGTCATTTAATGTCTTTGGATCTTTTAGTAGAAAATTTGAAAAGAAATACTCAATTAAAAATTCCAGCCCTCAGCCTTCTGAGTGGGTGCCAGGTCACTGGACCATTGATTCCTCCACCCATCGACTAAGAAAGAAATTAAAAAAAGAAACTAAAAAAAAAATTCATCCTCGTACTAATTAGTTAATATCTCTTATTAGATTATTGACAAATAATTGCCTCATCCTTAGGCAATGCTGATTTGTGAGGCTTCTTTTTCAAATACATCTAGCAGCTCTTCAGCATATGGTGATGATAGAGAAAGAATTAATGAAGACAAGGAGGATTGGAATTGTGTAATATGTTGGGATTCTCTGTTGTGATAGGAGTGCTGGCTTCCAACATGCAGTGAAATTATACGATAGCATTACTGTCACTATGTTTCAGTTTGGATAATGCAAGTAAGGATATAGTTAGGTAGTGTTCTTGGTGTTTACATGAAATCATAGGCATGTAACTATACCTCTTTGTGCATTGTGTATAAGAACCTCACTTTTTCTATACAACTCATATAAAACTTTAACCATGTTACAGCATAAGGCCTTGTGTTTCTCCTTAAATATTAGCCATTCTATATGGCCTCAGATGAGTTTGATGTTATGGTACTAATAATTTCAATATATAATGTAGCAATAATGTGAAATACTTCATTTTTGAAGATTAATAACATTCCATATTGCAGTTGCTTTATTTTAATTTGATGCATTCTTATGTACTGCCACCATGCCATGAAAACGTGTCCTTATAAGACATGGATATTGGCTAAACAAACATAACAGTGTGATCTATTTCTTTTTCTTGTCTTCAGTTCATTTTAGAAGGCACACTTAAACATGAAAAGGGTGTTGCTAGGGAAATGATATCTGGGCATTGTATGATGCATCTAAAGATGCTCAACGTGTAATAAGTTAGTTATTTAGACTATAATTCAAGCTTCAAGAATATAATAAAGACTCATAGATCCAATCTACACCTAAAGGAAATTGAAACATTAGTGTTTAATTCCATACCTTAAAATTTTCTCTTGCTTTTGAAGAACAGTTGGATGAACCAACTTCAGTACATCTTAGGGATAACATATAGAAACATCCCACGAATCAAGAGTTCATAAAATTTAACAGACTCATTATTCAACAAATGACAAGCCTGAAGAAGCATTTTAAATCTTTACACTTTATAAATGCTGTTTCAATCCTTGTGTCAACCCAGATGATGTATTGTTCCTGCTTCAGAGAAAAAAATTGTTAATCATTTAGTAACCTTCAGTTTCCAAAGTATAGCCATTTATATCTTAATATGGTAATGGATTGCATTACAAGATAGAATATTTATTATACTTGTGAGAATGCATGCACAAACCTACAGAAAGGTTTAAGGAGAAAAGAACAATAGTTATCAACAAAAACACATACCAAGTTATTGCTTATTTAAAGTTCATCCTTATGGTGAGACTGTTTTCCAGGGTCACCCTCAGCTGCTTCAACATTATTTGAGCCTAACCTTTCTATAACTTCTTCAAGTGGAGGATCTCCAGGTCTTCGATATGCATGCTGACCTAACTTAAACTCGTAAGCTTCTGGTTGGCTCAAAACAAAATCTTTCAACTGTATGAACCAGACCACCAGAAATACAATGTTACAGAAATCAACAGCACAAGACAAACATATCTGCTTTTTGCTTTGAAAAATAGCTTCTCAGTTCAACAAATTGCTAAACCCATAAATTTAACAATTTGATATATCATTACATGGTATGAATCCATACAACAAATCAATTAGGCCAAAACTAAAACCTTTCCTGAAAACATGGAATAAAGAATTTGCACCAAGCCACACATAGTTGATAATAAACCCTAATTGAAAGACTTTGGACATGAATTGATTTCTATTTTTATTATCATGAATTGAATGATCTCATTAAGCATTCATACTGTTAATTTTCAGATCAGAAATTCACAATAAGCAGAAGAACACAACACAGAATAGAAGACACAGCAATTTATCCTGGGAAAACAATTTCTACTCAAGGGAAAAAATCCAGCAGCAAATTATTCACTTATAAATCAGAAATAATAGTGCAGAAGTAGCACTCAGAATCAGGCCTAGAAAGGCCGAATATAATACAATAGTCCAGCACTTGAAGATAGTGCGAAATTCTTAGTCACAAAGAATATCAACTTTTCTTCTTGAATACGAATCTGCTCCTTGAGTGCGAACTTGCTTTTGAAGTGATAGGAAATCGAATTTAGTTGGAATGAATATCAATAAATGTGGAGAGACTCTCTCCTATATATACTGATCTAGGTGACTATCTCCTCTAGAGCCGACCCAGAAATTTCAATATTTGTTTTATGATTAATAGGCCGACTTGCCTTGAGTAATAATTCTTTGGGAAATACCTCCCGCAGCTACACAAAAACACTAACACATACTTCTTTCAACAAGGCACACAAGTTGCAAATACTTGAGGAAGAATATTGGTACACAATCTGAAGATGAGGAGAATTAACGGTTCAGTGAGTGGGTTTGTCAGAAGTTATGACTCATCACAGTTTTATGGCATATCTCTATATGGTGTCTCCTTTCAAACAAAAAGAAATATTATTGTTTGAATACTTATATCAAGGTTTTCAAGGACCACAAAGATAATAAAAATGCACAACAATTTTGTATTCCTCACCTCTCTTTTCATTTTCTATTAATCTTTCTTTACCATCTGTTTTCCTTATTAGAACTTATAGCCAATCATAAATAACATTTGGTTGGGTTTTTTTAATGAAGCTCTGATTGCATTTCATGAATTGGTTGCATCTGTGCATAGAACCTAGAGGACTTCCTTAGAGTAATGATCCAATATTAGATTGTTGATAAGGGATCTCAGAAATGATGGTTATTTGAAATTATGCACATTGTGCCATGTACAGCTGATTGAACATGTTATTGTATTTTTAACCTCATATAAGGAAAATCATTGGCTCGCAGTAGTCACATAAGCTCCCCTCAATCAGCCTCTCATCTCATTGATTACCATTGGTATTGATATCACTACAACCAAAAAAAATCTATTATAAATGTATTTGTCACTTCATCCTGCTTAAACATTGTTAATGGACCTTGCAAAAACATGAATACTTTCAAAGTGGAAAACTCAATATATCAAGTACTAGGCAGAAATATAGAAACATACACCAATCTTGCCATTATCAAAGAAGAATTACAAACACATTCCATACCTATCTAACCTTATAGACTTTGTAACAATCTCTCTTGCAAAATGTACTCTCTTGAACCAAATATTTATCTTCATGCTTTTTGACAATCTAGAGAAAAATAAACCGGTGGGGACAATGAAACAATTCGTTTTCTAATTATTCTAATATATTGGGTGTTGAGCTAAAATCCAAGCTATATGAGTGCAAATACCATGAATTCTAAGATCAACATGCGAGACATGTCAATGTCTTCTTAGGCAACTCACTACAAACAACTTCATCATCATGTCACAAGAGACCAAAACAAAACAACTTAAACATGGTTTAGTGGGTAAGAGATCACAATTCTTAGATCTGTATGAGAATGTTATGGCCTCTCCAAGGAGTTGTGAGCAAGAAACCAAAAACCTAAGATCTCTATGAGAATGTTGTGGCCTCTCCAATTGTGCCACAAGCAAGAAATCTAAAGCCTTAAATACAAATGAGAAAGTTACATTCCCTCCAAAATAACATGGGCAAAAGACCACAAAACTTAGATCCATATAAGAAAGTAAGGGCCTCTTCAAGGTGTCTTAAGCAAGAGACCATTAGATCACCTTCCAAAGGATACCCCATTGAAGAAACAGATGCCATTGCATTGCTCCTAGAATATCACATAATTTCAACAAAACAATACTCAATTGAGATTTAAAAAATATCTTAAGGGATCAAAGTAAACAACGAACTGCATGTTAAAATTACCTTTCTTTGACATCCTTCTTTGGTAAAAGGATGATGTTTCCCTATCTCGTCCTTTATTTCCTTGCTTCTCCTCATCATCGATAAGGATAAGATAAGCGTCCTCAAGTCTCTCACTACTAATGACTTTCATGTCTATAATGATGAGCCTATTGACCAAAATATTGCTCAATTATTGGATGTTCTAAAGAAAAATGGATACACAAAAAACCAAATATCCAAAGTTGTCAATTAAGCTAGAATGTATCTCATCCATTGTCGTAAGGATGAAGACACATCTAGGACCCAAGTGGTCGTCCTCTCACACATTGAAGGCCTATTCAAGAAAATTTCAAACATCCTAAAAAAGAAAGGCATCCTTACATCCTCTAGACCACACAACAAATTGAAGAAATCTATCAAATCCTCCAAAGATCATAAAGACCCTTGGCATAACTCAAGACTCTATAAAGTGGTCTTCAGATGTGGAACGACTTATATCAAAGAAACAAAATGCTCAATACAAGCTAGGATAAGAGAGTTGGCCCTAGGTGGTCATTCTACTAAGACAAAACGCTACATCTATATTGAAGTTACTAATGTTTTAGCAATTGAGGACAACCACTACAAAAGATGTTTACAAGAGGCCAATGGGATCAACATTTATAAAGCCAGTCTTGGCACCCTAGAATAAACTCATATTGATAGGAGCAAGGCCTGATTGCCCAATAACCAACCCTATAATGGAAAAAGGGACCATTAAACCAAAATCTACCTCAACCACCCTAGAGCTGCCTAGCAAGTAGATGTGTCTAAACCAGTGTTCCACGGGGATGCGTCCCCCCCAAAAAACCCCGCGTTTCCTAGAGGGGGACGTCTCGAAGACTTGGGGACTTGGGGGAGACGTCCCCCCACCATGCCACCACCAGCACCACCATCCCACCACCAATGTTGCTGTCTCCAAGATGCTGCTAGGACTTTGAGGACGTTGAGGTGTCCTCAAGACGTCTAGGGGACTCCTAGTTGTCTCCAAGATGTATAATTCTTATACTTATACATCTTTTTATAACTTTTTTTTCAAGTACTATATGTATTTCAGCACCCTACCGCCCCCTCGCCGCCATCCCCCCGTCGTCCCCCTGTCGTCCCCAAACTTAGGCCCACCATCCCCATGTCTCGGAAACGCGTCCCCTGCTGCCCCCCCGTCCCCGTCCCCAAAACCCCGTGGAACACTGGTCTAAACTAAAAAAACAAGTACCTATCCATATCTATGATTCAAAAACAGCCCAAAAGCTTCCCTCGCAGATACAAATTTTGCACAACACCAATCCTCCTCTCTTATCATCAACATATAAACAAGAAGCTCTCAAATAGGGCATTTCCCCAAATCAAACCATATTTTGAAATAGCAAGAAGAGTGAACAAATTGGAAATATCCAAACACCCATTATAGAGAATTACCTACAACCTAACTACATAGATTGCAAGAACTTGACGAAAGGAAACCAATTCCTCTCTAAAAACAACAATACTTCCCTACACAAGGCCATGATTTCCTTCCCAAAGCTTCTTGTTGGTTCCTGTAATGTCCTCTTTTTATAGCCTTTCCAACATCTTTGGAAGCTCCAACTTTCTTGGAGAGTGCCAACCTTTTCAAAATGGATTTCAAATAGTGACATTGTGTTCAAGAGATCAAGTTGAATCCATTGGTTCTATTCGAGAGTAGTTTCGACATTTCAAGTGCTTTCCACACTTCTTAAAGAAGTATTCTACTTTTGGAAAGTATCAATTTTCATTAACTTGGATCTCTAGTGAGCTTTAGAGTATGTTGGCGCATTCAAAATTCTGTTTGCTGCTTTGTTTGATAATTTAAATACATGAATTAATAATGGAGATGACAATGCATATCAAATACATGCTTAAAATAAATCTTTATTCGCTCATGAAATTATTACAAAAGAAGACTAGAGATGGTCAGCCAAGGATCAAAGTCGATCCAACTAGATCATACTATTCTCCTTGACAATACACAATGTATTTAAAGGACTTGACCATTGCCAAGAGGAACACAACGTTAACCAACCAACGCTTGTAACTACCTGAACCCATCAATACAAATAATTAATACATAGTCAAATAACCAATATTACCAAAGCATAATAATAGACGTTGTACACTAACTACAAATTCACCTTTGGGCTATTTTTGCATTTTCTACAATTTTGGATGGATGTATAGAAAAATAATTTAAAATATTAAATAATTAATATTTAAGTTGTCAAAAGGTGAATTAAATGATAATGTATATTAATTATTTATAAAGGTGAATTTTAAGTCACTAAAGTGTTGAAAAAGTAAATAATTAAATAAAGTCACTTATTTGGAGCTAAAGATTTATTATTTAAAACTTAAAAGTAATTTAAAATTATAATTTTCAGAAAGTTCCAAGAATGCTTATAAAAGGGAAATTGGAGGAGAAGAAATTCATTTTGAATATTTTACCAAATTTTGTTTCTCTATGAGGTTGAAAATTGTTCATCTCTTCTACCTTAGATGAAACCCTTTAGGTAACATTGGTTTCAATGGTGAAAGATTCCTCCCTAGCCAATACTGCATGATTCATTCAAGGTCACAGTTGTGCAATAAAAATTATGGTGGATTCACACAAGATTCACAACTAGGCTTAATTGTTTGAGAGTATGGATTGTTTTATATTCATGAAGTTTGTTGGTGGATGAGATAATTTATCAAGGTTTTGCAAGAAAACGATAAATTAATTATCTAAAAGATTTTTAGATTGAAAAGCATAGCTAATTAATACCATCTAATCGCTACCCTCAGTGATTGCCAAATATTGGTCTTCTAGGCGACACACATTGGAAGTTGAATGCATCTCATTATTGGATGTGAGAAAAAAGAAATCTTTAAGGGGGGCATGGAAGTCTGGAGTATTATTTGCTGGTCGCTACACTCCCTTTGGGCAAGACGTTGCATAAAAGGGGTCGTGGTTCATAGGGTGCATAAATGCTGGATGCCACACAATCTATAGCCAAGGTGTTATAAGCAGCTGCTACACACTTGGAAGGGGTCGTGAGGTCTTGTAAAGGCTTCTTGGAACTTAGGCACAACCATTTGAATGCTAAAAGTAGAGGCGTGGAAACTTGTGGAGGATCCTAGACTTGGGCAATTCATGTTGCAGCTATCACTGAATGTTTAAATCTGATATAATAAGAGTTAGAGCATAAAATTTCCATATTTCTATTTACTGAAATTCAGAACAGCAAGTTATAATGTTCACGTTGTATTATTTCCAATCATATTGAAGGAATGACAACTGTTTGACATAATGTCTTAATAAATTGATGAATGTTGAATTGAGTTTATAGTGAAAACATGTTCTAAAACCCTTATATAAATTCTTCCATGTAATTGCAATTAGAAATTCCTCATAATCAGTTGCATACAAACTGTTTGATGAAATGCATGCACAACTAAAATTGTGAAAATTGCAAGTTTTGGTCAACAACTCCTAGGAGAGTTATTACAATTTACAGTTCCTCTTCTTCTCTAGTGCTATCTTTCTCCAAATTATTGCACAAAATACAATTTCCTACAGAAGGAAAAACTCTATTTAAGATCCACTCTTTAATGGCCAAATTAGGGGAGCAAGCATCTAACTTATCCTTGAAATCATCCAAAATGGAGGCTCTAATTCTAAGAATGCTCATATTCCCAATCTCCTCCTGTAGGATAAGTTTAATAGACTTTAGGGTATCAACACCAGGACTCACAAAGGTATTCTAAAGCTATTGGTCTAAAACAACTCCACCATAAATAGAATCATGAGAGAATCAACTATGTTTTATTTTTTTACCGATAACATAAGAATTATTAGCCTGGCTTGACCCTGGTGAGGCCACAAACGAGGGATTTTATCTTCGACATGAATGCATTGCATTCACACGAGAAGTCCAAACTCGCACGTTTAGTAGGCTAGCAAGGACACAAAGCCCACAACCACACAAGCCCAACAAGGGTTTGGTGCATGAAGTCACTAGCATGAACACCACTAGCTTCAACGTGAAGGTTCAAACCCGTGAGCCAATGGATCAATGAGGGCACAATGCTCACAATCACAATGTCCTAGTGGGGGTTTGACCTTGGTGGCTACAACACCGATATCACGATTTGACTATTGCACTATGCCATGAACGGCTCAAGAAACAACCAGGTTGCATTATTTTAAAGAGAGCCAAACCCTTAGGAGCATGCCACAAATACCTACATAGGATGTATCTTGCAAATCCAAACACAACATAGATAAAGACTATCTTGTGTGTCCATATGGATATATTCATATCCATCAACTAGAACGGACGCATACCAAATGTTAGATGTCATTAACCTATCTTAGATGAAGCCACACTAGGGAAAGTCAACCTTAACGAATAATGACAATGCTGATGCACAAGGGATAATCTCCCCAAGCTAAGGCAAAAAGTATTCCCCCTTACCAACTCAAAATTAAATTAAACAACCTCTAAAAATAAGGAACAAAAATTTGGCATACAATTCCCTTGACGGGAAGAAAAATCTGCAAAAAGAATGGCAAGGTACCTTTACCATTCTTTGCAGTTATTGCTGATCCTAGCACAAAAGGAGGGTTAATCAAAGCCCCCGGTAGCCAAAAGGTCTACAACCTTATTACACTCATTGAAGCAATGAAGGAAGATGACTTCCTCAAAATGCTCACAACGATGGCATGCCTCCAATATAACATTATTAAGTTTCTAATCATAATAGCCCCTTTTATGAAGCCTGCAATAATCAACTAGGTATCTCCTTCAATGATCAATTTCCTAGATCCCAATGAAGCCACAATCTTGATACCTGTAAATTAAAAAAATTCATAATTTGCAATCTTCACCTTACCTTTTTGCACACATTTTGGCATCCATTTCTAAGACATTTGTAGACTCATTTGGCCCATTCCTTAGCCTAAACCTATCATTGGCATATTTTATAAGTGCCTCCAAGCTATCCCAATTGCCATATACGCATGAAGGATTTGGCTATGACCAAACCAGTCTGTGTGACAGCAGGAAACAATGACATGTTTGGGGTGACCCAAACCTGTCAGGGTGGCATCATGTATTGGTGTGTCTACACCTGAATCCATTCCAGATAAGAAGAGTGATACATCAACTGATCTGAATGGACACTAGATCAATTGTCATTCCAGTTTTTGAGGTGATTTGGCTGTTGGAATTTTATGTGTCGGTTTGTAACATTAACTGGTGTAAGGAGTCTTGGAGGAAGCTGAAACACTATTAGAGTTGAATTTTGATGTGCAACAAGTTGAAAGAAGTAGGATTTGTTAAGAAAACAGAGAATTGGATAAAGAACAAGCAAGATGAGTTTTGTAAAAGTCAATTCCCTTGTGAGATTGTAACCTTGCATGATAGGAAGCACAACCTCATTCCTATGCTCACATTTCCTTAACTGGGTTCCTCTACGGTATATCTTCTGTGCCTTTTGTTGTGTGCTGTGATTTTTGTTTTTGTTTGAAAGTTGTTAACTAAATAAGTTGCACCATAAACCACCACAATACCAATCTCAAACACTGTCACAGTGCTGTTATGATTATTAAATGGGAAATATATTGACATATCACTGATATTTTGGCATATGAAATAACATTAGATTGCTCATGAAATAAAGCTGGTCACATACATTATAGAAGTCTCATTAAAGATAAAAATCAAGCATGGAAAATGGTGAACAACTACCTTTAATCAGAGATATCAGAATGTCGCTGACTGTGTAACGTTGTTAAAAGATGCACCACATCATATGATAGCTTCCTTAACCCGTGACAAGTTGCTAGAGAGTCTATTTACCACCTAGCATAGAAATGTGGACTCCAACAATGGTGTTAATGTCTGAAGTCTGTTGTTGCACCCTTAATAGTGACGGGGAAGAAGTAAGCCTGCTGCAGCTTGTCACAAGTTGTTATGATCTTCAGTTTATCAAGACTCCATTGGACTTGTATGAGCGTGAATTTGCACCCCTAATGCAAATTCCCCTTTCACCCCTTTACACTTTAGAAAACCAAAAGCGGAGGTTTAATTCCACTTAAGCCCGCTGCTTGCATTCCACTTGGCACCTTGTTTGTGTGTCGGTGGGGGCATTTCTGTCAGGGATGCCTACGCGGCGCGCGAACGTCCCTGGAAAATTCCTGTGGCTAGAGACTATAGAGACGTTACACTTTCGATTGGAAGTCGAAGTGTAATGCCTAATGCCCCTCTTCGGCTGGCCGACCTGAATATGGCCGTTTTTCACATTCTCCTTCATATTCTTCACTCTCTCATCATTCAAGGAGTTTTGCAAGATATTGGATTCATCTCTTCACTTTTCTCCAGTCCTCGAAGCATTTTCAAGCTTTGTAGCAGCACTTTTCACTCCATTGCAGCAATCCACTACTACATCACTCCGATAGTGCAAGCGCAGGACAGACACCACGGCAGCAATTTTGCAAGATATTGGATTCATCTCTTCACTTTTCTCCAGTCCTCGAAGCATTTTCAAGCTTTGTAGCAGCACTTTTCACTCCATTGCAGCAATCCACTACTACATCACTCCGATAGTGCGAGCGCAGGACAGACACCACGGCAGCAGAGGATTGAGTTCCTCTCATTCACTCCTCCACGAGCCTTGAGTGCTTTGGACGGAGGTGGTAAGCTCCTCTAATCTCTTCTATCGTTTTCGATTGAGTAAGCACGTACCGTTTGTAGTGTTTTGTGTTTACATAGCTTGTAGTTCCCTTCTTTATCTTTATTTCTATCATTGCAAACTTGGTTGTCTGTGGAGGTGGAAACACCAAAACGGGGGTCTGACTGAGGCAGGCCCCTAAATAGCCCCAACACTTCCCCTTTTTTCTGTGTGTAGGTGGAGAGAGCTTGGAGCAAACCAACGAGGAGAGTATCGTACCAGATCATCTTCGTCACCTTGGCGATAATACATTTCTTTTATCGTATTCATATTTACATTTCACTCTTCTTAATCTCATTCTATCACTTTAGACACCTCTAGACTAGGTTGATAGTCTCCCCTTCTGAGTTTGAATCTCGTCATTTTGGTTCTCTGGTCGTACGGACGCCAACACACCTGTGAGACACCAACGCGCCACACGGTCGTCCTAGAACTGCACTTCTGTCCTCAAGCAGAGAGTTGCCTGAGATGTGGAGCTAACTCTAAAGGCCAACTCGTCTAGTCTCTTTCTGACTTTCGGGTTTGCAGAGTGGTCAAAGGACACCTAGTCCTCATCATTCTCATCCCTCCTATCCTAACTATCCCTTAAACTGAGGTAAGTTAGGGCAGCCTTTCCGCTCTTGGCCTTTCGTGACCTAGGGCCTTGCAGTGGTTGGTCCCCCTCTCTTACATTTTTGGTGAACCCGACATGAACCATTTTAGTTCCGTTTTGCAATACTGAAAGCTCCTTTCCTCGTATCCTAGGAGTGTTGTAGGTGTGAGTGTTGTGAGGCTTTCGCCTCGCAACCCAACCTGCGACCCCTAGTAGGCATAGTTGGAAGGTTCCAAAGTATTGCGTAACGAAACCTTAATTGGGTCACTACCTCATCTCGTAAAACTTAGGAGGCTCCATAGAAGTACTGCTTGGTATGCGCGATGGCCTCTTTCCTAAATCAACCCATCCCCTCTACGCAGACTGTGAGTAGTGGTACTAGCATAACCTTCACCTCACAGGACCTGCCAATGGGCTTCAACAAAGATCCATCTCCTCTTTACATTCCTGCAAGGATAAATGGGAATACTGTAGCAAGTGTTCTCGTTGATCTGACATCGCAAGTGAATATCATAACTGAGGAGATCATGTTGATTAACTTCCTGCACAAGGATGGGTATGATGCACCTGAGAGCACCGTTCGCACACACGACGGACTTTTCGTACCTCCTATAGGGAGTATTGTCTTATCGGTCCTCATTGGACCTAAATCTATGAGCCTTAAGTTTGATATCATTTCGGGGTCCGAACTCTTCAAAGTGAGGCTAGGAATCCCCTGGCTAGTGGCTATGAACGCAGTTCCCTCAGTTATACACAAGTGTTTGAAATTTGTTCATGGAGGTTTGGTACACGTTGCCCATGATACTGGTTATAGACCACCGATTGCACGTGATAGCTATACCTTAGATTACTTTTGGCCAGCATCCCTTGGTCCTCTACCACCTAGGAAGGACCTCCTACACGGCACGTATCAAAACTATAAGAAGGGGCGCGCTAGGCCAAAAGTGAGATATCCTCCTTCGCCTTGTGTTGTTTCGCATAGAGCCTGCCTGAAGGCTGACAGTGATGTCACTAAGGCATGTAGAAGAGAAGAAGAGAAGCAGTCTCAAGACCCTCCTTCCTCTTCCGTTGTTCAGCCCGATGCTTCCTCTCGCCCTGCCGTAGTACCATCTGCTTCAATCTCGCATTTGCGAGAGAATCCCATGGTGCCCACTTGGTGAAAGGCCAAGCGTCCAACATTTGAACTTCCTGTCCTGCCCACGGAGCTTAGGCTCATTTGGTACGATAGACAAAAAACACTTCGTGGAGAGTCCTCTTTGTATCGGCCTTCGCGGCCTCCTACTGTTCCTATGACTAAAACAATGAACGGGAAGAGACCCGCCGTGGAGGCACCAGAGTCGATTCCCCTTGTCGCTTCCAAGCCTGCTCCTTCTGCTCCCATTTAGGAGTCCGTCCTTCCGCTAGAAACAGCCGTGGAGGACACTCCCATGGCCAAGCAGGAACCTTTTGTCCCTTCACAGACCCCGGCTTCCGATGCGAAGAGTTGTAGAAACCACCTTGCGTGCGAGCGTAAGTGTCGGCGAAAGGCTCTCCTGGCTAAGCAAGCCTCCTTACAGAAGGAGGAGGAGATGACTGCGCCTCCTACTGTGTCTTCCTCTCTCCCCCCTTCTGTCCCAGTCAAACCTATTTTGAATCTCTTTCGGCTCCCGCTGTGAGCGCACATGCGCCTGGAAGGGTGCAAGTGTTCATCGCTCCTTTGGCGGAGCCGCCCTTGTTGACTTTCGTCCCAAATGTCTTGCCTTTCCCTAAGCCTGTGGATATGGTGAACACCTCGATTGTATCCACTGCGGTTCTCTCCTCTTCTCCCTCAGCCTTCCTTGTTTCATCTGTGGGGAGTTCGCCTCCTCCGATGAAGAAGAAGGTAGAGCGTGGTCCCTCTAGCAATGGAGGACGTAAGAAGAGCCCACCTTCTCTGAAGGGTGGCCCCGCGCTGACTTGTTCTGTCCTAGCGACAGAACCAACTCAAGCCTCCCCTGAGTTTGTCACCACTCTCGAGTTCCTCAATGAGCCTAGCGGTGAACCTCGAGTGCAAACTCCTCCGTCTGCCGAGGTGAAATATGGCACTCCCGTTAAGTGCATGTTTAACTCAGTAGATGAAGTTCCTACCTTGTTAGCGATCTTTGCAAAGTCGTTGACCTTGGACCCACAGGAGCTGAGTGACGGAGACCTCACCGGTCCCTCTACCTTGGCCCTTGTTGCAGGAGGATTAGAAGCTCCTCCCCTTAACATTACACCATTGCAGGCTCGTCATCCTTCCTACGATGATCTAGAGTGGGAAGCTGAAGACCTCTTGGTTGACCAATGTTAGGGGGAGACCCTCTTCTTAATCTTTAGATTAGATATGTGTGTGTGTCGTGACATGTGTTCCCCCGTGATCATGCTATATGTGCCTAGATGACCCTCGTCACCCCTGTTGGTGCTTGGATACAGGCGTGGTGTTTTGTGTTGTAAACCTTCCTCTCTATGTATCTTCATTCTTCCATGTTTGTGATTGACTTTCAGTAAATTGGGGACGATGCAAAGCGTCAGGAGCATTTAGGCCTCCTTCCATGTTGACCCAATTTTTATTTTACTTTGTCTTTCGTACATTCTTCCTGATCTAGTTGGGGATTAATGATCTTTCGCCTCTTACCACGGTTACCTACATATATATAAATAAAGGCAAATCTAACCCCGCATAACCAGATCCCCTTGTGCCCTCTATGTGTGATTTGCTTTCCTTACTTTTCTCTTTATCTTTCTCTCTTCTTTGCTTGAGTTGTCCCTTTCATGTGTGACAATGCCTCTTCTACATTACTTGGTCTTTAGAAAACACATTTGTGGCCGAACGAATCTTTTCAATCGAAGACCCATTCACATACTTCTTTGTTAAAATTGCATTCTCAAATTGAAACCCTAAGGGAACATGTTTCCTTCATCATGGGTTCGTAAAGAAAGGATGTGGAAACCCTCCTCCGAAGCGGGAACGGTCTTAGTCTTCCCCTCGCATGAGTGCATCTCCTTCCTTTCGAATTCCTTGATGAAGTGAACATCTTTCAAAAAGATTCCATGGTGATGAATTGATTCGAGAAGGAAGACGTTAAGCTTTTGAACAGTGTGTCCCTTGAGTGGACCCCTTCTTTTCACGTCGGGTTCCCAAGGGACCCCTTCTTTTCACGTCGGGTTCCCAAGGGACCCCTTCAAAAACTCTTAACAAGTTCTATGACGTCTAGCTTGGGGGCAGCCCGACTAGACCGGCTTCACACCTCGACGTCTAGTCCGAGGGCAACCCGACTAGATTGTCCTCACATCTCTACGTCTAGCTTGGGGGCAGCCCGACTAGACTTTACCTTTCAAACAACGCGTCCCTTGAGTGGACCCTCCTTCCTTTTGAAGGGTTCCCGAGGGACCCCTTTGAAAGTCTTGCAACTAGGCGATGGTCCGCGTGACTGTCCGTTCACTAGCCTGCACGGCCGCTTCCTGATGTGTTCTATGTGAGGGTAAACATGTCGCCATCTCTGACTCTACGAAGTCCCCTTTTCTCGGTCTCCCTCATCTGAGAGTTCTTGGGGGATACCTTCCTTACAGGCTTGCGGGTCTGTAAGGTGTTTTTCCTGGTTTCCTTCATGTGAGATTTCTTGAAGGATACCCCCCTTGCAGGATTGTGAGCCTGTGAGGCATTTTCGTACTTCAGCTTTGTGGTTTCGCGGAACTATGAAGTCCTTTCCTGCACTTCCGGGTTCGCCAAACCGTGCTCTGCTTCCTCGTCGGTTCAGGTATACATCTCTTACTCTGTTACTTTCTTACTACTCTACTTTACCGAAGCACTCATCAATACTCGTGCTCACTAAAGTGGGGGCAAAATGTATGAGCGTGAATTTGCACCCTTAACGCAAATTCCCCTTTCACCCCTTTACACTTTAGAAAACCAAAAACAGAAGTGGAAGTTTAATTCCACTTGGCGCCTTGTTTGTGTGTCGGTGGGGCCGTTTCTATTGGAGACGCCCGCACGGACGTCCACGCGGCACGCTTATGTCCCTGGCAAATTCCTACGGCTGGAGACTGCAAAGACGTTACACTTTCAATTGGAAGTCGAAGTGTAATGCCCCTCTTCGGCTGGCTGACCCGAATATGGCCATTTTTCACATTCTCCTTCATATTCTTCACTCTCTCATTCATTCAGGGAGTTTTGCAAGATATTGGATTCATCTCTTCACTTTTCTCCACCCTTCCAAGCATTTTCAAGCTTTGTAGCAGCACTTTCACTCCATTGCAGCAATCCACTACTCCATCACTCTGATAGTGCGAGCGCAGGACAGACACCACGGCAATAGAGGCTTGAGTTCCTCTCATTCACTCCTCCACGAGCCTTGAGTGCTTTGGACGGAGGTGGTAAGCTCCTCTAATCTCTTCTATCGTTTTCGGTTGAGTAAGCACGTACTGTTTGTAGTGTTTTGTGTTTACGTAGCTTGTAGTTCCCTTCTTTATCTTTATTTCTATCGTTGCAAACTTGGTTGTCCGTGGAGGTGGAAACACCAAAACGGGGGCCTGACTCAAATAGCCCCAACACTTCCCCCTTTTTCTGTGTGCAGGTGGAGAGAGCTTGGAGCAAGCTGGCGAGGAGAGTATCGTACAAGATCATCTTCGTCACCTTGGCGGTAATACATTTCTTTTATCATATTCATATTTACATTTCACTCTTCTTAATCTCATTCTATCACTTTAGACACCTCTAGACTAGGTTGATAGTCTCCCCTTCTGAGTTTGAATCTCGTCTTTTTGGTTCTCTATCCGCATGAACGCCAACGCACCTGTGAGATGCTAGCGCACCACGTTGTCGTCCCAGAACTATGCTTCTGTCCTCAGATAGGGAGTTGCTTGAGATGCGGAGCTGACTCTAAAGGCCGACTCATCTAGTCTCTTTCCGACTTTCGGGTTTGCAGAGTGGTCGAAGGACACATAGTCCTCATCATTCTCATCCCTCCTATCCTAACTATCCCTTAAACTGAGGTAAGTTAGGGCAGCCTTTCCGCTCTTGGCCTTTCGTGACCTGGGGCCTTGCAGTGGTTGGTCCCCCTATCTTACAGAACCCAACACTAGAGTGTCAAACCCAGCTATGACCATGTGTGGAAGAGCTTCAAAACCGCCCAGCTCAAGAAATACCCTGAGGAGAACTGCTGTAACCGGACTGCGGATGATGACTGTGTAAAATCAGACTAACAGTGAAGTGTTTCCAAGCACAAACAGTAGTGATAACTGTACCAAGAGCTGCCTACCAACAAAGACTACTTCCTAACAGCAAATCTACACTTTCAACTCATCAACATGCCCTCTTAATTTCCATAAACAATAATGATTCACTAATTTACAAACCTGTTAATAAACTTTAGTCACTTTCAAACCTGGCACTAGCCTGAACAGGGGCGATTTGACTAAAAAATTCATATTAATTTTCTTTGACCTCCAAAATTAATTAGTCTATTGCTGAGTGTTTATAAGGCCTAGGCACTGCTGTATAAAGAGTTTTCTCATCCCAAAAGCCACCAAAACTTAGCATAAAAACTGGAAAAGGGGAGTCAATGCCTAGACGCCTGTAACTGGGCAATTTCGCTTACTAAAATCAGAACAGCCAATAATCCCCAACAAAACCATATGAATAGGGGCGCCTCACCATGAAGAAACCGCAGAACTAATACCCAAAACCAGAGAGTTTCTACATCAAACAGGTCGACCAAAATAGAGTACAGCTAGTCTATAGAAGGGTACGGCCAGACAAGTACAAAGGCTGCAGATCATCTAATCCACACCCAAAACATTGCAAAAACCATTACTCATCACACCAAAATAAACACCACAAAATACCTCATGAACTTTTATCTCTAAATAAACCTGGAAACCCAAACTCCATTAAACCAATGGTGATTCCTTAGAATCACTCCAACCAGCTAGGGTGGATATTTCACCACCGCAACTAGCAACCGAGAAGAGGGTTTTCGTCCTCAACCAGAAAAGAAAAACTTCCTGAGCTCATTCCAGTAGCATCTCCTTAAGTTGTCAAATCATCCATGTTCAAATGAGAGCTCAAACTCATGTTTATAGAGTGAAGGAAAAGTTAGGGCAACTTGCATTTGAATTTGAATGTTTTTCCCTCTCATTTCACTTTATGAAATGGCATAAAATTATCCTCAAGAGGGTTAACCCCCTTTTTTGAGCTCACAATATAAATTTTTATTTAACTAATTCCTCCTCAACTATGGTGTCCACTTTTGGGGCCTAGACTTTTTTTTTTAAAACAGCTTGAGTGACCACTTTTCTAGGCGCTGGAATAGGGGAACATTTCATAAACACATCACCCTTACTTAAGTTATAAAATAACTTTATAAAAGAGAACTTAAGTGACAATAATCGAATATTAATTCGTCCACCATTAGAACTAAGCCGCTGCACTGAACAAATAGAGGAAGAGGTCAAGACCAAGTGCTAAAAATAGCACTTACTAAAAATAGCAATTTTGCTAAAAGTTGTAAGTGATTCCAATCTCCCAATCCAATCAATCCAGAGCCCAACTAAAACTTACTAAAAATAGTAAGTTACTAAAAATAGCCACTACCAAAAAATAGCAACTCTGCCAGAAAACTCAAAAAACCCACAAAGCCTACTAGTAACATCAATTTACTCCTCTGAACAAGCTAACACCAACCCAAGCGAACATGAAAAAGGGGACATTACACAATAAAACAAAACAAACCAATTTTCCCTCTTTTGTTGGCAAGACGAAGATTGAAAATCAGCAACTTGCACTTATGAATATTTTTATCAACCAAGGGAATGACAATCTCAACAATCAAGTCTATCTTCATTTTTCTTGAATCTTGTTTGACCTTTGGCTTTCTTTGTCCTCTCCTTGGTAATAAGGTTTGAAACTAATTACAAGTTCAATGGTGGCATTACAACCATTGTTCTGTTTTTGTTCAAAATTTCAAAAACCTACTCAGTTTTTCCTGTACTTTTACACTAGTAAAAGTACCTCTAGGGCTGTAATTTCTTCCATGGGCTTCACAACTAAATGAGGTGAGGTGTGTAAAGGAGATCTAGTAATCTCAAGAATTTCTTCTAGTTGAATTGGAGTTGAGGCAAGAAGAGTAAAAGTTGTTGCTTCTAGGATTGGAGATCTACTTATGTGAATAAATTGTGGAAACTTTAATTTCTTCTTAGGCACTAATTTCAACTTCTCGAGTCTGGATCTCTCTTCGGCTCCACTTAAAATTTCCATCTTCCCTCTTTGATCTTCACTACCAATCACTGAATTTCTAGCAACCGTCTCATGACTTATTTTGGGTAATCTTGGCCCTTTTCTTTGTAGAATAATCTCTAAATGTTCTGCCAACTTCTTCTCCGAAAATGCTTGAGACCTATCACTACTTTGTTCATCCACTATACCATCTTAGATTAACCAATGAACTAGACACAATGTCTAAATATCTCCTCTTAACTGAATAAAATGTTACAAAATGAGATGATAAACATTCGATATATTAAACGGAGGAACGAAAGTTCCTTCTATAGATTTACAAGAGACGATGTTTCTAAAAGAAACGATCGTAGATAGAAAACGAAAACAGAAACTAACTAAACTAACTAAAGACGACTAAGATGACCATTAATATTACATTATTTAAATATTTAATACCCTCCCTTAATGGTCATCGTTCTAACTACCCACAGAAACAAAGAACGTTCTGCCACAAAAGACAAGAGCTTGCCACTGACTCTGCCACTTGAGATGAGTCTGCCACCAACCCTCCTAGAAACTGCAGAACTTCTAGAAATAACCAAAACTGATCACAAAACATCCAACCTGATGTTGGGTAACAAAGTTGTCTCCCTGGAGGCAGAGACACCGAAAGACAACTGCCACGATTTTGAGGAGAAATCGGCAAACCCTTCAAACTTTTGCAGATGAGCACAACGCCCCAAAACAGACTGCAAGAATCCACAATTTTTTACGACAAAATCGCAAAAGCCTTAAACTGAAGTTTACAAAGCATCGTTTTTTTTTCGGAAAAAACGATAAAAACCCTCAATTGAATCCCACGCATCTCTACGAATTACAGAACCAATACAAAATCATACAAAACATCATTTTTAAGGAAAAACGATAAAACCATTGCAAAGACAAGAGAGCCCTCCCGAACTGCGAAAACCTTGACATAAGCAAACCCTTAATTTTTCAGGAAAAAATTATAAACCCTATTACAAAACGATTTTTAAGGCAAAAAATCGCACAAAAACCCACAATAATTTTTTTAAGGCCAAAAAATTATAAAACCGAAATAATTTTTATGAATAAAAATTATAAAACACCAGAATATTTATTTTTAGGAAAAATACAATAAAAACCATTGATTTTTTGAAAAAACAAAAATAAAAAACCCATCAATTTTTTTTTCAAGAAAAAAAAATAATTAAAAAAAAACATCGAATGCAGCAAAACGCGATTTTGCAAATCGCCCAGAAATCCATATGAAATCGCTGCAACATGGGACGCCAAGTGACTCAGCAGAGAAAAATGTAAACTCGTGGCCAAGAGGAGAAACAAACGTGTTCAAAACATATGCAAAACGCGAGCCCAAGATCTGAGAAAACACGCGACTTCAAAAAAGTAAAAACACATCCAAAAAAATGACCAAAAATGGCGCAGAATCATGCCCAAAATGCCACAACAACACACGGCTAGAGAAGGAGAAAAGCAAGTCACAACCAGTTAGAAATCGCACCCACAAACAGACTCACAGAGGTCATCACGCAACGGAGAAACACGGGCAGAGGTCGCACGCAGCGCAGAGTTCACAGATCTGATGAGGGCCACGCGGAAGAAACAATCCGCCCATAAAACACAAAAACAACAGCCACTAAAAAACGCCTGAAAGTCCTCAGGTTGCAGGATGCGCAACGCAAGAGGACAACTACCCAAGAACGGACGCAAACAACTCTTCAAAGAAACGCGCAGGGCCGGCAGAAAACACGAAAGTACCAAATGCGACGCACATGAAGGTCACGCGATTGCAGAGGTTGCAAGGAGAAAACGCGGCTTACAAACCCATCAGAATGAGGGACCAAACTACACGTTGCAGGAAAAAATACATAAACCCTCGAAAAAACTAGAAAAAAACTCATGTCTTGCATACACAAGCCCACAAATTTTCTTTTCTTCAACCTACTCAATAAAAATAACTTCAATCTGGAACCCTCCCAAAATCTTGAGCTCTCCCATGAGGGAGTCAGACCCATACCCGCTCTGATACCATGTTACAAAATGAGATGATAAACATTTGATATATTAAACGGAGGAACGAAAGTTCCTTATATAGATTTACAAGAGACAATGTTTCTAAAAGAAACGATCGTAGACAAAAAACGAAAATAGAAATTAACTAAACTAACTAAAGACGACTAAGATGACCATTAATATTACATTATTTAAATATTTAAATACCGGCCATGCTTGAGACCTATCCATCACTACTTTGTTCATCCACTATACCATCTCAGATTAACCAATGAACTGGACACAATGTCTAAATATCTCCTCTTAACTGAATAAAATAGGGAGGAAAAACATTCTCACTTGAATCTTCAAGCTCATTTGGTATTTGCTTAGATGTAAGCTCCCTCAACTGATCCAAGGTAATTATGTTGTTTCTTCTTTTTTGTGCCTTCCATTCATCAAGTCAATTTGCCCAAAAGCATTCAATCAAGTAAAAGTGCATATTTGGGAGCCAAACTCTTAACCATGATGTGTTCGGAGTCGAAGCATGTATTCATATGATGGTATTTCAAGTTGTAATTGGACAATTCAGCACTCATGTTTTCGCATCTGCAACATTTGCACACCTGTATAGCCCAATCTGTATTTGAAAATTGGGTCTTGTCTTGTGCTTGTCTCAACAATATCTATGTGAAATTGATAGTTGCTTACAATATTCCAAAAGGGGAATTTCATTCCTTGGATATTATATAAGCCTATAAGGATCCATCCAATCCACATACTCTAATGTAAGTGTAGGAAACTGGATGAACCAATCTGCCCACTCCATGATCAGCATTCAAGCTTGATATGTATTCTTTCATGGCTTTCGTTATCCAAATCTCTGACTATGAACATTGTCATTAACTCTTTTTAAATGCTCCATTCCCTCTCAATACTCCAACTATGGGTATTTCAACAAAAATTGTCCTCTTGTTTGGATCTTCTCCAACCTTGTAAAGCATAGTTGCCGAGAGACGCATCTCCCCCCCCCCTGAGACGCGTCTCGGAGACGGAGACGCGTCTTGGAGACCAGTACTGTCTCTGAAGACACCTCCAGGAGGCTGGAGACTTCCGCCGAAGTTTCCCAAGTACCTTGTCGTCTCATGTTTCAGAAAATGACGTCTCCCGCTAAAATACCTTAAAAAAACTTTAAAAATTAAAGCATAATGTATTTGACGCTTCTAAGAGCGATTAAATTATTGTTTTGGAAGTGCAATGTCATCATATTTTCAAATTTTCTATAAATCATTAATTTTATTTTTATTTTTTGTTTATTTATATTAAAAATAAATGGCGTTTCCAAGTACCCCCGTCTCCTATTTTCAAAAAAAAGCCATACCGGTACCAGTACCAGTCTCCTGGCAACTATGTTGTGAAGATATTTGCCAACACCAATGAATAGACTAGGTAGAATACCATATGGAAAGATCTGGAATCGAAGAACCTTGACAACTAGGAATAAATAGGATCAAATAGGCCCAATCAACATGTTTTCTTGTATCATAAAGAGGTTGATGATATAAAACATCCAATTTTTAAAAAGATGCTGCCTCTGCTTGGCCTATGACTCTGTCAAGCATGGTGATCACGAGACTGAGTTCTTCAATGAAATCATTTTGGTACAAAGTTGGCAAATGGTAGGCTCTCTTGGTTTCATTTAATCACTTCTGTGCAACCTCCTTTTGACATTATTGTTCCACTGCATTTCACAATCTTCTAAATTGAGTATGTGTCTCTTCATAGAGCTGGAATCCAAAGGCAGATTTGAGGGTGTCAGCATCTAACATGCAAATGACCTAGTTATCAAAATATGTGAATCAAGAAGAGCTCCAGCAAATCGAACCCAGGTAAGTATAAATACCTACATAAATTTGATTCTCCCTATATTGCTAAATGTGAAATGGTGTATGCATTATTGATCTCTATATGGACTGATTCAATATGTAAGATTAAAATGTGGACTGCATTTTGATAATCTGATTGTAATGATAAGGGAGTTGTGGGCCTACGAGGAGGGGAAACAGCATTGGGGTCATCCTCTAAGTACACCACCCCATGGCGGATGGCTGAGGCCTGCCACATGTGGGCCAAGAGGGGTATACCACTCTTGAGTTTAGAGGGAGTGACTGCCCAGGACACCCTACTGTAGCTGCACCCTCAATCTCCCAACATGACTAAGCAATAATGGTTCCGATACAAGGGAACGGCGATAGGACGCCTCATTAGGCATACCACCCCATATGGATGGCAAGAGGTCACATGGGGCCAAGAGGGGTGTACTACTCTTGGGCCTAGGGTAGAGGGTTTTTTGGGCGCCCTATCAGACCATTATGTTCAAGGAAGAATGAATTAGAAAATCTAAAGAAAATTCAATATACTTATAATATGATGTTGTCTTTATTTATAAATGTCTACTAACATATTTGTAGGGGTTTACTTGCACTACAAACATCCCCAAAACCAAGATGATCACTTGAAATTGATAAATTAGGTCAGATTTAGGGTTATCCCAAAAAGGGGACATTGCATAATCCTATCTCTCGCCTTGCCTATAAAAGTAGGGCCCCTTGTATCAATTGTATCAATGTAATTATTTTGCATCCATTATTGCAAATCTATGCTATTGCTTTTCTCTCACTTGTAGAAGGAAGCTTTGGTTGCAGGTGATCTTAGGAGCTTGAGTCCTTGAGTGACTCTAATCAAAAGGCGATTTTCTCTTATGTTTTTCTTAGCATGCATTTTGATCACCCTTGATGTCATGCCCCCAAAATTGCAACACTGAAAGAAAAACCAAGCATTGAAATGCAAATTAACAAAAAAAATATGAATATTAATAATTTAATATTGTTATTATTATAATCATATATATAAAAAACTAATATAAAATTAAATATATTAACAATATATTCAATTAATAAATATAATAATAAATATTAATATAAGCATATAACAAGCTGCGGCAATAGAATAGACAACAGCCATTGTACACATTATAAAGGCAGGGACCATATTACTTAGGGAATCGTTGAATGTGAAGACAAACAAAGGCAGCGATCATTACCAAAAGCAGCGACTAATTAAGGGTTTTAGGAAAAGCAACGAGAGCTTTCAAAAGTTACATCTATTTAAATAAACACATCCCCCACAAGAGACACATCCCTTGAATGTTATAAATATTAAAGGGGGTAAATCAAATAAGGATAAAAAAGGAGGAAAATCAATAAGAATTCTAAAATAAAGAACAGACCATCGAATCATCAGAAAAGTAATATTTTCTGAATATTAAATCGTTGTGGAGGGAAAAATAAATAAGTAATCTGTAATATATTTCTGAGTGCATCAGCAGATATAATCAGGAAAAGGAATAAGGAATCTGGAATATGTTTCTGAGCATAGCAGTAGGGAAGAAAGAAATAGTTAAATAAGAGATATAAACAGCGAATGGGGACAATATGAGCAGAAATAGAATAAATATTCCCTGAGCATATAAAAGGGATAAGATTTAAAAGATTGCAGACATACAGATTTGCACAGAATCGAATGGGAAGGGGAGATAGAGCAGAGATGTAATATGAAGATTTAAAGATAAAATATGCAGATCTAAGGAGATATATACAGATCAAAAAGAGGAAGATAAGCACACTTAAACACAGACATAGGGAAGATTGAAATCAAATAGGAATATATATATATACGATTATACAATAATGATGTTTGCAGCGATTATTGAGCCTTAGAAGTAATTATAATGCTTTAATATAAGTATGGATAATAGATTCTTATCTGTTTGATCTACACTAACGATATCTTCTGAGTGTTAAGAACAGATCAATGGAAGAAGACGAATATTCAGATCAGTGATCATTTTCAGAAATACATTCATTACTCAAGCAACAAATATTATAGGCATGGATAAAATCTGAGAAGGAAATACAGCAGATATTATGAACAGTGATATTATTCTAGTTTAGCAATAATTGGTCATGAAGGGATGAGGCAGGTATGCAAAAGGGAGAACTGCTAGAAGGGCACCCTGTTATGCAAAAGGGAGAACTGCTAGAAGGACACCCTATTGCAGCCTCCCAACTATTCCCGAGTGAATGAATTGTTGAAGAAAATGAAGAAATGTCTTCAATCATAAGAGGAGAGGTTGGCATGATGGAGGAGAACTGCGTAAAGCCCTCACTAGGCACACCACCTCATGATGATGGTTGAGGGCCATCGGTTAAGGACCACATGAGGCCACAAAGGATAAGGTCCTGTTGTTGGGCCTATGGGAAGATACTTGGTGCACCTCATCATGTCCTCCTCATTATGATTGAGCCCACATAGTCCTTGGGACTCATTATAGTGATACATATAATCTCTTTTAGACCTAGAATTAAATGCATTTCATGGATTATGTCTGTCATATTCATCTAACATGGTTGCAGGTTTCCATAACCAGACTTACATCATCTCAGTTTTAAGTAGGAATTATATCTTTAACTATAATCTGCTATTGGTTTCATTTGGAATTGTGATTTGAGGGCAAAGTATAAGGTGATCTCAAAAGGGGACATTACACTTGACAATATGTTTGATGTTTGTAAATTGCATCACACTCAAACTGTGCAAAATCTTGACTCGATTTTATTTCCTCTTTCCCTTGTTGTGCTTCTCAACCACTATCACCACCTTGGTCACACATTCTCCCTAGCATAGCCACTTCAAAAGAGCAAAATAACTTAACTCTTTGACATTGGTCACCATTGTAGCCACTATATCCACTTAAATTGTCACTTTTACCTTGGCATTGCCTTTGCCTCCTAGCCTCGTATTGAGATATTGTCTTTGATTTCACCAGGAGGCTTCAACTATCAAAGCTTGAATCATTGTTTTTGGCGTTCCTCATCCATGAATGATTTGTGAATCATGGCTAGGGAAGAACCTAAAACTTGACAAATTGGTAAGAAGGATCACCTTGATAGTACTAACACAGTAGCAAATTGCATTGAAGTGAACTGCAACACATGTTGAAGAACTACATTTTGGAATATAAATCAATTATGGATCATATACTCATCATCATTATGGCTTTCAAAACTTGGGATGCATTGTTAAATTTGGCTTTCTTTCCGAGGAAGTTTATCATGCTTGGGAGTTCAAGATTACTTGTGTTACATAGAGCTTTAGTAAGATATGAAAACCCCATTTAGTAGCAATTTCCCTAGGCTTAATGTATGTACATACATAGTATTTTCCCATTATGTGTCTGAATGCATACCTCTCCTGTTCTGCTCATCATTTCCTCCTTATTTTGGAGCAAATTGTACCAAATTTCTGTTATAGAGAGGAAAGTACTCTTAAAAAATGTGATGATCCAATTGACTTACAAAGGAAAGCTTCACTTCTTGCCAACCAAGTATGTTGCAGTCTACTTTTGCATCTTGATTTCATTAAATGTATTTTCGAGATGTGGAGGTCAGGAATTCAAGATTATAACTTGCAATGAAGAATTGACATTTTTTCTCCTAAATATGGTGCTTCTTTTTAATATTGTTGATGTTAAATGTATCAAGAATGCGCCAATAAATCAAGGGGGAAAGTATTTGGTAAAATGGATTGTTGGATAGTGTAAGGACCAACTGTGGATGGTCTTCAGTTTGCAATAGTGTTGATTTAGTGTTGATTTTGAACCTTACGCTTTCTAATTGTAGCCAAATGTCATCTTCCACCTATAAATGATGTTAGGCTGTGTATAATCTTTACATTGGCTTCAGTTTCAAGATATATTTCCTAAATTTGCCAAGAATGGATAATAAATGCTCTAAATGGGTAATGGCTCTACCTTGTTCCTTGCTTGAGTTCAAATAGTGCAACTTGTTGAAGCCCTTCACCAACCTCTAAAGAATAAGGCCAACAAAAACATGACATGTTGTAACTAGGATGGATACCTTAGATATATTCATCCTGCTATCAACATGCCGGCTGAGAGATATGAAGCATGCATCATCTAGAGCCTTCTTTAAACAATTATTTGGTCATCCATTTATGGATGTTAATGAGCTCATGTTGCTACTTTGCTCATGTGCTGGTTAGAGAAGGAAGAAAGAAAATTTTAACATCCATGATTTTGCAAAATCAGTTTAATGAAACTCAAAAGCACTGCCTATAACGATAGCCATTAAAAGGGTGCCTAAAATGTTTCCCACGTTAAAAATCAAAAATTTAAAAAAAAAAGTTCATGAATGGGAGAATCATCCATATAGTAAAACAATCACTAATATAATATAAGGCATGATCAACAGAGTAGCTCAAGATGGAAGAAGTCAATAGAAACAATCTTGGAATGTGTAAGGGAAGAGGCTCTCCTATCTGTAGTCATAAAACTCCCATGTCAGAGCATAAGTGACCCAAAACATGTTGAAATTGATATACTCTCTAAGACTTTCTGAGTTTTGGCTAATCTCTATTAGTCTTGAACAGAATCTCCGTGTCTAAGCATGAGACTAGTGCGTTAAAGAAAAAGAGAAAACAAATCCCCTCTTTTACACATCAAAGACATCACTTGGGGTAGCCAAGTTGTTATCCAAGATTCTGTATTGCTTTTTTGCCCGGCCAAAGTTGAATTTGTGTGTTGGACTTGCCAAGTATGAGTCTCATGACTATGCTTCAAAGACTTTATTAATTATCAATTCATTGAAATATTAAGCTAACAAAATAAGATGAGAATTAAACCTGAATAACACTCGATGAATCTCAGGGAACTTTATTTCTTATCAAACGACTAGTTTTTCAAATAAGAAAAGTTAAAAGTTACATGCCAGTTAACTATCTCTAAACATTAGTTGTGTTTATGTAATAAATGCTCAGTATTACACTGCATGGAAATGTAGCTTTTTCTGTAATTTTGAGGGGAACTTATCCAATACTATAGATTCCCACTTTAAAAAGTCAAAGTATTTTCCAACCAACTGTAATATTGACAAATTATTGTACTTTAATTCCTAACAATAATGTGGCTCAGTTTTCCATGGTAGCCAGGTCAACCCTGTGGTAGGGGTACCCTGGAAGGGGTTGCTGTTCTGATTAGTCTGCCCCAGGCAGTCCTATACAACTGCAGAAATATTTCAGCACTATAATATCAATTTACAGACAATCAAGATTATTCTGCAAATATCTTTCAACTCTCTTTGGTAACACATGCCTCCCAAATTATCTCTGCACTTGCAGTACTGCCAAATCTAAAAATCCATGGGATGTTTTCACTGCAGATCTGCCCTAGAATTATCTCAGAAGCACCCATTGGAGAATTTTAATGATACAGATACATGGACCCACTAGGTAAAAGTTCAAGCTGTCATACTAGCATCCAACAAAATCTTGATTTCACTATTTAAGTCATAAAATACCCTAATTTCCTAAACAGGCACATCTAACTGGCAACTATTGGTTGATGCGCAGGCAACACAAATGTTTGGGAATAGAAGAATAATGACTATCAATATT
The DNA here is from genome assembly GCA_007115665.2 of Sequoiadendron giganteum. Taxonomy (NCBI): domain Eukaryota; kingdom Viridiplantae; phylum Streptophyta; class Pinopsida; order Cupressales; family Cupressaceae; genus Sequoiadendron; species Sequoiadendron giganteum. Next base: position 91,206,630 of record CM021108.1, read on the forward strand.
TGACACAAACCACCGCAAATCAGGGCCACATTAATTTCAAGTCCCTTAATCTTTTACTGACCATGCATGCACATGATGGTATGCAATCACAACTATAATAGGAGGAGAAGAGATCATCAAACAGTAAGCACAATACCAACTAAACAACGAACAATAAAATTATCAATCAACCACAATATATGTGAAAGGAAGGGACCTTAGGGCTCAACATCCAGAGAAAAAATATTGGAAGCACAATAGGTTGCACTCAAATATATCAAAACCGGATTTATATATCTCTGCCAAATTTTGAGCCTCATCATACCTCTGCGGTGTCTTGCCCCTGCTCCATTGTAAACATAACAGTGTTGACATCAACAGCCATGAACTTCGCTTCAATAGATCCCGTCCGCAGCAGTTGAGTCCACTTCTTCGCTATCCCAGGTACTTCTTCCTGCATCAACCCTAAAAAACAACTTAGAGATCTCTAAACAATTATTATAACACTGAACAACCCAAAAGAAAGCACTGATAATTTTTCTTACTCTTCCTGCCTTAGATATCACATGATTTCCCCATTCTTATCCAACCTCAAAAATCAATTAGTTTCACAAACACACTGCCAACCCAAATACTCTTCCCAAACCATATTTCTATTTCATTAACAACCCAAAACCTGAAGCAAAGCATATCATTTCCATTTTTTGTCAGCCCTAAAAGCTAATAATCTTGGCATTCTTCTGAAGTACCTTCTCAAACAATTCATCTAAAAATTAAAAATGAATTCCCTAAACAATGGCTCTCTATACTAGGTTTCAGTTACTGGAGCAGGCTATTGGTATATATATATATATATATATTCATCTAGGATTTCATTAAACCAGAACATAACATCTACATTTCTGCAAATCCTATAGATCAAATATTCTTTCCAATTTTTAGCAGCCGTCACAGATTAATAAATTCGGCGTTCTGTTTATTATGACACATTATGCATCAAAATTAAAGTTCCCAAAATCTTGGCCTAATATCTCCACGCAAATAGACCAAATGTCAATAAGAAAAAAAAACTGATAATTACATAAAGTCGACTTGCCGATCTCCAAGCAATGGGCTATCTATAATGGGGTTCAATTACATAACTAGAAGAACCTATTGTGTAATTATACAAATCAAGAATTCAATCATTGGACTAGAAGCCTAGGACATTATTTGCGTGTATAATATGCATACCCTTGTGCGAGGCACATCAAGGCGAAGCTTGACGAAGCCAATTGAGGGGCCGGAATGTCTCTTGAACATCTCAGCCTGGATCTGAGAAGGATCCATATCGGTGAAGTCTGGCGGTGGGTCAAACGGTTCGATTTTTGCCTTGGGTTTTCCCCATTCTTTCCATTCTTCATCTTCTTCGTCATCTACCACATCGTCTAGCTCGTCCGGAATGTGGACCTTCTTGGCCTCTGCAATATTGCTCTTCTGCAGGGTCAGACATAGTAACAATAAGATATACACAATGAGTATATACTTCATCTTTGTTTCTCTGACAGATCAGTGATTTGTCTTCCCCCAATGAATACACAGTAGGTATATAAGATCCAACCAGCTTTGGGACATCGACTACAGGGGATGCTTGAATTGGGTGTAATGTTGTTATTTATTTCATTTTGTTTCCATTTTAATAATGATCTGACTATCTAAATTTTAGATAGTCATCGTTATGTTATGCCAGTGGACTTTGCTGCTTAGATTTTTTTATATGTTTTGTGTCATCGTTCTCGCCTAAACCAGAGATCTCACTCATCTAAAATTAGATAAACATTACAAACTCTAACAAATTTGTTTACTTATCTTACTCGTTCCCTTCCCACTTACTCTTCTGCCCGTTGTAATCCACCTTATCTTATGTTCACCTTATCATTTTATTTATTTTCTACTAAACATTTTGCTGTGGCTTTGTTCTCTTATTTGAAATTTATTATTCCCCACTTTAAAGTCAGGCTTTTAGGATTTTGATTGTCATTTATTGATTTATGTGTTAAAGAAAAATTTTAAGTTGGAATATTTAGAATTATATTTTAAAATAGTTTTAGGTTAGTAGTTATTATTAGATAATCGACAGATATGATTGAATCACATTATCAATTATTATCTATATTAGTATTATTATATCATATATAATGTATTATTTATTTAGTATATCTTTGAATTTTGTGTATTGGTAAAAATGTTCAATATGCTATCAAGGAAGTTATAAATCGTTCTTTTAAACACAAAATTTTCAAGGAATTTTTCACATCATTCTTGTTGCAAACACATGCACAATTAAAAGCAAACAAATATTGAAGATCACATCAACTTAGGAGTAAATCCTACAAAAATGTAGGGATGACCTAGTCCAGAGTAAGCTGCAATTCAATGTGTAGGTTTTTTGCATTTCAATCAATGTAAATCTAATTCAATAATCTTAATTATAATTGTAAGTGTGAATATGCGAATAAGATCAAAACATTTCTTAATACAACATTATATCAAAGATTAAACAAATTGAACTAATTCAAAACAGTAATCAATTGAAAGCTTTATATTGCTCTCTATCTCCAAAGATTTATTATATCCTGATTGCTCTCAAATTGTGTAAGCAAATAAGACTGTTAAAATGACAATTCAAAGAACGAGATGATGATAATGCAATGATAAATGATAAATGAATTAAACTAGCATGACATGGACATGAAACAGATAATTGCAGCTACAAGAGGCAGCCATGGTTGAAGCTTGATTGTTCGATATGCTTGATGTGTGAATGTTTGATGCTTGATGCTTGAATTCCTGCAGAGTAAGAGTGCAAAAGCTTGATTATCTAGATCATTTTCTTGGTTCAATGATGTTGTATTTATAGAATTCCTGGTTGTAGAAATGCATAGGGAAAGCTTTGAGAGGCTTGGATTCAATCTGGAGAATTGAATGGTGAGAGATGGAGAAGATTGAGAGAAAGATGGAGATTGTCTTTACCCATGAAAACACCAGGCAAGAGAAGAGGAAGGATTGATAGAGGAGGATTGAGAGATCAAATTCCAAATTTGTCTCCAATTTGTCTCCAAAACTTCCCGTGAAGTTTCAATCAATTAATTTTGACATATTTTAGACATGGTTTAGACATAGGATATCTAATTCATTTTTGAGAGAATATAGATGGAATATTCTTTGTGCTTTAATTCAAATATTTTGATTTATTTAAATTAGCAAAAGAGAGATAAATAATTTAATAAAACGAACTATAGGATAGTTGTTTATTAAATTAAACAGAAGAATATGGTAATTAATCAATAAAGTGTTTTTGTCTTTATTTAATTAATTTAAGATGGATGTGATAGAATAAAATAGGGATTTGATAATTAAATCAAACAAAGTATTTAATTTTGTTTATTTAATTAAGATGAATTCAATTGTGAACTATATAAATAAATATTTCTATTTATTCAATAGTAGAGGAAATTTAGGATAATTAATCAAATAATTTATATTTAATTAATAGGAATTCTCTAGACCAATTTTAGGTGTATACATTTTGCCCCTCTTTGAAGTGATGTGTTTACGTGTTGCTTCGAAGAAAATTTTGCTGCTAGTGCCAAGATTGATGATAATAAAAAAATAATTCTGTATGCCCCAGACATGCCTCAGACATTTGATTTTCAGATGATTTGATGATAATATGCCCCCTCAGGAGATAAATTAATGATGTGATGATTTTTAAAAAATTTCAAAAATTTGATGATTTTCTGATTATCTGATGAAGATTTGATGATGAAATAATTTATCTCCCGATAAAATGATGACGAAATAGAGCCCTTAGATGAGTTTCTTATGAATTTCCTATTAAAATTAATCAAAAGATTAAAAAAAACCCACCAAAAAATACCTTTTAAAAAATTATAAATAGTGCAAAAGATCATTTTCAAAGTCATTTTCATTATTTGAGTTTAAAAATCTTTGTGATAAAGACTTTTCTGCCAGCTAGAGCAAAGATGTCTATCCCCTACCACACTCACCGATTCGAGCATGTTCGACGTCACCGATGGCTGCCCGCGTATGGACCTCCGGTATGTACCCCTTGACCTCCTCGTAATTCGTGATTTTCTATTTTTTTATGCTTTTTAGATATTAGGCGTGTCTAGGTTAGTTTTAGCGCTTTCGAGCCACGCTGTAGCGCTTACAGTCCGATGTAGTGCTTTCAGTAGGTAGTTTAGCGCTTTGAGTTTTAGCACTTGCATTAAAAACTCTAGCGCTTCCAGTCGTTAATGTAGCGCTTTCAGTGATTTAGCGCTTAGGAGTCTAGAAATAGCGCTTTGATGCTGAATTTTAGCACTTTGAAATTTTTAGCGCTTCGATTCGGTGGATTAGCGCTTTAAGGGTTTGTTCTAGTGCTTCTGGTAAAGCGGCGCTTTGACGGCTTGTTGTAGCACTCCGATGCAAAAAAATAGCGCTTTGGGACTTTTAGCACTTCGGATGCCTGATTTAGCGCTTCAGAATGCTGAAATAGTGTTTTTAGAGATTTAGCGCTTTGGGTCCCTGATTTAGCGCCTTTAACTGATAAAGTAGCGCTTCTGGATTTTAGCACTTTGGAAGCCTGTTTTAGAGCTTCCATGTGAGAATTAAATATTTTAAAATTTTAAAACTTTGATTGTGTCAATTCTGATCATATCCATTCTTTCGATTGGTATGATTGATAATCCACATTCTTGATGTTGGATTTGATGATTTAAGTAAGACTAACTCTCATGATAGGCGAGAAGAAATCTTATTCTTGATGATCCTCATGATAGGCGAGGAAATGATTCAATATCTGATAAATCTCATGATAGGTGAAATCTAGATAATGTTTGGTGAACCTCATGATAGGAGAGGTTTGTTGATGATCGCCCATGAATTTTGATCAAAAATTCATACCAAAGTTTTTGGAATAGACTTGATAGTAGAATGACTTTTGATTTCTTGACATAGTTCACTGATTGTAGATTTTTCGTTATGATGATAGGAGGATCTGGGTACTCTCCAGATGCGAGAGAGGTTTCCACAGATGACAGACTTGATACCTCATCTGACACCAGATGAGCTTCAGGTGATAGGTCAGTGTGGTCTAACGAGTTTGCTTGATATGCCCTAGATTAGGATTAATCGGGGTCTGTTGACCGCATTGGCTGAGAGGTGGCATAGTGACCACAACACCTTTCACCTACCCATTGGCGAGATGACAGTCACACCAGAGGATGTGTGGCGTATTTTGTGCATTTCGTTCATGGGGGAGATCATCACTTATGATTCCCATGGGACCAGCAACAGAGATGCCCTCCGCAGAGTTTTTCAGGATCAGGACATAGAGGGTCCGAGCGTTAGATGGCGGAGGATCACAAATTCCTATGCGACATTACCAGCAGTGCTAGTTGGATTCATTGGAGGTTTCCTTTACCTTGATCGCAAGTCAAAGGGATTCCTCGTTGGCTAGGGTAGGACTCTTGAGAGCATGATGGTACATGGTACCAAATATGCATGGGGGATGTGCATGTTAGCGCATCTTTACCATGATCTACACTTGGTTGTTTACCTAGGTGCACGTAGTTTATCCGCAGGGATGACCCTGTTACAAGTGTGGGCCTGGGAGCATTTTGCTATTTGTCGGTCATTTCCAGTTGCAGACAGACCAGCCGACAGACCATATGTTTTCCGATACAGTGGTTGATTCACACAAGCCCAAATGGGCAAGTTAGAGCATTAGAGGCGGGTATTTGATGATATTGAGATAGTTACCTCGCGCCCATACCTTGACTGTGAGGAGTGGGATGAGGATGGTGCAGTGTTGGGGTTCCTGTGTGATTCTATGTATCTCATCGGCCGCACACCATTTGTTCTAGAGAGATTTTTGTTGCGTCGAGTGTACCGATAGTATGGCATTGTACAGTGCATGCCACAGGGAGTTGCCCATTATGCATGGCGATGGATGGATATTCCTGATTGGGGTCCCACATTGTCATATGATGTTATTGTAGCAAGATATAGGACATTACAGCCATTTCCCTGGGACATGCGGAGGGATATTACAGAGGCGTCGGATACTAAGGAGTATGTCGCATTCTTGGCCTTGGTCCCCCATCCTCTCATTACCATTCCTAACGAGCCAACACCTTTACTTGTAGAGGAGGATGTGGTAGAGGGTTCTGCAGACAATGAGGGTGGAGACGATTCTTCATCAGGCAGTAGCTCAGAGAGCGGCAGCGAAGACAGCAGTAGCAGTGATGACAATGATGGTGGCGGTGGAGGATACAGAGGGGCGGGACCAGCCATCAGCAATGCTCCTTCTTCCAGCAGGCCTCGCAAGAGGCGAGCAGTGACAATACCACCTGTAGATTATCAGAGATAGATCACAGGCTTGCAGGCACAGGTTCAGACCTTGCAGGGGCAGTTGGTACAGGCTCGGGGTATGCTCGTGCAGACCCAGACTCAGATGCAGGCAAAGGCACAGGCTCATGCCCAGGCTATATCACAGGTGTAGGGACAGTTGGCTGTCGTACAAACGCAGGTGGCTACTCTGACAGCTGAGAGAGATAGTGCTCGACTGATTGCCGAGAGGGCATAGGAGACTGCGGAGACTCTCTAGAGAGTGGCTGATGGTATTGGTATAGGAGATTATATGAGAGAGGTTCTGAGGGCTGGCCAAGAGGCAGAGTTCTACAAAGGTAGGTATCATGATGCAGTGCCTACTGAGCACAGAGTCAGTTATGCCCCGTCGAGATCTGGGCGGACACATACACGGACAGTGAGCAAGGGGGTGACACAACCTCCACGCTGAGATCCCAGAGATCCTGGTTCCTCCGGGGGTGGTGGTGGTACAGGTCCTGTTAGGCCCGCACACTCTAGTAGTAGCAGATCATAGATGCTATTGTGAGCCTCTATGATGTATTTTTAGACCAGACTTCATTGTATACTTGACATTTTGATATATATATATATATGAGATGCAGTTGATGTAATATGATGATGTTTTGTGATTTCTATGTGATGAATGCTTTATGCAACGATTTTATTTTGATGTAATGGTATAATGATAAATGTATGCGTAGAATAGGTGATGTATGGATGTATGATGTGGATTATATGTATGGATGGATGGATAAATGTTTTAATGCTAATCTGATGATGATCTTATGATAAATGAACTTTGATGGATGATAATTGATGGGAATAATGACATGATTTTATTTGTTAAATGTATGGATGGTAAATGATGTATGCATATGATGTTGAATAGATGATAATGTAATGATGTAATGGTAAAAATAAACATGATGTACCCTATGGCACACTTTAATTCATAATTTATTGGATGTATGATAAAATGTATGAATGGTGAAAGGATGATACTAAATGATGTGATGATGATTTTTGGATTTATGTCAAGCATACATTGTCTGATTTTAGATTAGATAATCATTTATTGGAACCCTTTATGCAACAAATACTCTGCAGATAATGCAAAATGAGGAATGTAATCTAATTTTAATATGCAACTATATGCAAAACAATTGTCATTTTAACAATATCTTGTGTTTTTTTGTCATCATAGAGCTTTATTGAATGTTGAAAGTGAATACAAGCATAAATGGTTGTGTTTAGACCAATGACGACCTGAGTACTACTTTCATGATTTTTGATATTGCAAGCGAACACAAGCATCGAGGTATAATTGAATCGAGATGACCTGAGAATTCATTGTGTAAACAAGCAGTGATTAATCATTTTAATGTGTGAATTTTGAATGTCATCGATGATACATTTGCATAGCACATCCCCTGACAATTCATACATTTATATGATTAACTTACAGACAGCAGATAATAAAACATCATTCTTCTTCCTTGTTCCTCTAGTTCAATACATCATTGAGTAATTCCAAAGAAATGATAATTAAAAGTACATTTTATCCATTGTTGACATTTAAAGTGTTTCATTCATAATTCAGATTTTAGATCATCCATCCTGATTTTGTGATGTTTTTTGGATTTTCGAGATTTTTGACAAAAGATCTAACCTAGTAACCTATCTTAGGGGTCTCGAGGGCTGATTTAAGATTAGTCTTGCCTACGTTACACACGCAGAGACCACGTAGTTCGACTGACACAAACCTATGTTTTTGGATTTTTGAGATTTTCAAACTTAACGTTTCGACATGTTTTTGGATTTTCAACATGATATAGATGGTTGATACCCTTCTAATGATGAGTGATGCCGTGTTTTTTGTTTTTGTTTTTCTGCTATACTGTTGTTCATCCTTTGTTGAAATCGATGCTTTTGTTGCCCCTAGTGATATCCAGATGTTGCCCCCAATCTTTAGAGTGATACTTGACTATTTGAAAATGATTTGTGATATGGATGCAAAGATGGCAAGACGACTGACATGATATGAAACGGTACGGACTGCCAGACTAATGATCTTGTTATACATCACAATAGATGGGAAATTTGGTCTTAGAATCACATACAACACCTATTTCTAGGTTTTCACCATATGCTTTGATTACACTCTTCTTGTTTTGTATTTTCTTATTTTTCTCTTTCTTTTTTTTTTGTGTATATATTTATTTTTTGTATTTTGTGTTGCCAAGATGCCTGTTTGCCAGGTTTTCATCAAGGAAACAATTTTCTGAAGTTTGACCTATGCACTAGGAGATTCAAGCATAGAATTTTCGGAGATGAATACTGTTGATAGGTTCATCAAACAAATCCCCTTCTGACGTTGATAGTTGATATGCTCCTGATCCATATACTGATGTGACGACAAAAGGACCAAGCCAATTAGGCTCAAATTTCCCTTTCTTCTCCCTGTCCTGCTGATTCCTAGGGTTTTCTTTTAGTACCAAGTCACCAACTTGAAAGACCCTTGGTTTGACCCTATGGTTGTAACTTTGTGACATCCTCTGTTGATAAGCCGTTAGATGATTAACAACTTGTTGACGATGCTCATCCAACAATTCCAGTTCCTGCAGTCTAGACACCCTATAGTCTTCATCTGAAATGATACCCCTGAGTGATACACGTAGGGATGGAATATCAACTTCAATGGGCAATATAGCTTCCAACCCATATACCAAGGCATATGGTGTAGCTCTTGTTGGTGTTCTAATGCTTGTTCTATAGGCCCATAGTGTAGGATTGAGTTGAACATGCCAGTCACGTCCAACATCGTTAACCGTCTTTTTGAGAATTTTGAGTATTGTTTTGTTTGAGGCCTCCGCTTGGCCATTCCCTTGAGGATAGTACGGTGTTGAAAACCGATGTTGGATATGAAACGTATCACATAGTTCTATGACATCTTGATTCTTGAATGGTCGTCCATTATCAGTGATAATGGATTGAGGGATTCCATACCGACATATGATGTAGTTCAAAATGAAAGAGGAGATCTACTTCCCAATGATGGTAGTAAGAGGTACTGCTTCAATCCATTTAGTGAAATATTTCGTAGCCATTATAATGAACTTGTGTCCATTAGATGAAGATGGATTGATTTTTCCTACCAGATCTAGGCCCCATTGACAAAAAGGCCATGTTGATGTAAAGGGATGTAATTCCTATGCTAGTGCATGAATCAAATTGCTGTGAATTTGACACTTTTGGCATTTCTTGACAAACTGATAGGATTCTTTCTCCATGCATAGCCAATAATATCCCAAATGGAGGAGTTTCTTAGCTAGAGTAATCCCACTTGAGTGAGTGCCACAAATACCCTTGTGAACCTCTCGTAGGGCCATTTCAGACTCGTTATGTTCTAGACATCGGAGTAAAGTACCATCAAGACCTCAACAATAAAGTATGTCAGCGATCAAAGTATGTCGTGCGGATTGGTGGATGAAGTTTCATTTTTGGTTCCGGGATAGATCAGGAGGAAGGACATCATTTTTTAGATAGGCATAGATTGTTTCATAGATGGAGGTTTTTATGGATTCGATATGGCAGATGGTAGCGGATTCTGGATTATAATGGGAAGGACATGATACTTGTTCTACCATAAACTCATAACAAACACTTTTCTTAGGCAATTGTAGGAGTGAAGCAATTGTATCCATGGCATCTGCAGCTTTGTTTTCAGCTCTTGGAATTTGATCAAATTTGATATTGACAAAAGACTATTTTAGATAATCTATTTGTTGCTTGTAGGGCATCAACTTTTCATCTTTTGTCTGATACTCGTCATTTACTTGATAAATGACTAGTTGAGAGTCCCCATATACCTGTAAGTCTTTGATATTCCACTGAATTGATGTTTTGACCCCAATAATCAATGCTTCATATTCTGCCACATTATTTGTACACTGAAACATGAGTCTATATGATTTCAGAATTGTGTGTCCTTGGGGAGAGATGAACAAGATCCCTGCTCTTGATCCTCATTGTGTATACGATCCATCAAAATATAGTATCCATTGGTGGGGCATTGTTGTCATAATGTCTGCATCTGGAAATTCCATTGTCATTGGGCGATCATCTGGTAGAGGAGCTTCAGCTAGTTGTTCAGTGATTGCTTGTCCCTTGATTGCCTTTCTTTCGACATATTGAATGTCGAATCCACTTAGGAGCATAACCCATTTTGCCAGTCTACCTGTTAAGGCATCTTTACTAAGTAGATACTTCAAAGGGTTGACCTTTGCAATTAACCTAATTGTATGAGTCAACATGTAGTGTCTCAGCTGTTGAGTAGCAAACACCACTGCTAAGCAAGACTTCTCTATGAATGTATAGTTTATTTCATAGCCATTTAAAGTTCTACTTATGTAGTAGATGGCATGCTCTTTTCCTTCATAGTCCTCTTGTGCTAATAATGCCACCAAAGAGATATATGTCGTGGCAATGTACAAAATGAGAGGCCTTCCTTCTGCTGGTGGCATGAGAATGGGTGGTGACATTAGATACTGCTTGATTTGTTTGAATGTCGATTTATACCCTTCGTCCCACTTGAAAACTATATTCTTATGCAATAGGTGATTGAAAGGATGACTTTTATCGGCCAGCTGAAGATGAATCTTCTGATTGACTAGAGCCTTCCCTACAATGATCGAAGTTGACTTATATTCTTAGGAGGTGGCATCTCCATTATAGCTTTGACTTTTTTTGGATCCACTTCAATGCCCTTTTCTGAGACAATGTAACCTAGCAGCTTTGTTGATGTGACCCCGAAGACACACTTCTTAGGGTTTAACCTGACATTGAATTTCTCCATCTGTGTGAAGATTTTGTCGAGGATATGCAGATGTCCTTCCCTAGTAGTAGATTTTGCCAATATGTCATCCACGTAATCTTCCATGAAGGTGTGCATCATATCATGGAAGATTGTCATCATTGCTCTTTGATAAGTGGCTCCTACGTTCTTTAGACCAAATGGCATGACGTTCCAGCAGAAGGTCCCCATGGACATGTGAAAACTGTCTTTTCCTGATCTTCTGGAGCTATTTTTATTTGATTGTATCCTGAGAAACCGTCCATGATTGACAACATGACATGCCCAGCTGTTAAGTCCATGATGATGTCTATGTTTGGTAGTGGAAAACCATCCTTCGGACATGCTTTATTTAGGTCCCTGAAATCCGTACATATTCTGATACTATTGTCCAGCTTGGAAATAGGCACAAGATTTGATATCCATTCGGCATAATCTATAGACCGTATGAATTTAGCATCCAATAATTTCTTTATCTCCGTTTTGACCATTAGTGCGATGTGAGGATGCATTTTTCTTAATTTTTGTTTGACAAGCTTGATTCCTACGGGCAAAGACAAGTGATGCATAAGTAGATTTGAGTCTAAGCCTGGCATATCGAAATATGACCAAGCAAAGTTGATGCTTCTTTCTTTAAAGAATTGGATGAATGCCGATCTTTCTTGTTCTGTCATGGATTCCGCCAGATGTAGGATTTTGGCCTTGTCCTCAATGCCAATATTCATAGACTATGTTGGTTCTACTAGGACTGATGATCTTTCATGATAGTGTTCTGGAAGAGTGACAAATCTTCCATCTTTCAGTGCCTCAAAAAGGTTTTCACTATTAGATGCATTCTTTATTTTTACTTTTTCCAGATCTAATGCTGCCATAGAATGGTTTTCACCATTAGATCTATTTTCCCTGTTGTTATTTTTGCAACTGGAAGATTTGACACCCTCCTGCCGAGTTGTGTTGTTATGAGAATTACAGACATAATTTGTACCAGGTTCAACATGACATCGAAAGTTTATGATGGCATCATCGTTTGTAAATATTGGTATATTCAAAGGTTCAGTAGATTCCCAGTCAATAAGTTCAGGATAGATTAATGGCATGAGGTTATCAAATTCTTGTAAGGCGATGGATGTAAGGGTGTGGACAGTTGTTTCGTCATAGTCGTTCATTGGAATATCAAGGTCCATGATGGTACTTTCTTCCAGATTGTCTAGTTCGTTCGAGGTTTGTTCGTCCCCACTTGAATCATCGATATTTAGTGGCTCTCCCACGATTGGTCTAGACCCAGAGCCTTGGCCCTCCTCACGTGTGGGTGTATATTGTTGGATGATATCAATATGAATATCTGTAAAAGATACCTCAGAACATGAATCCCATTCATACTCATTGGAATCCGTTTCAAAACTATTTCTAAGTTGAAGAATTCTTTCTACAACCTTCTTCTCGAGTTCCTGTTTCTCTTCCTCAGAATATCCTAGTCCTGGCTTCTCTTTTGTGTGGAGAGTGAGGGATGTAATAGGTTCTGTGATTCCATCCTTTCTTAATCCAATGGGTCCTTGTCCTTCATATCCCATTTTTTCTAAAATAGCCTTTCCTTTTCCATATTTATTGTTGTTGATGGCGACATTTTTGATACTGATATTTGATGTAAAGGGGACCTCATCTTTGTATAGCCAATCCAAGATTGCTTTATTGTCTGTTTCATCCTCTATTGTACCCTTTCTGACAAACCTTTCATCTAGAGTTGTAACTAGTAATGATGTTGGAGACTTGATCATAGACGGTTGACCATATGTTCTAGGAGATGGCATTAACTGTGATAGGTTAAGCGAGTGTTCCATAGAATATGTTCCCATTCCTTTGTCCTTCAGTTGGACTTGCTCTTGAAAACTGTGCGATAAAGAAGTTTGCTGATCCAGTTTATCTGTTGATTGAATTTCAACAAGACTGGTCTCTTTTTCTTTACCCTTCTTTTCTACCCATTTAGTAGTGATGCTTGGACGTTGTTCATCTTTGGATGATGATGCTTCCCTGTTATGTGGTATGAAGGTATCTTGAGCGATCCTAAGGGTGTCACAATGTTGAGGGTGATTGTAATCAACAAATATAGTCACCTCTCGTCCATTTACATGAAATTTCAAACATTGATGGTATGTCGAAGGGACAGCTTGCATTTCATGGATCCATGGTCGGCCCAAGAGAATGTTGTATGTTAATTCCTTCTCCAACACTTGACATGCGATTTGTTTCATCATGGGCCCCACTTGGATGGGTAGTACAATCAAGCCTTTAGACGATCTCTCTTCTTCATCATATGCTTTGATAGTCATTTTTCTGCGAGAATCAATAGCATCATCCGAATATCCCAGTGCATGGATTAACTTGAGAGTGCAAATATTCAGACCAGCTCCACCATCTATTAAGACTCTCTTGACGCGGTGATTGTGGATTAAGACCTCAATATGGAGTGCAGTATTATGTGGATGGTTTAGCGAGATATCATCATGTTCGGAGAATGATAGACAATGTGGGGTAGTCAAGTGTCCCACCATAGCTTGAAATTGGCATACATCTAGATTCTTTAGTACCGTAGAGGCAACTAAAGCTTGTTTGAGAACTTCCTTATGTGATGGTGATATTTTAAGGAGCTCTAGTATTGATATCTGAGCAGGTATCCTTTGCAGTTGATCGACGATATTATAGTGAGATGGAGGTGGAACTGCATGTGTAGACCCAATTCCTTTTAACATGACCTTGGCTTGCCCCCTAGTCATTACATTTACTAGTTGATGCTCTTGATGTTCTCTATTTTTTATGACATTGATTTGGTTATCAGAGTTTGAAATGGTCGGGAGCAAGTTCGATGGAGTAGTGTTGTCGATTTTGGGTCCATCAATGTTGTGACCAACTGTGTGATCACTCTCTATTCCAGATAGGCAAAGGATGGTTGTGTCAAAGACATGGTTGGCATTCTTCCCTTTGTATGAAGATGATGATTCTCCTTTGTCATAGTTTGGCAAAGGGTCTTTGAAAGCCGAGTGGTCGTTGTTGTTTTGCGGTGCTTCCACATATGCTTTATTGTTGTCAATCAAATCTTGTATCGCATGTTTCAACTCCATAAAATCGTTAGTTTTGTGACCCTTGTTGTTGTGGAAGTTGCAATAATCAGCCTCATTCCACCATGGTGATTTGACCTTAGGATCCCAGAATTGGGCTTCTCTTGCAATGATAAGGCCACTAGCGACAAGTTCTTTCATTGTTGATTCTATTGATTGGCCTAAAGGTGTAAACCTTCACCAATTTGATGGTTTCTGATATGGTTGCATTTTTATGATCTCATTGTTTTGGATGCTTTTTGACTTGGCAAGTTGGTCATTGTTTTGATTCTTTGATATAGATGCTGTCAAGTTAAATACTGGTTTGACATTTAAGGAATCATTTGTTGTTTTGTTGATAGTTGTGTTGTGATTCTTTTTCCAAAATTTTGGCTTATCACTGCTTGAGTATTGATTTGAGGAGTTATTTGTGTTATCGTTTTATCGTTGAAATGTTTTATAACTCCTCTTTTGACTAAAGCTTCTTCAATTTTCAGACCATTTTCTATGACTTTTTCGAATGTGGGAGGACATTGTAATTCGAGTCTATAACTCATTTCCTCCATCAAATTTTCAATGAATAACTCCATCTTTTCTTCCTCGGGAATTGATCTAGGATATCTAGCGAAAAAGCGTTGCCATCTTTGGAGAAAAGATAAGAATGTTTCACCCTTGTTTTGCTTTAGATTATAAAGATCCTTGATTGTGACATCGTGTTGGATGTTGAAGGAGTATTGAGAGATAAATCTGTTGACTAGTTCCTCAAAAGTTCTGATATCAGGTTTTAACTTTGAAAACCACTCCATGCATGATCCTCCCAAACTCCTTGGGAATAGTCTCATTAAGTATGTCTCTTCTTGGGAAAATTCAAGACTCATTGTTTTGAATTCTCTGATGTGATCAATTGGATCCGTTCTTCCATTATACTTATCATATTTCGGGATCTCACAATGTCTTGGAAAATGTATCAAGCCAACCGTTGCATCGAAAGGATAAGGACAAATGTCCTGTATTGCATATCTCTTGGTAGTCCCTTTCATCATATCTTGTATTTGTTGTTGTAACAATTGCATTTGAGATGTTAAAGCGACAATTGGATCTATCGTTTGCATAGGTTGCAAGATTTCATTCTCACTTATGCTAGGTGCTTCCTTCAGACGGTTGACGTCAAAGTCTTTTGGAAGTTTGGCACCTGATTCAGCCAACATCAAAAGATATTTCTCCATATCTTGTTCTAGAATTTTTTCCATAAATATATGGAACTTGGGATCTTGTTGTGTTGCTTGGATGTCCTCTGGAGTTATTTCATTTTTATCATTTCGGTTCAGGTTGTTCCAAGGATTTTCTTTCGCCATTGCTTTGGATTTTAAAATTTCTTGCTCTAAGAGTTTCTGTTTTTAGAACCTAGTGAAGATTGGCATACAAAATTTTACCCTTTCTTCCGAAATGTTGATCTTATTTGCTGGAAAATGTCAATTTAAACTTTTAACAAAGCCGAATAAGATGACTGATCTTATTGATTTGTCTATGTTAAAAAATTTATTACTGCACTTAGTTTCGTGATGAAGGATGATAGTATCCTGATGATGAAACTATAATGTAGTAACCAATTGTGTATTTGATTTTGACACTTGTGATTTGCAAGATCTTGTTTCAGTTGATAAGATGGAAATTTTGTATTAAACCTATCTGTTTTCGGTTGCTAGACAGTGATTCTGATAAGAAGAAATTTGATTTTGATGAAAAATGTGGATAAAATGACAGACTGATGGACTGGTAAAAATTTTGAACTCTCTGTTTTGAAAGCACTAAAACAGAGGACAAAAGCGCTATTTCCCAGAAGCGCTAGAACAGAGAACCGAAGCACCAAAATAGGTGATAGAAGCGCTATTTGACAAAAAGCGCTAGAACAGTGCCTGGAAGCGCTGTAGAGAATGATGGAAGCACTACTTTACAGAAGCGTTGTAACAGTGCATGAAAGCGTTGTAGAATTTGATGAAAGCACTATTGTACTAAAAGCGCTGAAACAGGTTTTCCAGAACGCTTAAAAATAGAAGTTTACGACTCTATTGTAAAATATGATCTGGCCTTGTGGCATACTGTATCAGGGATTGCGAAAGATAAGAAGGATGAATCCATTGACTACGGTTATGGAATTGTGTGAGAGCTCTTCTTTGAAAGAAGGCTCGTGAATAGAGCGGTTCTACCGCGTAATCTAATGTGTGACCCCTAGCAAAATCGTGATATCGGTGAATGAATGTTCGATGTTGTAAAAAGAGTTTCTAATTTTGATATAGAAAACGTTGTCTCCTCAATTTATTTCTATAACTGAGAGGTTTCTTGGGTTTTGTGACTTTGATTTTTCTCTTGACAAACGTGGTGGACTTCCACTTTCGCAGCATGGATATTCTGATATGACTTGACTTTGTTGGTTTTTAGGATGATCTTTAATCTGATTTTAACGAATTTGTGAAAACATGACAAGCAATTATGGATAAATGTTTTAAAACTGAAAAGATTGTGTATGTTCAAGGATCACGAATGATTCTTATTGATTTTGACGGGTTGTTTTGACAATTGTACACAAATCAAACAGACTCACACTTAAGGACAAGTAGGTCATCATCATACTCACAGCCCACATCTTGAATTACGTTGACTCACACAGCAGTGTCACCCCCTAGAGGGCGCCCGTGTTTTTGTCGTTGTCAGGCGCATACTCAAAGTGACGGAAGTGGATACCGAATCCCTTGAGCAAGCGGTCCTTGGTAATTATATGGTGAGTGTCTTGGGGGTATATTCTTCCCTCCCCTTGCACTGTGAGTATGACAATGTATGGATACTGACTCGGTGAGAAACTACTCTATGGTTCATAGATAAGGTTCCGCTCGGTGCGACAAATAGATAAACTCTCTCAGGAGACCTCCCAATCTTTAGAACAAAGATTTTGGGGATGGTTATCTTGCTCACTACTGTCAAGTTGGAATTTCATCAACAACTTGCATTTTTATTATAGTGGGTTGGAAAACCTAGCTTTGGTTGTTCCCGCTTAGGTCATTCCCGTAGGGTGAGTACTTTTTCCCACTACGACATGCCTGTAAAGGATTTAATAAAGCGTAAATGACATGAAGTAAATGTGAATCTGGCACTTTGGTCACCCAATTAAGGGGAGAGCATAAGCCTAATCACCACAAGCACAACATATAAGTTTGTCTTGTTTTAAAAGCCCAAAAAGAAATTTTCTAATCTATGTGAAGGTGTTACTTCACAGAAATCATGATGTTCTTTTTAACTTCTACTGTAAGAATGTGATGACTATCCTAGGATTGATAGATTTGCTTTAAGAAAAACAAGAAAGTGACTATCCTAGATTGATCAATTTTAGAAAAAACTTTGAAGTGACTATCCTAGATTGATCAATTTTAGAAAACTTTGAAGTGACTATCCTAGATTGATCAATTTTAGTCCAACTGTGAAAAAAAAATTAAAATTTGGCCGCAGATGCGTCGGATCCAGACCGATTTTTACAAAAGCGTTGGAATATTGCACCGAAGCGCTAAAATAGTTACTTGATGCGCTAAAACCCGAAAGCGCCGAAATAGGACACCAAAGCGTCAAATTTTGACATGGAAGCGCTAAAACACCCGATGCGCTAAAACAGTGACCGGAAGTGCTATAGCAGTGACCGGAAGCGCTAAAGTCGAAAGCGCTAAAACAATGACCAGAAGCGCTGAAACTTTTAATGGAAGCGCTACAAGAAAAACACGCCAAGAACCTGCGTGACACTTTCCAGAAAATTGATAATTTTGATAAAATTGGGGTTAATGCCCCACGGTGGGCGCCAAAATGTAAGTGTGAATATGCAAATAAGATCTAAACACTTCTTAATACGACATTATATCAAAGATTAAACAAATTGAACTAATTCAAAATAGTAATCAATTGAAAGCGTCATATTGCTCTCTATCTCCAAAGATTTTTTAAATCTTGATTGCTCTCAGATTGTGTAAGCAAATAAGACTGTTAAAATGACAATTCAAAGAATGAGATGATGATAATGCAATGCTAAATGATAAATGAATTAAACTAGCATGACATGGACATGAAACAGATAATTGTAGCTACAAGAGGCAACCATGGTTGAAGCTTGATTGCTGGATATGCTTGATGTGTGAATGCTTGATGCTTGATGCTTGATGCTGGAATTCCTACAAAGTAAGAGTGCAAAAGATTGATTATCTGGATCCTTTTCTTGGTTCAATGATGTTGTATTTATAGAATTACTGGCTGTAGAAATGCATAGGGAAAGCTTTGAGAGGCTTGGATTCAATCTGGAGAACTGAATGGTGAGAGATGGAGAAGATTGAGAGAAAGATGGAGATTGTCTCTACCCATGAAAACACCAGGCAAGAGAAGAGGAAGGATTGATGGAGGAGGATTGAGAGATCAAATTCCAAATTTGTCTCCAATTTGTCTCCAAAACTTCCCGTGAAGTTTCAATCAATTAATTTTGACATATTTTAGACATGGTTTAGACATAGGATATCTAATTCATTTTTGAGAGAATATAGATGGAATATTCTTTATGCTTTAATTCAAATATTTTGATTTATTTAAATTAGAAAAAGAGAGATAAATAATTAATAAAACGACCTATAGGATAGTTTATTAAATTAAACAGAAGAATATGGTAATTAATCAATAAAGTGTTTTTGTCTTTATTTAATTAATTTAAGATGGATGTGATATAATAAAATAGGGATTTGATAATTAAATCAAAAAATGTATTTAATTTTGTTTATTTAATTAAGATGAATTTAATCGTGAACTATATAAATAAATATTTCTATTTATTCAATAGTAGAGGAAATTTAGGATAATTAATCAAATAATTTATATTTAATTAATAGGAATTCTCCAGACCAATTTTAGGTGTATACAATAATCACCAAGTACATTGTACAACAAATCCTTGCAATTGTCTATAACAACCAATGAAAAGAGCTAAGCCCTTCTAACCCTTAATAATGCATCATCTATATTTATAATTTCATCTATTAATTAGCCTAGATGTGATTGTAATTGTTTTTAATCACATAATTAAACATCTTAAATTATGTGTAAAGCATGATTTACTTTTTAACATATTGATGCTCAAAGTTGTAGTTTCCCAATGTTGTAAAACAAGGTGAAACTACTACAATAAAAACTCGATTCAATTTGACACACATTTAAAATTTATTGACTTGACAATGATTACCCAATATAAATATTATTTGATTACACAAATCAGCAAACCATATGTGCAACAAAATTTACATGAAGAAACCCTTTCAAGAAAAAAAATCCATAGGAGAAAGAGGACAAGTATGTTATTAATACTCAATGGAGAGATGTACAACACACTAACACTTTGAACTCTGGTAGCATTCTAGTAGCACATGGATACATGCAATACAACATATGCATCTACTAACTCGAGTCTCCAATTTATAGACGAGATGGGATGAGAATACCATTGTGGTATCTCAAAAACAAGAGGCAATAAAATTGCATGCAAAAACCATATGCTCCCTATCTATAAACAACCTATAAACATAGTAAATAATAATAAATATTCATAGGGGCTTCACATGGGTGCCATAACCCATAGCCAATAGTAAAATTGTAATTCTCAAGGAATCTTACACCTCATGACTCCTAAATGATTGGCAAGCACAACCTAGCGTTCAAACATGCAACAACATGCAATAGGAAATGACCCCATAATGTTGGGATGACTCTTCATCTCCCATGTTTGGATGCCCAACTTGAGGAATCCTCATTTAAACCTTGTAATTGTCGTTGATGATTAGATCCTTCATTTATGAGTGCAATTACTTGATATGTCATATATAATTTTAATTAAATATTTTTGTCCAACATGTCCTTAGGCATCCAAGTACACCTTCTAAGGATCATGGAGACACATGAAAATGACTTAGGATCATAAGGTTAAATTCACCTTATCTTAACACCCAAATCCCTAAAGATATGTTTTTCCTAAGTGCCAAGGGTGTTAAACTCAAGGCAAAGACCTTAAAATTATGATCATGCAGGATAACTATGGACCAATTTACTAAGGTGGTTAAGAAATTTGACTTTAGGGTTTGGTAGGGCAAGGGGGGGTTGTCTAAGGTGTTGTGTTAAGTATGAATATAAGAAATGAAATCAAGTCTTGACACAAACCATAGCCAATGCATATTACACTCTTATTTATATGTCACTAAGTGTTTATATGCTAGTTAAATGACAATATAAGGTTGTGCACCTTCATAAAGCAAATGAGAAACCATGTAAAGTGTTTGAGTATATAGCTCGATAACCCCTAATATTCTTGTACACACCTAGGCGTGGAAGTTAATGAAATACAATAAATACAATACAAGATGAAGTTTAATTCTTAGTGTTTTGAATGTGGGTGTAATGGGAGGTTGAGCAAGAGGTAGGATAAGTGTCTATATCTACCTAAGAAATGAAATCTAAAGTTTTATACACCAAGAGATGTAATGAATAAAATCCCTTTATGATAATTTAATGAAGATACCACTAAAGAGTATACATTTTAACTTCATACATAAGTTAGAAATTGTGCATGCAAGTAAATAGATAAATGGAATTATAGAACATCAACATGAACATAACTTAGTCATTCATGAATAGACCCATATATTTTGTGTATTAATCTAAAAAGATACCCTACAAAATCTTTACAAGGATTTTACAATCACTCAAATGATAAACTAATCCAACCTAATACTCAAATCACCAAAACATGATTAAGAAGACCTAAGAAATGTTTAGACATACACAATATACATGAATATATTCACAAGATGGTAAATTTATGTATTTTACTCATTATTGTGGGGTTATAATAATGTATTACACATTTGGGACAAATCCATAACATTATAATACAAAATACCTTTAACACTTTCTTGGAAAGAAGAACCCTAATTAGAAAATCCGGTTGAAAAGGAACCAAAGGATCTTTTCAGATCAGATCTTGTCAACTCAACAAATTTGGAAGCGGATTATTGGTATGATTCAAGAGACTATCCAAGCCAAGTGTGAGGTGGATATCCCAATGAACAGGGGGTGGAGGTGATGTAGGGATTGGGTTTGTATTGGAATTGTTCGAAGGGTGCCTCTCTAATGGGGAGGCAGCTCCACAAAATAAAAAAAATCAAAGAGAGGGTAGATGGTCTCCTCCTCCTGCTAGTGTTTTGAAGATTAATATTGATGGCTTCTCTAGGGGAAATCCTAGGCAAGTTGGGGTTGGAGGTGTTGGGAGGGATAATTCTAATGTTGTTATGTTCTTATTCTCCATGTATGAGGTACATCAAACTAATAATTTGATTTCTATCTCTTTGGGTTGGTGTAATATTTTGTGTGAATCAAATTCTATGATATTGGTTAATATGTTGAGTAAGAAAATTTTTGAGGGTGTGAATTGGAAATTGGATTTAGTGGCTTGAAAAATTCTTTGGTTGAGTAATTCTTTTTAAATGGTTTCCTTTGTCCACATCCCAATGGAGTGGAATAGAGTCATGAACTATCTCGTTAAATGGGCTTTGAAGCATAGGGGTGAGTGGAAGGTTGGTGGTTGGGAATGTCTTCCCTTGGAATATTCTCATAAAATGAAGATGTTGATTCATGATGATATGCATGGCTAAGATGATGCGTTGATTGGCTCCCTTATGGTTGGACTATTTTTTTTATTTAATTTTGCTTTGTAGGGAGGGCCTCTTGGGCCCCTACTATTTATAGTTCTTTTAGGTGATTGTATAGTTGGTTTCTTTTGATTCAAAAAAACTTACCCCTTCTTTGAAAAAAAATCTAAAGATTTTGAGATTCTTTTATCTTTGTTCTTAGCGAGCTACAACCGTTTTTCATCATTTTATAAATAAAAATCTAGAAATATATCATTCAATACCAACAAAAAGGAGTCTTGGGAAAAGATATAAGGTTGCCTTACTATTTTCAATCCTACAATATTAATTTTTGCTTGAGTCATTTTATTTATGTGTCTTAACATTGCTTAGTCCCCATTTATAACCAATTCAAGAAGTATTAAATGGGTCTTCCTAGGTCAAAATTGTTTGTAAGTTGTCCATAATTATCCCCATGTGCCTATAATGCATTGTAGTTGTAAAATTTTAAAAATTGTCTAAGTTTATGGGTTGTAGGTTAAAATGTTTATGTTTGAAAAGTGTTGGGTTTGTCAGAGTTTTCCTACTTGGTATGTGTTTTTTCCCACCCCTACTCCCTTTGTCCCTTATCAAGATAGTCAACTTCTTCATTCTAGCATGGCATTCACTTGCCCCCCTCTTTCATTCCACTTTTCCTTCATATATGGAAACTTGTCGAACTTCCCTCTCCTTGCCAAGTACCTTTCACAAGTCATCATAATACCCTAATCCCTTACATTTCTCACTATATTTTCTCATTATATTCAAACCATAGACTTCCCCCTTCCCACATACCTTAATGGTATGGCTTCACCACCAACACCAAACCCCAACACCTTGATATAATGCTTGAACCATGAGTCATCCTTAACCCCCAAGGTCCAATACTCCCACCATTATTTATTGTCATGCTCGCCTACTCCCCTACACATACAGATGATTGTTTATGACTATGGATAACATCATTACAATCTGAATTAGGGTTTCTCCCACCCAAAAATCACTATTCATCAAAATGGGCATAATTTTTTGTGTAACTTGTAGCAATAAAGATAAAAATGGCCTAAAAACACAAAATCAATGTGATGGAGCTCTATGTCTATTGAATATATTCAAGTGCTACATAAAATTAATTATTCAATCACTAGGGCACCAATTTGAGAGGATTTAATTATGTGTATTACATTTAATATGGTGCTCTATGTCTAAAAACAAAATCAATGTGATGGAGCTCTATGTCTATTGAATATATTCAAGTGCTACATAAAATTAATTATTCAATCACTAGGGCACCAATTTGAGAGGATTTAATTATGTGTATTACATTTAATATGGTGCTTAGAGTTTTCTCAACCTATTATCTTCACGAAACCCTTTAGCAATTCTTTTATAGTAGAATTTATAGCTCAATCAAGCCCTAACATAATAGATCCATGGGCATAATAAATGAAAAGTAGATTTTCATGTCTACTTCATTATTTTGTGCCTCCCTAACTTTTAAATGGGTGACAATTATAACCAAAGTATGATAGGCTTCTTTGTGCCATCATAGTTTTACCATCCCAAGGCTCTATTAGCATAGATTAATCATAATCAAAGATCTATATAATAGTTGGTTCATGTAAAATATTGGTGATCAAACTAATTTTATGATCGATATATATATAGGGTTTCAAATATGAATGTTGTGACTATAAACGAAAATGATGCTTTGTAACAATGTACGAAGGGTTTTTTCTTGTACATTTTTTTAATGAATTTTTAAAGGGTTATTTATAGTGATTTAAGGGAGTATCTTAATCACATTTGATTATTTTCCTTTGCCACATTTGATAGCATGAATTTACTAAGGGTTTGGTGCATACATTAAAACACTTATGTATTACAAACATTTTATATAACCATTTTCAATACATATGGTTTGTTGTAGTTTCAATCATGGATGATTAATCCTGTTCATCATTGAAATGTAATCTTTTGTTTCCATGTGCAAACCTAGTTCTATTGATGATGTGTTTAAATTTTCCCTTTTCTCTTTACCTTTATCACTCTATTTCCCAATAAATCAAGAATTGGTCCTTATTCATTTAATATCAAACATTTTAATTCAAACAACATTTATACTTTGGTTAGTTGTAGGTTTAGATTAGGTTTTAATTTTTATCTATGGTTCATTATTATAAACTAGGTAAACATTCCGAGCGAACAAAAAATTGTATATCATTAAAGAACCTAGATATACATGCCCACACCTTGTCATTGTGTATAATATGAAAAATGAAGTTATCTTAAGGGGTTGTAATTATTGATATAAATGTAGGTACATATACAAGGTGTATTCTCAACTATATGGACATCATAATATAGCTAGTGATGCTTTATCTAGTGACAACAATTAGGGTCAAGTGTACAATTATGTATACAGTTTCTATTTATTATAGTAATTTTATATGATATTTAATTTATAAAATCATTTAGAAGACATCTAGGAACACCCTCCTAGGTTTAAGTTAAGCCCAAAGAGTAGAAGAGATTACCCACTCTCAAAGTTAGCCTTTAATCATCATAAGTTTATAGATTATGCTTTATTCATTTTCTTGAAGACAAACCCTTGGCCTTGATTAACATGGAAAAAAGCTTTAGGATTTGGGAGAGATGTTTTGGGACCTATTATTCTCACACAATTTCAAGGAGAATTTTGTTGGCTTGAGTTAGTGGGCTGCCAAATCAATGAATACATGATTGGGTTGAAATTGTTTTAAGGACTTTTCTAGTGGTTGAACCCAAAAATTTATATTTTCCTTGGAGGTCTAGTCTTCTTCAAGGATCCCATCTTTTATAAGATGCGGTGACTCTATTCTTCAAATAATAGTTTGTTTTTGTTGTACCTTGATGTTATTGATGTCTCAAGATACATGTCTAATACCTTTAGTGATTGATTTTAAGGTACATATTTTTCTTCCAAATTTTTGAAGTGTATTATTTTTGTACTTCTATTCTCTACCATGCATGGTGGTGCATGATCAACCATGGCTAACCAGTATGGATAAGAATTTCCTAGGAATGTTCCTTCAAGCATATCATATGTTTTAGACCCTAGGAATTACTTATTAGCTATCCATTAATATTATAGTGATGCATAGACATGCTACTTAACTAGCATTGTATCTTATGAAAAACCATGCTCTATTTTACAGTTATCCATGTATGCAAGAAAAAATAAAATTAATGACCTTATGAAGAAAAAATAAGAATGTGAAAAGTAAATCAAGATATTGCAAGCAAAATATTACTCTATTGTTATAAAAAATCGAACTACCTCATCCCCTATCATTCTTGTGGACACCATTTATAAATAGTTAGACCTCTCATGGTTGATTATGAAATGTGAATCATGACTTCTAGAGTATACAAACAAATTTCTACATTTGATGAGTACAATAGTCATGACGGGGGTGGACATGTTTGTGTATTTTCACAATTTATGAAAGGATTTCAGTTTGAATATGAGGATGTGTGAATGAGATTTATTTTAGGTTTCTATATGAAGCCACATGAGTGGTATGTGAGTTTCCCAAAATATACCTTTACTTCTTGGATTGATCTTCTGGTTGCTTTCAAAAATGACTTTACACTTAATGTTGACCCTATTGTTCTTGTCCAAGAATTAACAAGAATCAAAGAAAAGATGGGGAGTCAAGCATGGACCTCAACCAGAAGTTTGTTGTTGCAATTTTCCAAATTCCAAAAGATTTCAAACCTAACATACATGTTTTCATTGATATGTTCATTGAAGCTTATGAGGTTGGTTTGAGTTCAATATAAGAAGACTTCAAGGAGATGAATATATATTAGGCTTACTTATTTCTTTATTCCATGGAGCAAATAAGGGAATGCATTGCTAATTTTCATCCTCAAATGCCTCTATGACTAGTAATGATCAAGTTGCCAATTTTAATGACCAACTAGATGTAACATCTAAGGAGAAAACAATATCATATGATGATTGTGTTTGTAGATGGATAGACTAAGGTGATGTCGGTGCAACATATGATAACTATGTTCCTAAAAATAGTAGCATATTCACCTACATTTATTTTTATAGGTCATATATGAGTGATTGTAATGAAAAATGAATGATGAATTTTAGTTTGAGAATAAGGTAAATAGACTTGTTATTTGCAATAGCCAAGTAGACAAAGAGGAAGGTATGTGTATAGATGAATAGTAAAATATATTAGCTCATGAATTCAATTATATGAGGTGTATATATTTATATGATGTAAAAAGTGAGAAAGAGACTAGTTTCTTGTTTGATTTATTGCCCTCATATGCCCTTGATAATAATATTCAAGCTATTAATATTTTTTTACATAAGAATACATAGACGTGACTACATTTGATGATAAAAATATGGATACAAGTAGTAGTGTAGTCAATTAATTTTAATTTGGAGACTTTGTCATTGATGATTACAAAGATGGTGATCATATGAATTCATATGAGAACATATTTCTTTAGTGCAAGAATTTTTGTCTTCCTCATACAAATTGTGCTTCAATTTGACTTCAAGGAAGTGTTGCTACAATCACCAAGGAGGTTAAGGTAACTAATTCTATCTATGATATTGAGTTTAATATGAGTAAATGTATATATTGATTTGGGGCATCTTTCTCTTGATGATGTGGATTGCATTGATAGCATATTTTTATCTCATCTGATGGGCTAGCTAAAGTTAAAGTTAAGTATTCTCAAGTAAGTCAACTTGTTGGCTCATGAGAAAATGAAGAAGAAAAATCATGAATGGTTTTATTGGCATACTTTTTTATGTAATAAGTTATGGTGAAGGATATAAAATAGAGGAATAACTTGAAGATTATAAGTTTTGATTAGAGGTAAAAAACGGGTTCTGAAGGGGCCCATAACCCTTTACAAAAAAGAGCAGTAGGTAAAATAAAGGAATAACTTGAAGATTATAAGTTTTCACTTAAAGTGCTCCAAATATTTGAACTATATGTTGAGAATGATGAACTAGATTTGAACCAATCTTATGATTTAATTATAGGGATAAGTACATCACATTTATGTCATGGCTAGGTTGGAAGCTTTAAATAAACTAGAGAGCTTACTTGATTTAGCCCAATTTGATGTTTCACTCGCACATGATGCCTTTTAGCTTGATGTTCAAGAAGAAAATTTCCCCATGTTAATTTATGTGAATGTTTTAATGTGTTTCATGCTCATGAGGATCTTGTAGTCATATGTTGTCATATAGCTAAGCATGAAGATGGATCCTACTATTTTTTGTTGAAACATTCTAATGACAGTCATATCCACCTCCAACATGATGATCAAAGCTTTGACTATTTATATGTGCATGCATGCAAGGAGCAACATTTGTTGTATCATAGACATAAAGGTAAAATGGGCTTAAGGGATATCAAATCATTCAATATAATTTTATTTGATAGAGGCAAGGGTAAAAGCATAAATCTGTGTCACACTTTTTAAAGGAAACAACCAACACTGATCCAACTTTTAAACTTGAATCACAAAAATGTGGCATATATGTTTTGAATTTTGAAATGATGTAAACTAATGAAATATTTATTTTTTACTATATTTTATTCTTGTATTTTTTTTTTAAAATAAAAAATTATTTGAAATAGTTTTTTATAAATTGACACTATAATTTAGTTGCTAAAAAAATGTTGAAAAAAATGAAGTCACATGAGACATCAACCTTTATATAGTAATTTTTATTTTTTCTCCTTCAATTTTTGTTGCTTATTTATAACTTGAAACTTTATTGCATGGGTATATTTTTTTTCAAATTTTGATAAATATATATTTTTAAATAAATATTAAAATGTGCGCGTATTAAAATATAGCTATTTCCATTAGACTTCAAATTTCATATTATCTATTTATCTAAAATGGAAAAAAAATTATACCCTCTTGATATAGATTCTTTTATCTATTGCATCATATTTTTTCAAATTTTTTTAATTCGTTTTACTATTTTTCCTTGTCATGGTAATCAACCTAATATTTTGTGTTAATAACCCACTTTTAGTAAAAAAAAATAAAAAAATATAAATAATAATTTAATTATTAATATATATATTTGAAAACTAGACTTATGCATCTACAAAAGGGTATTTTAAGATTTTTTTTAAATGTTATTTAAATGGTAAAAATAGTTAAAACATCAATTTTTTCAAATAAATCTATTTTTTTGACAAATTGGCCTCAAAGTGGTGCTACATATGCATTTAGCCAACAATTTTAGTTGGAAAAGTTATGCATATATCTAACTTAGCTAGAATGAATCTTACAAGATCATATGTTTGACCAAAATATATTTTTAGTTAGAAATACTTAAATTCACTTGTGTTGATAAGTTGGTTGAAAGTGTGACACAACTTTGTACTTTTACCTGACAAGTGATTTCAATAGTTTGTTCATGGTCTTGCACCATGGCTCTTCATGTAGGGTCAAACCAAAAATTATATTTCTAAGTTTTACTTTTATCCATACCCTCAAAATTCTAATGCCTCCAAGCCATCATCTATAAATGGTTTCCTTGTATATAACCCATCTTTTTTTCATGTATATATTGTTTGTATTTGTGTTGTGTCAATTCTTGTATGTATTATTATGTTTGTGTAGTAATGACCCTTGTTTATCATGATGAACTATTAATTCTGATCCCTTTTGTTCCCCATTTTTAGTCTTCCCAAAGATTTATATTCTCAATATTCCTGCAAGAGACATGTGTCCGTAGATAAATCATGTTGGGACTCAATCTTATGATGTCAATTTGTGCTTGAGTCCTTTCCATTTGTGTGTCTTGACCCTACTTAGACCCCATTGATAACTGACATTATAAGTTTTAAGTGGGTGTCCCTAGTCAAAATTAAATATAATTTATCCTCTATTAACCCCCATGTCCCTATAATGCATTGCAATCGCCAAATTTCCAAAAAACTCTAAGTGTGTAGGTTATAGCTTAAAATGTTTACGTATGTGCAATTTTTCAGTGTTGTTAGAGTTTCCTCACCTAGCATTTTTTTTTATCTACCCTCACTTCCTTTTTCTCTTATTGGGATAAAAAACCTCATCTTGAAATGGCATTCACCCATCTCTCTATTTCACTAAACTCTTTTCCTTTATGTTTGTTAGCCTGTTAGACTTTCCTCTCCCTAGGTACCTATCATAAGTCATATCAATACCTCAACCCTAGATATTTTCCACTAAATTTTTTCATCAAATTTAAACCCTGAGCCTCCTCCTTCCCATGTGCCTTCATGGTATGACTTAACTGCCAACCCTAAACCTCAACACCTCAATATTGGGAAAGAACCATGAGTCATCTCTAACCCATAAAGTCTAATACTCCCACTATTTTTATTGTAACACTCATGCCTACTCCCCTACATGTAAAAATGATCATTTATGACTAATCTTGACATCATCGTACTCTATATTAGGGTTTATCCTAGGTATCAAAATGGGCACAATTTTATGCAGCTTATAGTAATAAAGAAAAAATGGCCTAAAAATATAAAATCAACCCAATGGTGATTTATGACTATCAAATATGTTTGAATGCCACCAAATATTCATTATTTTATCACAAAGGCGCCATTTTGAGAGGATTTAATTATAAAAATAACATTTATTACATTTAATATTATGGTTGGGTTTTTCTTGACCTATTATCTTCACATCCTTTGACAATGCTTTTGTAGTGGTATTTTTGGCTCAACCAAACCCTACATGGTATATCCATATGTATAATAAATGAAAAGAAGAATTGTAGTTCTATTGCATGTTCTCCCATGCCTCTCATGCAAATTTTGGCAATTTTGTAGATAGTTTTCACACATTTTGGGATGCAAATGCTAGATGGATTACAACTACAACTAAGTATAATGGGTTTATTTGCACCATCATAGTTTTACCATCCTGAGGATATTTTAGCATGGACTAGGCATAACAACTATATATATACCAATTAGTTGTTCATGCAAAAGGTTTGTTTTCAAACCAAATTTATGCTTAGGTTATGTTTATAGATCTTTCTAGGGTTTAAAATATTGAATGTTGTAACTATAAATGAAAGGGTATGTTTTTTAATAGTGTAGGAAGGGTTTTGTCTTATGAATTTTTCTATAAATAATATCTCCATGGTTGTTTGGAATGATTTAGGGGAGTATCCAAATTTCATTTAGGTATTTTCCTTTGCCATATTTGTTACCATAAATATATTGAGTGTTTGGTGGATGTGTGATAGGTCCATTCTTTCAATTTATATGAGTTTTTTGTAGTTCCAATCATGGATGACTAAGCATGTTCATTACTGAAATGTACTCTTTGGTTTCCATTTGAAAACCTAGTTTTGTTGATGTTGAATTTAGTTTTCCCCTTTCCTCTTTGCTTTATGACCTTGTTTCCCAATAAACCATACACTAGTCCTTATTTGTTTAAGATCAGTTTTTTTTAATTTGGTTAGTTATAGGTTTAGATTAGGGTTTTCATGATGTTTATGGTTCATTATTATAAAACTAGGGAAACATTATAAATGAGCCAAAACCATATAGCATCAAAGAACTTGAATATTAATGTTTGCACCTTGTCATTATGTATGACATGATAAATGAAACAATCTTAAGGGATTATAACTATTGATATTTGAAAGTACAAGTATAAGGTGTATTATCAACTATATGGATGTCATAATGCAACTAGGTATTCTTGATCTAGTTACAACAATTGGGTTCAAGTGTACAATCAGGTATAGTTAGTGTTTATTATACTAATTTTATATTTCATTTTATTTAAAAACCTATTTAGGAGACCTATGGGAACACCATCCTAGGTTTAATTCAAGCCCAAAGAGTAGCATATATTACCAACTCTCAGACTTTAACAATTTTGAGTTTGTAGATTATTCTTTATTCACTTTCTTGAAGACAAACCCTTGGCATTGAAGGTGGAAAAAGATTTAGGATTTGAGAGAGTAGTTTTGGAACTAACACTTTCACCTATAGAGGTTTCACATGCTTGCTTCCATGGTCTTGTACTAGGAAATGTGTGGGATTCATATTCTTTCTAGTTGCATTCATCTCAAGCTCTTTAATGGCCTCATGTGTGATGCACGAAGTAAAGTAATATTTTCATCTCTTGCTTTCATTAAACTTGATGGAGAATTGGGCATTTCCACCTTGGATTACATCAATGAGATGAACAATCAAAAATTGGTGTGGAAATCCTTGGTAGCTAAAGTAACCTACCTCATTAATTTAAAATAGTTTTAAGTTATTAGTTATTATTAAATAATTGGAAGGTTTTATTAAAGCATAATATTAATTATTATTTATATTTTATATTGATATTATTTTACCATAAACATTATTTATTGATATTATATATACTTGTATTATTTGTTTAGTATGTCTTCAAACTTTGTATATTGGTGAAGATGTTTAACATGTTACAAAGGAAATTATAAATCTTCCCTCTTAAGAAAAAACCTCTAAGGTGACTTTCAATATTGTCCTTGTTGAAAACACATGTATAATTGAAAGAAAACAAATATTAAAGATCATAAAAACTTAGAACTAAATAAAACATAAAATTAGGGGCAACCTAGTCCAAAGAAGGCCCAAATTCACTGCGTAGGTTTGTAGCAATTTAATCAATGTAAATAAAATTCCATAATCCTAATTCTAATCATCAAGTGTATTTTACACCAAAATCCTTATAATCAGCTATAACAACAATCAAAAGAGCTAAGCCCTATGATGTATCATTTATATTTATAATCTTGACTATTAATTAAAATATTAAATTATTTGTATGGCATGTTTTATTTTTTGGCATGGTGCTCAAAGGTGTAGGTTCCCAAATCCCTAAATATAAGCTTTTCTTGAGTGCCAATAGTGTCAAACTTGTTGAAAAGACCCCAAACTTATGATCATGCAAGGAAATATATGGACCAATTCACTATGGTGGGTAAGACCTTTTACTTTAGGCTCTATCAAGGCAAATAAGGGGTTCTCTAAGGTTTTGTGTTAAGTACAACTATGAGGAATGAAATTAAGTATTAATATAAATAATACTAATCACATAGTACACTCGCGTTTATCTACCAAATACATGTATAATTAAGAGTGGACAAATATCAAAGATCACATCAACTTAGGAATGAATCATGCAAAAATGTAGGGACTACCTAGTCCAAATCAGGCCTAAATTCAATGTGTATTTTTTTGTAATTTAATCAATGAAAATACAATTCCATAATCTTAATTATAGTCATCAAGTGCATTATACAACAAATCATTATATTCAGCTATAAAAACCAACAAAAGAGTTAATCCCTCCTAACCACTAACATTGTATCATTTATATTTATAATCTCAACTATTAATTAGTTTATACATGATTGTAATTATTGTTAATCACATAATTAAACATCCTAAATTATTTGTAGGGAATGTTTTATTTTTTAACAAGTTGGTGCTAAAAAAATTAGGTTCCCAAAAACCTAAAGATAGGATTTTCCTAAGCACCAATGTTTCATACTCAAGGGAAATACCTCAAACTTCTGATCATTCAAGATAAATATGGACCAATTCACTAAGGTGGGTAAGACCTTCAATTTTAGGCTTTGTTAGGGAAAGGGGTGATTCTCTAAGGTTTTGTGTTAGGTACAACTATAAGGAATTAAATTAAGTCTTGAAACATACCATATCCAATGCATAGTATAATTTATTCATTTGTCACAAGTATATATATGATAGTTTGATAATGCGAGGTTCTACACCTTCACAAAGTTGATGAACAACCATGTGAAGTGTTTGAAAATATGGCTTTGGTAACTCCTAATTTTATTTTGCATATATAGACATAGAAGTTAATGAAATCTAATCAACACAATAAGAGATGAAGTTTAATTCTTAGTGTTTTGAATGTGTTGGTGTGATGGAAGGTTGAGAAGAAGGTAGATTGGTGCCTATGTATAGCCATGCAATAAAGTCTAAAGTTTTATACACCAAAATAAATAATGACTAAAATCACTTTGTGATTCCTCAATGAAGATACCACTAAAGACTATACCTTTTAAATTCGCACATAAGCTAAACTTTATGCATATAGGTAAAAAGATAAATATAATTTAGAACATCTAGTTAAATGTAACATTTTTATCCATTAATAGACTCATATACTTCTTGTATTAATTGGAAAGATGACATACAAAATCCTTACAAGGATTTTACAGTCATCTATATAAAAATTAATCAACCCTAATACTCAAATCACCAAAATATGATTAAAAATGCCTATAAAATATTTAGAAGCATGTATAATACATAAATATATTTAAAATATATTGAATCTACACATTTTACTCATTATTTTGAGATTACAGTGATGCATTGCATATTTGGGATAAAACATAGAACATTATAATATAAAATACCTTGAACCCTCTATTGGAAAGAATAACTCTAATGATTTTGAGATTCTTTTGTCTTTTTTCTTATCTTTGCAACTATTTTCAATCCTTTTACAAATGAAACTCTAGAAATCTATCATTCAATTCCAAAGAGGAGTCTTAGGAAAATATATAGGGTTTCTTGCAACTATAAAGGTCATCCATGCTTTCTTACATGGCCTTGTATTAGGAAACATGTAGGAGCCATCTTCTTTCTAGCCATATTCATCTCAAGCTCTTTAATGCCTACGTCTTCATGCATGATGGGAAATAATACTATGATCTCTTGCTTGTAGAAACTCGATGGAGAAGTGGACATTACCACCTTGGAGTGCATTGCAAGATAAATCTAGTAGAATCCATGAGATGAAAAATCATAATTGGAATATAGATCCTTAAGAGCTAAAATACCTACATCATTAATGGAGGCATGGATACCCTCATCCTCCATCACTATATTTGCATATGACTTTGCACACTAAAAAAATAATGTTTTATGGGTGATAAAAGCATGCTTAGGTAATTGTAGGGTCAAATCTGGTCATTGGTGACATTTTGGGAAGTTTAGTGGAGTGACAAAAGTGATATAAAAGAAACACAAGGATTGAAAGTGGAATAGGATGTGAGAATGAGAGTTATGATGTTTTGATGTGGGACTAGACATTAGAACTAGATATTGAATTAAGGTCCAAAATTCCCTTAAAAATTTTTAGAGTGAGTGAAAGAAAGGATGAAATGCATACGAGAAAGTGTAGGAATTTTTTATGAAAATTGATATTAGGAAGAGATGTATGAGAATGGAATTAAATACCTAGAAGTCAGGTCTATTGCAAAGATGATTTTCATTTCACCAAAAGGTCAACCTATTAATGCCTGATACAACCACCAAAGTTAGTGAATCTAAGGGAGGCGGTTAAGCCATGATGAACCCAAGTGTTGCAATGCACAACACAAGGAGACCAAGGGTGCACACCTTGCAACAATCCCCCCAGCACAAGTGAGGGGTTTGAACTTGTGACCGAGGCTCTAATACCAATTGTTTCAAATACAATTGTTGTTGCACCAAAAGATAGACCTTTTAATGCCCGATACAACTACCAAAGTTAATGAATCCATGGGAGGCAATTAAGCCATGTCATGAACCCAAGCGTTGTGTTTCACAACACAAGGAGACCAAGGGTGCACACCTTGCAATAAGGTCAGCCTTCACAAAGGAATAAATTAATGAAAAACACTATGGGGAATCCTTGCAAGAATTATATAAAATTTAACATGGATCTAGATATTGGAATGAAATTCTAGATGTATAGGGAAAGTTTACTAGGAAAGGTTGGATGGAGTAAAGGAAAAAAATGTGAGAATTACAGTAGGAGGTGGAGGTATGACTGAAGGAAGTATAAAGGTAAATGAATTATATAAGGAGGGGGAGTGATGTAGAAAAAACTTGCATAAGTGGTTGTTAGATATAAGACAAGATTGGAGGAAATTTAGAGCTTCAAAGGTGCAATAACATTTTGTAAAAGATGAACGAAAGGAGATAATAAATGTGAGTAGGTAAGGACCAAAGGTCAAGATGAGGAATGGATAAGGAATACATCTAGATGGACCCTAAAATTTTACAAATGAGAGGAAAAAAATAGTGAAAATAAACATTAAGAAAGTGGATAGAAGAAAAGGTGGAGAGACAAATATCTAGATCCTTATTAAAATCCCACAAATGACAAGTAGGAAGGGAAATGGAAGGAATGAAGGAATGATAGACCTTGTGGGACTTTTAAGTGGTATTAGACACTGGAATATGATTTTTGTACAAGCCAAAAATGTTTTTTTGTCCACTAAAAGTTCACAACTTAACATAAATGTTAGAAAACAACCAAAAAACATCCCATAGAATTTATTTAGATTTTTTTAATATTTAACATGTGATTTGAATTTGAAGGATTGGGGGGAATAACACTCAAGTGATTTTGTTCAAGGAGCTCATTTCAAATTTTCTTAGATTGATTATAGAAAACTGGTATAACAAGCAAGATGCACCAACATAGTTCCAATTGGAGATGTGTGTCTCTTGCAAGGATAGAAAGACTCTATCTAAATATAGGATGCAAACCAAAGGAGAAAGGTAGAATTAACATAGGATTAAAAAAATGACAACCCAAAACTAAGGAAAAGAAAGACAACTATGTACGTAGGCCTAAAGACAACCTCACCAAAATATTGCTTGAGATGTTGACCACAAGCTGACAACTTCGTAAATTCTTTGAACCAATATTATTGAGGTAGAAATTTATTTGAATACACTTATCTATAACTCGATAAGGTCCAACCCATAAGATCTCAATTTTCCATGTTTGCATTTATCTTCAAATTTAGAGTTCCACATGAGGACAATATCCTAAACCTAAAAATATATTTGAACAACCTTCCGATCAAGCATATACTTCATATTTTGTTGTTGCAACATATTTATTTTATGTGCAAACCTATTGAAGTCTTAAATTTCAACTAATTCATGCACTCTTAGGGAAATGACATCATCTTCTTCCCCCTCAATTTTTTATAGTGGTTTACATATTAATAATTCAAGATGTATTAGAAATTTGGCCTCTATCCCATGGACCAATTAAAAGGAACTCCTACCAATATCCTTCTTATGATTAATCATATCCACCCAAACATCAAACTTTAGCTTATCATCCTATCTCTTCTTATTTGAATCTAGTGTTTTCCTTTTGATGGTCATGGTGTGTTTATTACTAGATTTACATTGTCCATTTCCTTGTGAATGATTAGAAGATGAATGTGTTAGAGCTATACCATATTGAGAACATATGTCAATCAATTCATGGGATATAAAATGTATTATATGTCAACAATTATCCTTGTAAGGAAATTGAACCCTATGATAATATTACTCAACAAGAAGTAAATCACCACCTTGTATGTAGAATTTTTAGTAGGAATTACCTCCATCCATTTTTTGAAGTAGTTTATGGTTGCAAAAATCCATATGTATTTGTTGCTTTATTTCTTATCAATATCCCATATAAAATTAATACCCTATTAGCCTCATTTTGACACCACAAAATTGAAACTTTTTTGTGTGAAATGATAAGAATTCTCATGCATCAAACACCTTTGTCAAGTCAATTCTAGTTGCAAAATGATAGTATCACATGTTTTCTATGCCATTTATTTTATTTTTCCATCTTTGGAGTATCATAAGTTGATTGAATTCATGTGGAAAGGTTGGAAATTTGAAGAAGAACCATCCTCTATTTCCACCAAAGTCCTAAGAGCAGTCCCATAGTGCAGAAAATCACAAAAACAATTAAATTTGAAAATCTATAAGAGTTAGTGTAAATTCATTTTACAAAGATTTTATTAATGATACTTTACTAGATGTGACTAGTTTTTACATCAAAATGTATTTTGGTTTGGGGGATTTTAGAATTTAAATTTTTTGCAAGTTATTTGCAAAAAATAATTAAATCAAAATTTTAATTAAGTTAGAGTTAAACTTCTTGGTAGGGGTGTTTTTTATGTTATTTTACATGATGTGGAAATATTTTTTGAGGAAATACTATCTCGATAAAAAATTATTAAATTTTATTTACCAACTTGGTGGATTTATCACTACTTTTTGAAGCTAGTTCAATAAACAATTTTTAAATACTCAAGTTAAGAAGTTAAGAAGTTGCACATTACCCTTTGGGTCTCGATAAAGATAAAGTAATTAGAAAATATTGTAAATAAATTTATTTTAAAGAATATAATCTTAAAAGAGTATGAATTATCAATAATTCCTAAAGTGTCGATTAAGTTTGTAAAAAAAGTTTAAATCTTAAACAATTTGGTTATTGACAATTTTAATGTTAATAAAGGAGGATTGTGATTTAATTATCAAAGGTTTTCATTGGTTTTAAAAATTATTTCTCATCTTTTATGAAGTTATGAACCTCTCCACAAAATTTGATGACAAGAAAAAATTGACCTCCCCAAAAAAGTCAATGACAAGGGAAAAATTGACCTCTCCATAAGAGTCGATGATAAGGTCAAAACTGACCTCTCCACAAAAGTTGATGATAAGAGAAAAAATGACTTATCAACAATAGCTCACAAGTTAAAAAATTACTTCAAATTTCCAATATTAGTTATGAAATTATTATTAAATTCTAGTTCAATGGAAAATAAATGTTTATCAACACTCTTTCCTTTGTTGGAAACCTTCCTTCTAGCATTGAACAAAGGGAAGTTAATATTCATTACCAACTTTACATGGGTTAATAACTACTATCCAGGCACCAAAAAAAAGGAAAATTAAGTATTTATCAACATTTCATGTAGCTATCTTTTTGAAACAACTTTCTTTTTTTGTAAAGGGTTTTGGGGCCCCTTCAAAACCTGCTTTACCTCTAATCAAAAACATTTCATGCAGCTATAATAGATTCCTCCAAGTTGTTAATGAAAATTTTGAAAAGCACTCCAAACACTAATGAAGGAATTGCCAAAAACTATGTGAAGGTCATTCTAAAAGGTTATAGTGTTTTGTTCTTCAACATGCAACCTTCATCAAAACACATGCATGAAACATTACAATGCTACAATTATAGGATATATATAAAATGGATTTGTTGAAAGTGTTTTAGAAACTTTCAAGTAAAATGCATTTGGCATGGGGGCATGTGCACCAAGATGGGGGACTAAAAAGTGATCACCCCACTTTTTGGCCCCCATGAGACCATAAGACAAGCATATTATAACACACACATATTATTTTAGACCTTATTTTCATCCAAATCTTTACCAAATTATCACCATGCCATGAAGATGCAAGGGAGGTCAAAGAAGTAAGCATTTTTAGTTTTTTAGTGTTGAATTTGGATTAAATAGGTAGATTGAATTAGTTTTTAATTAGAATTTGTTTAATTTTTAGGAGTTGATAATCCACACCCAAATGTTCAAAATATTCATTCTCCTCTTCATGAAAAACCCCTAAATATTATCCACAACAAACACCTCCTACAATTCCTCATCATCCTCCAAGAACACAACAAAACATATTAGGGAAAATAGAAACAATAGAAAATAACTCGAGGAGTTAATTGCAAGTTTGAAATATCCTGCAAGAATGAACTCCCATATGACCATCCTTGTTGAATCACTACAATACATTGTCTCTCATGTATAATCAGTGAGTGGGAAAAAAAATAGTTGGTCTGACAAGAGGGAACACCAAAAACAATTTACATAGACAAACTATCATATGAACAAGTTATTTTTTTTTTGAAATCTAACTTGTCTGCACTCTTCACCAACCCACGAATCAATCAAACCTTACATGGTGCATGCAAGAGGTTCCATATCCATTGGTTCCATCACCAAGGGATAAAGAATACATTTTGGGATAGGTGTTGGATGGTTTTTGACCATCCTCCATGCAACAAATATGAGGTACCATAATATTTGAGGTGGGGGCTTTGTACAATATAAAGTGGGGGCACAACGTGATCCAAACCAAACACGAAGACCACTACCTAGACTAGAGTTAGAGCATATGACTATCACTTTCATTGTGAAGGAGGGTGTTGACGTGGAGACCTTAAAGTCTATTAGCTCACTCACTCAAACCCTTATACAACATATTAGGCCTCTAGTACAAGGTGATATGGATGAGTCTTCTAGGTGTCGAGTTACACCTCATGTGTGTCAATATTGTGGGTTTTTATGTTTTTATGATCTTAAAGATAGTCAAGATGCAAGTGCCCAAGATATATTTGCAATGAATCAAATGGTCATGAAATAATATTTGTTGAGTGAAACATTCAATTTTGAAAGTCAAGTAAATTTTAACAAGTTCATTTAATTCGATTTATTAAATTTTATTTTGAAAGATAAGATTAACTAAATTAGTAGAATGATTAAAATAAAATTTCAAGGTCACAGTGTTCACCCTACTTGTAGCAATCCTCCATCTCATTACATGCAAATATTGAGTGTAGTGGTATGTAACTAGTAAAGAATTATAAATATTATACGTGAATAGTTTAACCTTATATGAATTGTCTTATAACTCACTTTGGATGTTGAATAGGTTAATATTGGGCCTTTAAGATCAACACCTAGTAGTAAGGGTGTTCACCAAACTTTCACTCAAGTAACCTTGTTTATTTTTATTCATTAATGGTGTTATAAAATAATGTTAGATAGTTTTGGTAATTGAATAATGTTGTTTCATTTTCATATGATGCAAACAAATACTCCTAATATTCATACCACAATGGAACATGGTGTTGTTGCAATAGTAACAAGTTTGATGCCTTTGACAGAGGTATGATGAAAATTAGTAAATTTCACATTATATTTATTGTTTTATCAGTCTATTATTGAAAAATTGAATGATATTCATTTATAGTTTAATTGCTATTTTGATGGTTGCCACAGGGCTTCTCAACTCCAAATTGTGAGCATGGCCCTATTGTGGATGAACATAGTGATTATTTGTATGCGGTAAGTGATTATTCTATTATATATCATTCTATAATTTCTATATATTAATGTCTATACTTTTTATTGTATTATGTGGAGGTATAAGCAAGTTTATATAGGAGGACAAATTAACAAGTTTGAAAGAGACCACCATTGTATGCATTTCTATCCACTCGATAATCAAATGCAAATCACAGTATTTTTTCTTCCCCTAGAGGGAAATGACTAAATTAGGGTCCTTTGTTTTATACCTATATGTAATTTTTAAACATATATTTTGTATTATAGATATGTGACATTGTATGTCCATATGACTTTGTTGTAAGCCTATATGGAATTTTTTGTATATACATTATACTTTTATTGACATATAATGATGTATGCCTATATGGATTTTTGGATAATACAAATATTTTTTTACCAAAATAATCCTTATTTTCATTATACATGATTAATTGAATAAGTGAATAATGCGCTAATGCAACTATAAATGATTAATGTTATCCATATTTTTACTATAAATGATTAATTGAATAAGAATCATTTTTACCATGTAGTTTATGCAAGCATTGTAATTCATCATTCATTCAATTAATAAAGTTGGATGTCTATTATTTATTTCCACTTTACCTAGGTTTTCATTTTGCTTTGTTATATTTTGAATTTGTGTATGGAATCATCATCCACCTATAGGTTAAAATGGGACATTCCTCAATTTCATGATTAAGAGAATAGTCATGCAAAAAGTTGGCACTTCTTAGGGTTATTAAGAGACTTTGTGGTTGTAATGTGTCTTGAAATTATTAGGATTATCGGACACTAAAATGCCTCTAGTAGTAGCATCCCACCTACCTAGATGTGTTGGCATCATTGGTTTGGTGCCACGTGGTCAACAACCTTTAAGGTTGTAGGACATATCATCACTTTTGAAAAGGAGTCTTAGCATAAGTTGAAATTTCTAAAATACTATAACCTTGTCATAAATTTATTTACTTGGTCAAGACTCTACATAAATGAGTTTTTGGAGGGAGTTCTTTAATGAAAGTTTGAGTTTCATTAGGAGAGGCCAATAATTTTAGGTCTTTTTGTTATCTTTTGGCTCTCTTCACTTGAGTGTGTAGATTATTATGACAACCAATATTATTTAAAGCATCACAAGGAGAAGCATTAATGGAGATATTGGCCCTT
This sequence comes from Sequoiadendron giganteum, assembly GCA_007115665.2. NCBI lineage: Eukaryota > Viridiplantae > Streptophyta > Pinopsida > Cupressales > Cupressaceae > Sequoiadendron > Sequoiadendron giganteum. The sequence continues at coordinate 91,247,883 of CM021108.1, forward strand.
GATATTGGTTTTAGTATAGATTAAATCTCTTTTTTAATTCTCATTTTTTTCATGATCAATGCCTTAGAAACCTATAATAGAGAAATCTCACATAGAGATGCATTCATGGTAAGTGAAGGAAGCATGTAAACATTTTTATAGAAATTGAACATCATTATTCTCTAGTAATGCAAGAATAAGCATGTGAAACTATGTCTCTTAGCTATAAAATCTTGAGAAATTTTTATATTTTTATAGGTATTTGTAGAGATTTCTAAGAGCCTCTTGTTGAAATTGCTAGTTTCTATTATGCATTCTCAAAATATATGTGAAGTTTTAAAACCCATTTTGATTCATTAAAAGGTACATGAGAATATATGCTTAGTAGGATAGTTTACATGGTATTGGAAAGAGTGATTAGGATTTGAAAATCCCAATCATGAAGATGCATATTCAAGGGTTAGTAAGTGAAGATAGAATTGTTTCAAGGTGCATGCAAAAAAGTTATTAATAGATATTTATTGAGAGGAGACAAACATTAACCTAAAGATGATAATATATGACAAGTAAATTTTTCTACTATGATTATTATATGGAAGAGGGGAAGGTATAGAGTGAACATAAGACACAAGACAAATTTGTAGGTGTCAGAGTTTGAGAGAGTGCTCATACAAAAGTTTAACACTTTTTCGGTCTTAGGGATCTTAAGAAATTTTGTTGGTCTAATTTAGCTCAAAAGGATCAAGATTCTTGGGTGCCAAAATGAGACCTCTAATATTAGTAATCCACCCACTGGGAAATGTGTTGGAACTATTGGTTTATCCCCACAAGATGAATAACACAAAAATGCCTCCCAACAAATTTATATTGAACGCAACTGGCGCTTTTTGTAACATCTAAAACATTGTCACCATGGTGAAAAAACTTGGAGATATGAAATATTGAGAGAGGTTATTGTGGAAGGACTTTACATGAATTTGTATCTTCAGACGAAACATTTGTATGTTCCATGATTTTTGAGAAATAACCCATCAAATTTTGGCACTTTTTGGCACTTAGGGCTCTTAAGAGAAAGTGTTGACATAGTGTAGTCTAGAATGATTAGGAAAGTTGGAGTGTGAAATAGGACCTTGCCTATTATAAAAATTCTCACCCCAATGTGTTGGAACTATTGGTTTATCCCCACGAGATGAAGTACGTAAAAATGTCTCCAACAACTTTTTATTAGCTGTAACTGACACTTTTTGTAACATCTAAAACATTGTCACCATGGTGAAAAAACTTCAAGATATAAAAAATTGAGAGATTTTATTGTGGAGGGACCCTACGTGACCTTGTAGCTCTAGACATAACATAAATTTGTACATGCCACACTTTTTGAGAAATAACTTGTCATTGATTGGCACTTAGTGCTCTTAAGAGAAAGTGTCACCATAATGTAGTCTAGAACGATCAGGAAAGTTGAGGTGAAAAATAGGACCTTTCCTAGAATAATCCCACCCACCAAGATATGTTGGTGTTGTCAGTTTGGACCCATGACATAACAAAAATTATGCTACCTTGCAACTTTTTATTCAATGCATTTAACCCTTTTTGCAACATTTGAAAACAAGACTCTACAACCAAATAGATTTGAGCTTTAAAATTTTGAGAGAGGTTATTGTGGAGGGACCAACTTCAAAAACATAGTGCAAGCAATGGTTTCCAAGAAACAACCCATCAAAGTTTGGCACTTTTTGGCACTTAGGTCTCTTAAGAGAAAGCACTAACATAGTGTAGTCTAGAATGATCGAGAAAATTGGAATGTGAAATATGACCTTGCCTAGTAAAAACCCACCAACCTAGACATGTTGCTGCTATCGCTTTGGCCCCATGACACAAAACAAAAATTATGCTACCTTTCAATTTTTGTTCAATGCATTTGACACTTTTTGCAATATTTGAGAACTTGTCGCTACAACCAAATGGATTGAAGTTTTTAAAATTTGAGATAGGTTATTTTGGAGGGACCCTATATGACCTCATGACTTTAGAAAAAAAAATGTATGTGCCATGGTTTTTGAGAAACAACCCATCAAAGTTTGGAACTTTTTGGCACTTAGGGCTTTAAGAGAAAGCATCAAAGCAGTGTAGTCTTGAATGATTGGGAATGTTTTTAAAAAAGTGCGACCTTTCCTAGAATAAAATTGATCACTCAAATGTGTTGTTTATTTCAGTTTGACCCCATGATGCACAGATAAAAAAATATGTTACCTTGCAACTTTTCATTCAATGTGTTTGAAGCTTTTTGCAATGTCTGAAAACTTGTTGCCACAACCAAATAGATTGGATTTTTTTTTAAAATGAGAGAGGTTATTGTGGGGGTACCCTATATGACCTAGTAGCTTCAAATAGGACATTTTTAGGTGCCATTGTCTTCAAGAAATATCTTATCAAATTTTGGCACTTAGGGCTCTTAAGAGAAAGCGCTAGCATAGTGTAGTATAAAATGATTGGGAAAGTTGGAGTATGAAATAAGACTTTTCCTAAAATAAAAAAATCCACCAAAATGTGTTGGTGTTGTTGTTTTAGCCCCATGACACATAAAACAAAAAATATGCTACCTTACAACTTTTTGTTCAATGCATTTGATGCTTTTTGCAAGGTGTGAAAACTTGTCACCACAGACAAATGGATTGGAGTTTTAAAAAATTGAGAGAGGTTATCTAGAGAGACCCTATGTGACCTATTATATTTATAAAAAAATGTAGGTGATAGTTTCTCTAAGGAACAACCTGTCAAATTTTGGTACTTTTTGGCACTTAGGGCTCTTAAGAGAAAGTATTGGTGTGGTGTAGTCTGAAATGATCAAGCAAGTTGGGTGTGAAATGGGAACTACTAGCATAAAATCACCCACATAGATGTGTTGAAACTGTTATTTTTCTTCCTCAATGCATAAAATGCAAATTAGTTCTCTTGACAAGTTTTTACTAAACACAATTGACACATTTTTGTAACATTTAAAAAATTGTTTCCATGATCAAGTGGACTGGAGATTTAAAAAACTGAGAAATTATTGTGGAGGTACCCTACATGACTCAATATATTCAAATGGAATGTTTCTAGGCACCACTATCTTCGAGAAACAACCCATCAAAGTTTACCACTTTTTGGTACTTAGGGCTATTAAGAGAAAGAGTCGATGCAGTGTAGTTTGGAATGATCGAGCAAGATAGAGTGTGAAATAGGACCTTGGCTAGCATAAATCCACCCACTTGAACATGTTCAAACTATCTATTTTTCCATAATGCACAAAATTAAAAGTATGGTTCTTGACAAGTTTTTACTAGACACAGTTGATGCTTTTTGTAACATTTGAAAAATTGTTGCCAGGATAAAGTGGATTGAATAGTTCAAAATTTGAGAGAGGTTATTGTGGAGGGACCCTATGTGACCCTATAGATTTAGATAGAAAACTTGTAGGTTCCACAAATTTTGATAAAAACACACCATATCTAGGACCCTATCTTAGCTAATGCTTTAAATGGCATCCCTAGGACCTTATCTTAGGATGGTGTAAATATTTGCATGGCACATCATTTTATAGAACATAATATATTTTTAAGATATCTTTCTACATCTTTCAAAGGAAGAGCATTGGATTGGTACCAAATTAGATTAGTTCATGAGATCAACTCAAGTATGTTGAGCACACCAAAATGTTGACGGGGGGTGAATCAACATATACTAAAACTTAAACAAATTCATTTGTAGATTAAACATCAAATCACATTAACTAAAAGAAGAAAATAAATGAAAAAATGCACCACACAAAGACACCAATATTTTAAAGTGGAAAACCCAATGAGGGAAAACCATAGTGAGAGTTAACTCATAATATATGAAGCTCACTGCTTACAAAAATTATAGTATTGTTTAAGGCTCACTACCTATGGACTTGCAGACTAAGGCGTGCAACCTTAGGGAAAGATATAAGGACCTTCTAAAGAGGCTCACTGCCTGATAGCAAGATACATGAAAATTACAATGAAACTATCAACATGAACTACTATAAAAGAAGCATCTAACATATGTTGATGTTGTAGTCCCTTTTTTGTACAATTACTTGATCATACTAAATTCACACACTTCATATTAAAAATATTGCAAACTCTCTCTCATATCAATTTATAAATACATTTTTTCTTTTATAAATATCCTTTGCAACAAATCAAAACACCAAATATGGACAGACTCTATAAAGACCTATAAAATGAAATGAGTGATACTACATAGGTCAACTTTGAACATATGCACCATGAATAAAAATAAGTTACAGATCAAATCAAGAAATAATTAGCCCCAAAAACAGCACAATACATTCTCCAAAGAAAATTTAATTAATCAAGATCAACCATAAATAAAGGAAATCGGATTTTCGGCCCAAACAACATCAACACCACCAAAACTGCCAACTGTTCATCTTTACACCTCCAAGGCGAGACTAAAAACATCATGTAGAACAAGATATGAAAAATTTAGGTTATCAAAAAAATCCTTACAACCTTCTCCTAAAGCATCAGATCATCATATGCTAGTGTAAATGAAGAAACCCATTGAACATACAAGAATAGAGTATCCTAGACTGATTGTGACACATCAATGCTTAGGATATTGCACTATGGTTCACCAAAACATATGAAAAGCATATGGATGAATCCATACACCTCTATGAACATATACACAAGTCTTCACAACTATATTTATCACTCTTGAGGAATGCAGAGAAAACTGGAGAGCATCTAAGACACTTAACTCTGTTATTCTGCAATCCAATATACTATTAAATCTAACTCTTATTGTAGAGATTCTTATGAAATGAAATTATGGAAATAAACTCTTTACTAGCTTACAAAATCAACTTTAGAACTGCACCATTAGATCATGTAATATGGTAGAGTTTGAACCAAAATACAGAGTCACTTAAGAAAATATGCAGTCTATGCCTTAGACAACTTTTCCCAATTGCATAAGTATGAACCTAGACTCAATTTTCATTCATATAACTCATTGAACATGTAGACATCATTCAATGCAACTTTAATTATAAACTAAATCATGAACCAATGTGTTACAAGCTTAATCATATACATATCATACTTTTAGATTGTCATACTTCTATGAATACATCTACAAGGTCTTCTAGACTGAATTTCCTCAAACATTGGCTAAACCCAAGTCTTCATCCATGTCAAACCATCTCTCCCAAATTTTGGTATCACACCATCAATCCATTACTATACAATATATGACACTATCATTAAGTTGACACCAACAAGGACAACACAAATTTCCAAACATCAAGTTGACATCAATGACAATACATATTTCCAACAAAACACACTTTATTCAAAAGGTTGAAATAAAAGGGAGGCCACTCTTCACTCCTAAAATGATAAATAAAAATTGAAACAAACAATGGAGAAAACCTCAATTTAAGTTTTATTACTAAAATAGATCTAAGATAATATTGATAAAAAATTTGTCCCAATTTTTTTTCAAGAGACCATTCATAATGCAATGAGAAAATTCAAATACCAATCATGGGAATGTACAATCTAATACTGGAGAGACCAATATATCAAAACAATCCATGATATGATTTGGAACTTCAACTAGATGGTCCTTTTAATACAGTGCATCAACTCAAGAAAATTGATGAGCCTAGTTTTTGGTCCAAATTTGGGTAGAATCTATAGTTTATTTGCTAAAGTTGACATGGAATTTGATATTAAATGTTGATATTTTTATAGAGTTTCCCTCAAACCATAGACATTGGGTTTAGTTCCATTTCTACCAGTTTTAATGACATTAGCCTATTATGTGGACTATCTATATTAATTTTTCATGTGGTTAATGAATTTTCTTTAAGGTGGTTATAGATGTGCTATTATATTATGCGTACTAACATTTCCATGCAGACATACTTGAGGACACTAAATCAAGAAATGCAGCCACCAACTGGTCATGCAGAGGAATCATTTGAGGGTCAACTGAAGGACGACAGTAGGAGATTCCCCATGTCAATCGCATGTAACCACCTTGTATTGGTCTTTCATGATGTTGAGAAGATGCGAGTATTACTGCAACGTTGAGTCTATGTTTGTACATGCATGTTTGACTGAATTCCCTGCATGTGTAACCGCCCTTCTATTCTTTTCTCCACTTTCCCTAAATGGTGTCCTCTCAGTTAGTGGGAGTTGACTGCCTTGTTTAGTTGATAGTATAAATAAGGTTCATATCCTCCTTCTTCGAGATTTTTTGAGTTATTTATGTTGTACGATATGATAATATAACATTTCCAAACAAGCCACTCTTTTGCATTTGCATTTCCCAATGAATAAGATGAAATTTTGAGTTGAGAATTTGAGTTTATATTAGTTTTAGAGGATACTCATCCAAGGGGGGCCACTTGGTGAGTAATTTTTCGTTTAGTTTATCTATATTAGTTATTAGTTTTAGTTTAGTACTTAGTTAAGAACCTAGCACCAACTGTTCCTACATCCACTAAAATTACATTCTGTGACTATTCCTACAACCAAAGCGGACAAAGTATTTTCTTTTTTTTTTCTCATATTTTCATTCCTGTCATGCATGTTTAGCTTAGTTTAATTGTTGAGTGATGTTCAACATTTACTTTGTTCCTTTCCATGCAATTTACTTTCAGTATTGAATCTTTCTTAATTGTAGAATGAAGATGACTACTTTGAGTTCCTAGTGCACATACTGTGCTGAACCATTTCAAGTTCACATCCCTGGGTTGATAATTTAAATGTACCTTCATAATGGTTAAAATGGGTATTCAAGTTAGATGTCCAATCTTTGAATCACGACTATAAAGGCTTAGTTATTAAATCATTGTAGGAGGCTGACATTTTTAGCATCATTGTTAGGGATGGTGTCAAACTAGGGAGTTATTTGGAGTCATTGATAGTTTTTCTTGTTGTAGTATCTCTAGATTTGTTCTTAGTATATCCCTCGTTAGAAGAGTTATGATCCACCATTCTTTCACCAATTCTTTGTGTGAGTTGGTTGATGTTGAGTTGATACTGCATGCATAGAAGAAGAAGAGATGCTTATGGGAGATTCCTTCCTAATAATCCAAAACCATTTTAGCTACTAGAGCTTCCAAATCTGCCTGGAAATGAAGAAGATGAGCCACACCCCTTTGCTGATAAATTTCCTAACTTAACCAGTTCTGAAGTTTCCCTTGAAGATCAAGATCCATTTTAAGAACCCTTTACTTTGGAACTTCATCAAGAAGGCATGGGTGATGCAAATAGAAACAAGCCTAACATGCAGAACCAACCAGATTTTCCTTTTCTCATTGCTCATCAGAATGAAGTAGACAACCTCAAAAATATACCTCTTTGAGTCCTTCCTAAGATCTATGGACTTGTCATAGAAGATCCCGATACATTCTTGTTTGAGTTTGATATACTCTGCAGAAGTTATGACTACACCACTAATGCCCACAGCTTAAGCTATTTCCTACCACTTTGAAAGAAGTTGCATTGAGATGGTTTATGAGCCTTGGCAGAGATACTATGGAGACTTGGGAGGACATGAAGACAAAGTTCCTTGAGAAATACAAAGAGTATTGTAGGGGCAGTGATATGAGATGAGATGAAATTTTCAGAATGCACCAAAAGGAAGATGAGAGCCTGGAGGATTTCATTTCAAGGTTTTTGTTTTTTCTGTAGAAATATCCACACCATACACTCAATGAAGACTCACAAAAGCTACTTTTCTTGAGAGGAATTAATGAAAGTTGCATTGATGCCTCAGACCTAATAGCAGGAGGAGATATCACTCAAGTTCCTTGGGAGGATATTAAGAAGATATGCCAGAACTATTCTAGAGAAGCTTCAAAGAAATGGAGAGCTTACCAATCCTCTATGGGTAAGACATCGACCAATGGAGTTTCAAGGATGGAGATTACTCACTTACTAGCAGATTTCAAGCAAGATATCATAAACAATCTAGCTACTCAATTGGATATACTTCAGGCCAAGAAGAAATAAGAGGAGGCAGAGGCAATGCTGACAGAATATTGTTCTCATTGTCGACAAAAGAAGAGGGATTGTAGATGCAAGATGGTAGCTAACATTGACAGCAAGCAGATTCCACCTGAGTTCAAACTGATTCAGACTGAGGAAGATTAAGTCTACTTTGTTGCACAAAGATTTCCATGGGCTCTAAGACAAGGTATGCCACCAGATCCACTATCTTTTGCTGGGCCATATTTTAATTCTTATTCATCTGATAACTAGTGGCAACCCCCATGTCCATCCAAATATGGAGGATATCCACCATAGTCTTGGGGTAACCCTCCAAATACTTGGCCCAATTATCAAAATTATTCACCTCAGTGGTAGCAACCTCAGAGGAATTGGCAACAGTTTCAAGGACCTTGGCAACAACTTGCAACAAACATCTCAATAGAGAGGTGGATAGAAATGGCCAAACTAGACAACCAGTTACATGCATCCACCTTCTCAACCCTTGCAACCTGCTATAATTCCTCATCCTAATAATCCCAACTCAAATACACCTAAACCCACTCAGTTACTATCCTAGCCCACACCTAACCCAAATAATAAACCACAACTACAAGCTGCATACTTTGCTGATCCAAATCAATTTCCTGCATATACTATGATTTTAAGTGACATACATTTGCGTTCAGGAAATAATTTTCTAGCCCCTTCCACACCCATCATCACTGGGCTTCCTGTGGAGGAAGAGGAATCTATGAATGATCCCATTCAACCTAGTGCACTTAAAAATCCTGAACCAGTTCGAGTCAAGCAAATAAAACCTGAACCATCATTTCCTAAGAGATTGGAAGTTTACAAACAAAAGGAAGACAAGGAGGACACCACTTTTGACATTATAGACTAGCTGAAGCATATATGTCTCCAAATACCCCTATTTCAGGCCATAAAAGATGTTCCTATATATGGAAAAGCAATCAAAGAAGCATGCCTCAAGAAGCCAGGCAAGAAAAAGAAAGACCCAACTACAGTTCATGTAGTGGGATAGCTAGCTGACATCATGTTTGGAAAAGTAACTATCCCCAAGTACAATGATCTAGGTAGTCCTGTGGTTGAAGTTATTATAAATGGGATATACATAAAGAATGCTTTGATTGACTTGGGTGCATCAATAAATGTGATGACTAAAGACATCCTGCAACAACTAAATATTATAAGTATGAGATCCACTCCTACTGTCCTACAACTTGCTGATAGTTCAACTGTTAAGCTTGATGGCATAGTAGAGGACCTTGTGGCGATTCTAGAATCTTGGGAGTATCCAACCGACTTCATGATTCTTTCTCCTAAAGCTACACTAGGTGGGTATCTTATTATCCTTGGAAGTCCATGGTTAGCAACAACAGATGCTTATATTGGATGTCGGACATGTCACATGACCATTTTTGATGGCAGGAATACCAAAAATCTTGTTCTTTATCCTCCTGCTCAACCATCCCATGATAAGGATGATCCTATATGGCCACATGTAGGTGAAGAGGTTGAGGAAATTAACTCTAAGGCACAACTTATGATGTTAGGTAGAAGTCCTCTACTACAGATTCAAGATGAAGATGAAGTGTTATCTAATATAATTCAAAACCATTGTGAGGTAGAGGAGGTACCACCCTGTCATGCGTCTAGTTCTGCTGATCCCGTGAAGACACTTCTGCCTACTCTGCCTAATCTTCGTGCAACCACTATTTCTGCACACAAACTTCCTACAACCACTCTTCATGTAGCCACTCTTCCAATAGACAAAATTCTTGTAACAATAGGTATGTTCTACAAAATTCTTCCATATGAACTTAAGGTACCATATATTAATGAAAAAACTATGATAGAGTTAACTACACAAGTACAGGTGTCCGAAGGAAAATATTTGAATATTAACAACAAACTACGAAAAGAACAACAACTGACATTGGAAAATTTGCTGAAGGCCCACCAAAATGCATTTGCATGGGATTATCATGATATGAAGGGAATAGACCCTAAGATTTGCACTCATAGGATATATATCAAAAGTGATTGTATACCTGTAAGGAAACCATACAGAAGAATCAACTTTGCATTGAGAGAAATTTTCAAAATACAGCTACAAAATTTGCTAGATGTAGGATTTATCTATCCCATTTCAGACAGCCAGTGGTTGTCTCCATTGGTGATTGTGCCTAAGAAGGGAGGAAAATGGCGAGTTTGTGTTGACTACAAGGAAATCAATGGTGCTACTAAGAAATACCATTTTCCCTTGCCTTTTGTAGATCAAGTCCTAGACTCACTTGTAGGAAAGCAATTCTTCTCTTTTCTAGATGGATTCAATGGCTACAATCAGATCCAAATTGCACCTGAGGAGCAGGAGAAGACAACCTTCACATGTCCATGGGGGACATATGCCTATTCAGTACTTCCCTGGTTTATGCAATACACCTACAACTGTTCAGAGAGGAGTCATCAACATATTTTTAGACATCTCCCTTGACTGCATGAAAATCTATATGGATGACTTTACCACCTATGGTGCTGATTTTGATGAAGCATGGGAAAATATCAAGAAATTCTTACAGAGATGTGGAGACCAAAATCTATCTTTAAATAGTGAGAAATGCTTCATGATGATGCAGGAAGGTGTAGTTCTTGGCCACTACATTTCCCACCAAGGAATTCAAGTAGATCCTACAAAAATTGAGGTAATTACTAATCTGCCTACACCTGCAAAACAAAAGGATGTTAGGATTTTCTTAGGACATGCAAGATATTATAGGCGTTTCATCAAAGACTTCAACAAAATAAAAACACCATTGTATAGTCTCCTGACTAAAGATGTTGAGTTCCAATGGATAGAAGGTTGTGATAAGGAATTTGTTGACTTGAAAGGAGCTTTAACTCATGCTCCTGTACTTAAGGGACCTAATTAGGAGATTCCTTTTCATATCCATACTGATGCATTAGACTATGCTATAGGAGCAGTCTTAGGACATAAAGAAGGAGCCATTGAAAATTCCATTTATTTTGTTAGCAAAAACTTATAAGTAGCTAAATTCAATTATACAGTAACAAAAAAGGAAATGTTGACAGTGATCTATGCCTTAAACAAATTCAGGCACTACACAACATGCTACTAGATCTTTGTGCACACCGATCATGCATCTGTTAGATATCTCATGAATAAACCCTTGATATTAGGAAGGTTAGCCAGATGGTTGTTGTTGATGTAGGAGTTTGACATAACCATTGTGGACAAACTAGGGAAGGCTGAGGTTGTTGCATATTTTCTTTCAAGACTGACCACATCAAAAGACAATCAAGCCATAAATGACTCCTTTCCTGATGAAAATTTATTTTCCATTAGTGTGTGCACACCTTGATATGCTGACATAGCTAACTACCTAGTGACAGGGAGAGTTCCTCCTCACTTCTCTCCAAAAGAGAGAAGAGTGCTCCTTGAAAAATATTTTTCTTTTTCATGGATTATTGGATGCTTGTTTTATACTAGACTAGATCATGTTATGAGAAGATGTGTGAGGAAAGACAAGACATATGAAATTTTGCATGCATGTCATGATGAACCTTGTTGAGGGCATTTTGCAGCCAAAAGGAAAATAGTGAAAATTTTGAACACATGATACTATTGGCCTACACTCCACAAGGATGCAGGAAGATATACAAGGAAATGTGATAGGTGCCAAAGAATGGGACAACCAACCAAATCAGATGAGATGCCACTCTATTCCCAAGTAGTAGTCACTACCTTTGATAAGTGGGGGTTAGATTTTGTGGGACCCATTGATCCCCCATCAAATGGTAAGTCTTATATCTTGGTATGCACTGATTATGTAACTAAGTGGGTAGAAGTCAAAGCCATGAAGCATGTAAGAGATAACAAGGTTGCAGAATTTCTTTATGAAGAAATTTTCACATGATATGGAGTCCCAAGAGAAATAGTAACTGATCAAGGAGCTCAGTTTACCTCAACACTTGTTACAAAACTAGTCAATGAATATAACATAAGGCACATAAAGTATACTCCTTATCACCTTTAGGCCAATGGACAAGTTAAGGTGACCAATAGAGAAATTGAAGCCATTCTAACCAAAACAGTGGCTATTCATAGAAAGGATTGGGAAAACATATTATCAAAAGTGGTTTGGGCCTACAGAATCACCTAGAAAACAACTACAGGCTTCACTCCATTTGAGCTACTGTATGGGAAGACAACTATGATGCCCATTGAATTTGAGCACAAGACTCTTAGAAATACAGTAGAATTAGGGATGGATATTTTTGAAGCACAAAAAGAAAGAATCATGCAGTTGAATACTTTAGATGAGATGAGGAAGGCAACCTTGCACCACACTGAGGTCATGCAAAATCAAAGAATCAAATGGCCTGACAAATTTATCAAAGAGAAGAAATTTCAGCCAAGTGATTGGGCATTGCTTTATGACTCACGATATCAAGATAATGCAAAAAAATTACTAACAAGGTGGCTAGGAGCATATGAAGTTGTTGAGGTCTTTTCCAATAGAGTTGTTCAGCTCACCATCATTGACCCTGTTAGATTCAAGTTACTAGTCAATGGTGATCGTCTCAGATTGTATCACATGTCAGCTTCCAAAGAAGAGTTCCTACAACAATTCATCCAACATGCAACACTCGAGCTTCCTATATCCAAAGGAAGTGGACCTAGTGTTCCTCCTTCTGGCTAATTAAGGTACATACTTTTCATAATAAAGACTTCTACTTTTGTAGAAGTCCATTTCTTCACCCATCCGCCCGTCCGCCCATTCATCACCACCTTTCTCTCTCTTTCATCACTTCATTCTACCTCACATCATTCCACTTCATCATCATTAATTGCTCAATTTATTACCTAAAAATGTGAACGATAATTTCTCCATGATCTTTGAAACTTATCCTCCACACATTTAGGTATGTGCATATTAATTGCTCTCTTAATTATCTTTTTAGTGCATTCATTTAATCGATGTACATCAGTATGGACATTCACATAATTTTCATACCTCCTTATCAAATCACTACTCCCATCTCGCATGTGTGGACACATGTCCAAATTTAGGTTGGGGGGAAAGGAAAGATGTAGGTACATTGCCCACATGTTAGTCCATGCTTGTCTACGTTAGCAAATCTAGCTGAGCTGATTTAAAATTTGAAGTGAAGGATGACTCACATATGTGATGTGACACTAAATTGTCGTTGCCATTTCCTTTCATCATAACTCCTTTTTATTACCCCATCATAATCTTGAATTGCAAGTGGTAAAAGGTAAAAAAGAGAGAAGGAAAATTCAGTCAACATTGGTGCAGGACAATTTAGGTAGCAAGTGTTGCAAAAAGGAATTTGTTTTCAGACAAGAATTACAGGAAGGGAATTTTGTAGAGTGACAGTTGATTGCAGACAATGGGAGGTGGACTAATTTGAAATGAGCCCTCGGTTCATGATGCCTTATTGCAGGATGCACAGTGCCTGCCTGAATTTAGAAACTATGGCTAGTTGGACTACTTCCTAAAGCTGGATGGTTTTGATGAAGGCATTGCACTAGAGTTCTCCCAAAAAAATTTGAGGGAAAAGCCACAGTAAAAGGGCTGGAGGTTGTGGAAACCGAGGAAAGAATTGCATAAGTTATAGGGTTACCTACTGACTGTGAGCATTACCTTGTTTCTAGAGATGCCAGGCCAGCTAGGGTCGTATTCATAATATATGGTGACCCTCCAATCAATATAGACAAACATGGTGCCAAAAGAACCTCTCTACTCGAGCCATGGAAGTAGGCATTCATCCACATTATCAGGTACATCACTCGTGAATGTCGATTATCAAACCTACATTTAGTACATTTTAAACTTTTGAGTCACATGAGGCACATGAGGCACATGAGGAGGATGAATGTTCCCAACATCTTATACAACCTTCTCTCCATCATGGCGACTAAAACTCAAAAAGGTAGGGACAATTTTGTTTCCCACCATTTCCTGATTAAATTATTGGTTGAAAAATCTCTGCATGATGTAGCACCTAAAATGACCTGGGAGGAATTCATAAATGTTGATCAATTTAGACCTGAGCAGCTATAATCTATGGCTTTACCTCAACCACATAGGTCTAGCAGGAGATTAAGCATGGCTGAAGCCACCCCTGGTGCTTCAACCTCTGGTGCTGACTCGAGTATGAGTTCTCCTGAAGTAGAAGGGACCATAGACATTAGCTCCTCTAAAACAAAGCACTCTAAAAAATAAATTTCTTCATCGGATTCTGATGATGATGATGTTCCACTTGAAACCCTAATAAGAACTAGGGCACAAAAGAAGAAGGAAAAGGCAGGAAAAGGAAAATCCAAAACACAACCTGTGGAAAGAGAGGTGCCAAGTCCTAAGAAGATAAAGGTTGACACTATTCATCCTACAGCCAAAGGAAAATGTGAGAGCCCTCTTAAGAAATCAAAACCAGTTGTTGATATGCTTTCACAGGAAAACCCTAAGTGTGGAAGGACATCACATAAGAGCACAACAACCCCAATGGGGTAGACAAATGTCAAAGAAAAGAATGTATTAGAAGAGGCAGCAAAAGTGACCCTGGCGGATCTTGCTGCCCTTGAAGAGGAAGTTGAAATTCGAGAGCATGAAGAAAACCAGGAGTTCCTCAACAAGACCAAGAATTAAATAAGGAGTTTATGAAACAACTACAAGAACAAGAACAAGAGACCTTGCAACAAGAAGTGGGAGAAGAAATTGTACGTCTGTAACCTGAGCCAAATGGACAACTTGAATCTATGCAAATGGTGCTATATGGGGAGAAACCATTGACAAAAATCCTGGTAGGAATTCATAACCCTCCTAATTTTTTAGTACATACAACAATTTTGAATTTACGGGGAGAGATAAAAAGGAGGGAGGAAGAATGGAAAAAGGAAAAGAAAAGATTGAAAAAGGGAATTCAAAAGAGGGATGAAATTATTGAAGAAAAGAATGAGGAGATTACCTCTCTAAAGGAGAGGGTGGACAAAATTGCAACCTTGGTACCATAGATTTTAGAATGTAGAACCCCTCCAAGGGTTTATGCTCTGCACCTAAAGGAAAAATATCTCTTTTTTAAACTATCAAGAATCATCTTAGGTTTGAATCCCTCTATTGAGACTCCCATTGAATTTGTCAATGCTTATAGGATTACCTCTCCTGAAATGAAAAATTTGTTATGTGAGTTTTATTTACATAATTTTGTTGTAACTCAAGACCACGACTGGAACCCACTGCTATATGTTGGATATAGCCAATTGAGAGCATTCATGTCTTGGGTGCAAAATGAGATTAGATGGGGAGAGCAATATAATGCTTATAGGAAGAGGGAATCCAATATCCCCTTGGAAATTATAGATGAATCAAGAAAATTCAAGGATATTTACAGAGAATGGAACAAAATGCTTTTCGGGCATAGTTATGGTAACAAAATTATGCCTTGGATTGAGGCAGTTTACAGTGAATATGAGGTAAAGACAGTAGCAAAAGAGGACACCATGAAAGGATATCTATCACAAAGATGGAACACTTTAACTGATGAGATGAAACAGGTTGAACCTCATTCCATCCAAAACTACGTTGTAGCAATAAAAAAATTGAAAGGTACATTCATCTTTGGAGAACAAAGGGACAATAGTGGCTTCCCTTGACTTTTCAACCACCTATCCTCACGTGGCCTGTTCCAAATTTTTGATTCTACCACTATGGCATTGATGAAGAAAATCAAAGATGGAGAAGACTTTACAAACTGGCAGGATTCTACTGGGATCCTGACTCCCGCTCAACAAACACTGATATTGGACAATTATCAGTTGCAAATTTTAGAGCTTTGACCAAACGGAAGAATAGCTCTTCCCCTGCTAGAAGACCAACAAAATGTTAGGTTGGGGCGAGTGATGAGCCTAGTTTTTGGTCCAAATTTGGGTAGAATCTATAGTTTATTTGCTAAAGTTGACATGGACTTTGATATTAAATGTTGATATTTTTATAGAGTTTCCCTCAAACCATAGACATTGGGTTTAATTCCATTTATGCCAGTTTTAATGACATTAGCCTATTATGTGGACTATCTATATTAATTTTGTATGTGGTTAATGAATGTTCTTTAAGGTAGTTATAGATGTGCAATTATTATGCATGCTAACATTGCCATGCAGACATACTTGAGGATACTAAATCAAGAAATGCAGCCACCAACTGGTCATGCAGAGGAATCATTTGAGGGTCAACTAAAGGATGATGATAGGAGATTCCCCATGTTAGCCACATGTAACCACCTTGTATTGGTCTTTCATGATGTTGAGAAAATGTGGGCGTTACTGCAGTGTTGAGTCTACATTTGGACATGCATGTCTGACCAGATTCCCTGCATGTGTAACTGCCCTTCTATTCTTTTCTTCACTTTCTTTAAATGGCATCCTCTCAGTTAGTGGGAGTTGATTGCCTTGTTTAGTTGATAGTATAAATAAGGTTCAGATCCTCCTTCTTCAGGAGTTGCTGAGTTATTGATGTTGTATGATCTGATAATATAGAATTTCCAGACAAGATACTCTTTTGTATTTGCATTTCCCAATGAATAAGATAAAATTTTGAGTTGAGCATTTGAGTTTATATTAGTTTTAGAGGATACCCATCCAAGAGGAACCACTTGGTGGGTAATCCATCCTTTAGTTTAGCTAGATTAGTTATTAGTTTTTGTTTAGTACTTAGTTAAGAATCTGGCACCGACTATTCTTGTAGCCACTAGAATTCCATTCTGTGACTATTCCTACAACCAAAGCAGATAGAGTAGTTTCTTGTTTGTTGCTCAAATTTTCATTCCCGTCATGCATGTTCAACTTAGTTTAATTGTTGAGTGATGTTCAACATTTACTTTGTTCCTTTCCATGTAATTTACTTTCAGTATTGAATCTTTCTTAGTTGTAGAATGAATATGACTACTTTGAGTTCCTAGTGCACATACTATGCTAACCCATTTCAAGTTCACGTCCCTAGGTTGACAATTTAAATGTACCTTCATAATGGTTAAAATGGCAATTTAGGTTAGATGTCCAATCTCTGAATCACAGCTGTAAAGGCTTAGTTATTAAATCATTGCAGGAGGCTGACAAAAATGACCACAAGAATATCATTATGGGATATCCTTTATATATTGGAGAAAAATAATCTACTTCAAGAATCCTTGAAAATACTAAAGGATCAAACCATGGTGGCCTTCAAGAAAATTAAGCCTAGAGAAAAGACAAAATAATAAAAAGAATTCATCCTCATTAATTAGCTCACCATTCTTCCAAGTGTTGGCATGGAGTGTGTCTTGTGTCTCTAATTAAGAATACTATAAGATAGTACTAACCACAAAATAGGGAGCCTATGCATATGCAGATATGTCATTTGGATTATTGAATATAGGAGCTAATTTTCAAATAGACATGGGCATCACCTTTGTAAAAATTTTAAAATAATTACATTCTAATATATTTAGAGGACCTTATTATATTCTCCAAGAATAAACATGTCCATTTCATACTCCTAGAATAATTTTTTTTCAAAATGCCAAGAATTTAAAGTCTCATTGAAACTAAAGAAGTGTCTTTATAGAGTCCATCGAGGTAAGGTCCTTGGTCACACATTCTATTTTAGAGTGAAATTATTAAGTGGGGAAGATATTTTCTTATCCCAATGAATAAGAATGTTCCCATATTTTACCCCGATTAAGCTAATTAGATGTATTTAGTCAACATTACAAAAAACTATAAAATAAGATAAAATTGGGATTTTTAAAAACTATGCATGTAGATATATTACCTAGTTTTTGACTAAGGATAAAATAGGTTTTGAAGGGGCCCTAAAACCCTATGCAAAGGACCATAATGAGTCAAAACCAACTGGTTTTGAAGGGACTTGAATTCCTAATACATAACACTACCTAGAAAGAAAGCAATGCCAATCAATATCCAAACATCAGTAGTCTAAAGCAAACTAAACAAGAAATACCCAACTACTACAAGACAAAGACCACATTCACAAACCAAGTCTGCTCAGAAAACATCTATCCCAAGCCAAGGAATACAACATGTGAAAGCCTTTAGCTAAAAATAAAATTGTCATTTGCAACCTTTTAATGGGATACAAGATTTGATCTCCATCCTTAATGTCCACCTCAATAGGAGAACAAGGAAAAAATTAGGTAAGAAGGTAGAAAAATCCTCCTAGCAACTCATAGAATCTCCTGCACTAATAGTCCCTCCCTCTATAGGATACACCTCCACCTTAATAGGAGAAGTAGAAGAAAAAACCCATTGGTGAAAATGCCAAGCCCCACCCACCTCCAAAAGAGAAATCTCTACCTCAATAGCATAAATATCTACCTTAATAGGATATACAAGTGAAGAATCCAAGACAAAAGCAACATAAGCCCTCTCAAGGAAACTAGTGACCAAAAATGATCTTGTTGCAATATAGAAGCCTCCAAGAACCAGATCTAAAGGCAATAGATAAATTGCACCACACTACCATAAACACCCAAAACCTTTGCACACCAAAAGACATCGGTCTTAGGGTGCACCCTTTCTCTCAGATGCATAAATAAAGAGCCTCTAAACACATTAAAATAGAGAGAAGAGAACAACAATGAGTTAATCTTGGAAACAATATCCATATCCTAGGCATAAGCACCACCCTCAAGCACCATCATGGGATGATAACATAAAATGGGGGAGGCATCATCACCAAACACATAGGAAAAGAAACCCTTTACCCCAAAACCACCAATGCTAGAACTAGGGGAAAGCAAGGAAACAACCCACCAAACCAAATATGTGTCAACAAATAGCTTGAGCATGATCTCAAGAGAAAACACAAAAAAAAAAAATGGGATTCATAGAGAAACTGAGACAAAAGTGGCAGCTACTGTAGAAGAGAATTACCTCCCAAAGAGTCATAAGGAGAGAAAAAGGAAAACTCTACAACAGCCCAACACTAAACGATTGAAGAACATACTCATGTATCTCATAAATAGCGACCTCTGAATCAACATCCCCATCCTTTGAATTCGCATCACCATCATCTACTTTCCTAGTAGAGTTTACATTTTCCCCTTTGCACCTATTCTTTCGCATCGTCCTACACTCACCCATCCTATCACTGTTACTGATGATTCCACCAATGTGATTTATAGTGTTGTTGGGAGTCGATATATCTCAAGTGGGCTTAGAATTCTTGTACACTAGTCAGCAACTGAATCCTTTGACTCACACTCATTCCAATCTTGATCTATACATGTGGAACAAAAGCATACCATCTACTGTGTATGAATACTCCATGAACCTGAATCAGAGCTTCTAAAAGAGTGTAGCTCACTCAATCCTCTCAATGTACAAAAATCTTCATATTTTGCAATATTAGTATCATCTACAAACCAAGAATATATATGAATTATAAACATGCCTTCATTACCTAAACCCATTGTAGTGTTACGCCATTCGACAATAGATTTTGCCTTTGTCAACTTTGCATTGTCTTTATACTTCAACTCTTCTCATGTTAAGGCTCTTTTAATACACGCTCTTCCCATTTCCATGCCCAAACTCACAAAAAATCCACATATATTGAACACCAGTGATTTTACGCATCTTGCTCAACCAATATAGCATCTACAAGTTTTTTGATGCATAATTATCTACCCATATGATATGCCCCTTCTAGCCAAATCATGGTAGAATAATTGAAACAAATCTTGCACAAACTTTGTAGAATGTGTGTGATCATCACTGATATAAAAATGATACTCCCATATGATCTCCTTCTGATTCTCTATACTGTCATCCATACAAATGAACTCTATATGCACAAATATAGCAACCTGTGTGGAGTTGTAATATTGTGTTTGCACATCATTCTATGGTCGTAGAGTGTATTTCTCTAAAAAATCAACAACTGAAATTATGGTATCAAGTGGAAATGTGTCCTTGCATAACTTGAATTAAAAGTCTAGCCATCGAGCTCTATGGGTATGCCTTGCATACTCATACTCTATAGTCTTTCAAAAATAAAAAATAAAATGATACACTAGAATCTTATCATTGACCAATTTACACCTTTTTTATTCTTTACCATCTTTTATATTGTAAGACACTATCTTATATTTGGTAAATTCTACTAGTTTGTTTCCAATTGCATGTGTACTCTCCATATGTTCACAAATTGGAAAATATTGTAAGCCATCACAATGATTACATGTGTCATCCAAGCGTATGTTCTTATAGAATTATTGACCATCCACTCTTTCAAATATTTTTTTTGATATGAATTCTCTTGAAGATCTAGGTGGATCTTATATGTTACACTCATGCAAAACATTGTTAGTATGCAAAGCTACACATATATGTCGATATACATCATAATGGTTAGAAAAATCAATATTTACTCTACAAAAACAAGTTGTACATGTGTGATTTATTTGATATAAAAAGGATTTACCATTTTAAAAAACCTTTTTTTAATTTTAATTTTAGGATACATCTCTAGAAATTTGGAAAAAAATGTGTTTGAGTCATATCCAAAAAATTATTTGGATGTGGCTCATGGTTTCAACTACAATTCTCCTTGTTACAAAATCTCTTTGATTAGGAGATACCATTGTGTTATTCTTCCAAAATTCATAAATTAGTGATCTCAAGACTTCAAAAATTGGTTTATCTTTCCATGGGAGTCTATCAGAGAATTCCCATAATTCATTGTTATTTTGATCCTTCACTATTTGACGCCTTTGGACGACTCTCATTAGAGTTTTTCTACTTATTTTCAATGCTTGAATTCTCTTTTTAGTGAGGAGAGATTTGTTGGTTTGATTGCTTACTATCTTTGGTGCAAGAGGTGGAACCCACACTCTCATATGCACTCATTATATTTTTTACAATAGATTTATCACTTAAGCATCCAATGTTCTTAGCCCAAGAATATTCATAATGGGCCTAAGTTTTAGATTTCTCATCATTTCAAAAAATAGTTGATAAATTCCAATTTCATTTAATTTCTCAAAAAAAATCTCCATATCTTATTAACATATTAACAAGTATACTTTGGAATATTATCAACCATCAGTTTCAAAATATTCTCATCAATATCAATAAAAATAGGCTCTCTATGCAAAACCCTAGGAGGTGTTCTCAGAGGTAAAGTTGTGTCAACATTAGGAATTTGATCAATATTTAAATGAGATAAGATAGATGGTGTCAACCTCCTACAATGATTTAACAACTAAGCCCTTGAAACTATGATTCAGATATTGGACATCTAACCTGAATAACTATCTCAATCATCATGAAGGTGCATTGAACTTGTCAACCCAGGGACATAAACTTGAAATGGGTTAGCACAATATGTGCAATAGGAATCCAAAGTAGCCACATTCATCTTATAGCTAAGAAAGAGACAATGCTAAAAGTAAATTTCTTGGAAGGAAATACATAAGTATTGAGCATCAACCAATAATTATACTAATCTGAAATGCATGAAAAAAATGAAAATCTGAGCGAACAAACAAGAAACTACTATGTCTAGTTTGGTTGCAGGAACAGTCACAAAATGGAATTTTAGTGGCTATAGGAATAGACAGTGTCAGATTCTTAACTAATTACTAAACATAAAATAATAAATAAACTAAAGGATGAAATGCTCACCAAGTGGGCCCCCTTGGAAGAGTATCCCCTAAAACAAAGGTAAAATCAGATGCATGAACCTATAACTTCATTCTATTCATTGGAAAACATGATTACAATCGAGCAACTTGACTGTATTACTAAAAAAATAAGACTGCGATTACATCATTAGACTAAGCAAACTTCACAACAACAACTAGCTCCTAATAAGGAGCATCCTAGTCTTATTTAAAAAAACTACCCACTAATCACCTAGCAAGGCGGTCAACTCCAACAAGTTTGGAGGATGCCACTTTAGGGAAAGCATGAAAAGAGTGGAGAGGCAGTTACGGATGCGCAAAATCTGGTCAAGCATGTCTACCTTTATGTGAATCCAGGACAACAATAACGCCTATATTTTCTCAATAGGAAATTAAGACCATCTACAAGGTAGTTACTATTTCGATTTACATGAGGAATCTCCCTCTGTCGAGAGTCTTCTCTTCATCGAATGATCACCTCGTTGACCAGTATGGTGAATGACCAACTGTCAGAATCTTCCACAATTGTAGGCCTCTAATTATATCTGCATGACAATACTAGTGTACACAACAATTGCATATCTATAACTATCTTAAAGTGACAATCATTAATCCACATGTAAAATTAATATAGATAGTATATATAGCATGTCAATGTCATTTAAAGGCTACAAAGATAAGCTTATGTCCAATGTCCATGGTTTTAAGGAAATATCATAAATAGATCAGCATCCAAGCATCAAAGTCTATGACAACTGCAACAAATGGATAATAAACTATATCAAAATTAAACCATAAACTAGGCTCATCATTCCCCCGCAACCTAAGGTTTTGTTGATCCTCCAACAGAGGAAGGGTTGTTATTTTTCTTGGTCAATACCCTAAAATTTGTAGCTTCTAGCTATCCTACATCAGTGTCTGTTGTGTGTGAATTAGGATCCCAACAGAAACCTTGTTGTCTTTCCAACCTGTTCCATCTTTGTCTCTCATCAGCTATGTCATACCAGTAGTATCTAAAGTTTGGCACAGGCCACAATAGGATAGGTGGCTAAAAAGTCATTGGAAGCCAAAATTGTCCCTTTGTCCTCCCAATCCGTATATATCTATCAATTCTCTTAAGTGCTGCAACATATTTCTACATAGAGTGAGGCTCAACTTGTTTCAATTCATTAGTTAGGTTGTTCCACCTTTGTGACAGGTATCTTGTTATAGATTCCCCTGTAGTTTTTTCTATCTGCTCATATTCTTTATAAACTGTTTCTCTCTTAGACAAGATCCTATTGCCATAGCTTGTTCGGTAAATAATTATAGGCCAATCCCTAAAAATGTCTCTAGTATTTTGAATCAGTCTTGATGGACAGGGGAGTGTTGGATTCAGTTTGCCTATAAGTTCTAAATTGTTTTCCCCAACTGATATCATTCTGTATCCAAGACATAAATTCCCTCAATTGGACATCGCCAACATACAATAGTGGATTCAAATCATGGTCTTGGGTCACAACATAATTATGCAATTAGAATTCACACAAAAAATTCTTCATTTCAAAAGGAGCAATCTGATAAGCATTGAAAAATTCAAGAGGGGTCTCAATGGAAGGATTCAAACCTAAGACAATCCTTGCTAGTTTAAAAGAAAGATTCTTCTCCTTTAAATATAGAGCATAGACCCTTGGAGGATTCCTATACTCTAATATCTGAGGTACTAAGGTTTTCATACTATCTACCTTTCCTTTTAAAGCAATGATCTCTTCATTCTTATCTGCAATATCTTCATCTCTCTTTTGAATTTCCCTCTTTAGCCTATGTTTCTCCTCTTTCCATTCTTCTTTCCTTCTTTGCACTTCTTTCCACAAGTTCATAGTTACCATGTGCATTGAAAAATTAGAGGGACTATGTATTCCTATCAAAAAAAATCTTGGCACTTTTGCTTGTTCTTCATAAAGCTCTAGTCGTAGGCACTCTGTTTGTTCATCCAATACCAGCTATAGGGTGCTGATAGTTCTCCTAGTTCTAGTTGTAGGACCTCTTTTCCTTGTTGCAAGAACTCTTATTTCTCCTCTTATTGCAGGAGCTCTTGATTTTACTCATGCTCTTGGCTTCCAACTTGTTCCGTGATGTCAACAAGATCTACCAGCGTTATGCTTTTTGCTTCCTTAAATATGTCCTTTTCCTTGACATTCACCTACTCCATTGGAGCTTTTGCATCCTCTCATGATGTTTCTCTAGGATTAGGGATTTCCTCCAGAGATACACCAAAGGCTGGCTCAACCGGTCTTGATTTTTTGGGAGGGCTTTCATGTTTTTCCTTTGTTGCAAGAAGAGTAGTGCCAACTTTTCATTTCTTAGAGCTTGACACTTCTCTTTTTGTCATTTTCTTTTTAGATTTTTCCTTCCTTATTTCTGCCCTCTTCTTTTATGCCCTAGTTATCATTAGGATGCCAAGAGGAACATCATCATCAGAATCAGGAGAATTTTTTTTCTTTATTTGAATACTCTGCCTCAGAAGAACTAATCTTAATGGTTTGTTTAGCTATAGGAGGGTTTACTGTAGGGCTTGCATCAAAATTTGAGGCACCAGGAGTGGCCCCAACATTGCTCCTTCTCCTAATAACTCTATGTGGTTGAGGCAAAAATCTAGATCACAAATTCTCTGGTCTAATTTGATCAATATTCAAGAATTCTTCGTAAGACATATCAGACACATAATGCAAAGACTTCTCAACTAATAATTTGATCAGACAAAGGTGGGAAATGAAATTAGCCCTACCTTTTGGGTCTCGTCCGCCATGATTGAAAGAAGGTGGTATAGCACATTTGGAACATTCATTCTTCTCTCATGCCTCATGTGATTCAAGATTTTTAAATGCACAAAAAGTAGATTCGACTGAAGACCTTCACAAGTAATGTATTTCACAACATAAACAACTACTTGCTTCCAAAGCTCAGGCAGAGAAGTTCTCTTTGCACTTTATTTTTCCACACTCAATGGAGGGTCACTAGGTTCTGTAAAATCAACCCTACCTGACCTGGAATCTCTGGTACCAAGGTAATGTTCATCATCGGTAGGAAACCCTATAAATTTTTCTATCCTTTCTTCAGTAGCTGTGACCTCCAACCCTTTTACCGTGGCCTTTCCTTCAGACAATATCTGGGTGAATTCCAACGCAACGTCTTCATCAAAACCATTCAGTTTCAGGAAATAATCTAACAATGGATAGTTTCTAAACTCGGCCTGGCAAGGTGCATCTTGCAGTAATACATCATGAACCGTGGGTTCATTTCAAATTAACCCACCCCCCATTATTTAGTTGGCTGCAATCAAAAAATTGCTCTGCAAAATTTTCCTTCTTGCAATCTTTATTTGAAAGTTAAACTTCTTCGTCCTGCAACATTGCTAAATTTCCAATGCTAATGTCATCTAAATTTTACTTTTTTGGCTTAAGATTATGACAGGAGCAATAAAGGTAGTAAAGGAGTAATAAATGAAGGCTATGGCGAGGAAGAATGGTGGCGGTTGGTGTCATTTCGCACATGCAAGTCATCGTCTCACTTTGAATTCAAATCGGCTCAATATTTTAACTTTGCTGATGCGAACCAATATGGACAAACATGCAAACATGACATTCACACTTCCCCGAACCTAAATTTGCACATGTGTCCTCACATGTGAGGTGGTAAGGATGATTTCACAGGAACAGGGAATAATTACATGCTATAAAGAATGCCCATATTAATGTACAACAATTAAATGAAGGTACTAAAAGATAATTAAGATATAACAAATTGATGCACACATACCTAAATTCTTAGAAGATTCATTGCAAATATTATGGAGAAAGTACTGGTCACTTTTAAGAAATTAGTTGAGAAATTAATGAAAGTGGATTGGAATGAGGTGAAATAGAATGAAGTGAAATGATGGTGGCATTATGGAAGAGAGAGAAAGGTGGAGATGGATGGGTGGATGGGCGGATGGGTAAGAAGTGGACCCCCATAGAAGTGGAAGTCTTTATTATGACAAGTTACATACCTTAGTTAGCTCGAAGGAGGGACACTAGGTCCGCTTCCTTTGACTACAGGAAGTTTGGGTGTTGCATGCTGAGTGAACTACTGCACGAACTCCTCCCTAGAAGTTGGCTTGTGATACAACCTTAGGCGATGGTCGTTGACCAACAACTTAAATCTGATAGGGTCAATGGTAGTGAGTTGAACAACTCCATTGGGAAAGACTTCAACAACGTCATAAGGTCCTAGCCACCTTGTTTGCAATTTCCTCATAAAGAAATTTTGCAACCTTATTATCTTTTGCATGCTTCATGGCCTTAACTTCTACCCACTTGGTTACATAATCAGTACATACCAAGATATAGGATTTACCATTTGATGGAGGATCAATGGTTCCTACAAAATCCAATCCCCGCTTATCAAAAGGAGTGATTTCTACGTGGGGGTAAAGTGGCATCTCATTAGATTTGGTTGGCTAACCCATCCTCTGGCATCTATCACACTTCCTTATATATCTCCCTACATCCTTATGGAGCGTGGGCCAGTAATATCCTATGTTCAAAATCTTCATTGTTGTCCTCTTGGCTGCAAAATGCCCTCCACAGGGTTCATTGTGACATGCATGCAAAATATCATATGTCTCATCTTCCCTCACACATCTCCTCATGACATGGTCTGGTCCAATGTAGAACAAACATCCAGCAATCCATGAGAAAGGAAAATATTTTTCAATGAGCACCTTCCTCTCTTTTGGAGATAAGTGAGGAGGAACTCTCCTTGTGACCAGATAATTAGCTATGTAAGCATACCAGGGTGTCTACAAACTGATGGAAAATAAATACTCATCAAGGAAGGATTCATCTATGACTTGATTGTCCTCTAATGTAGGCAGCCTTGAAATAAAATATGCAACAACATTGGCCTTCCTTGGTTTATCCACACCGATTATGTCAAAATCCTGCATCAACAATAACCATCTTGCTAGCCTACCAAAGATCAGGGGTTTATTCATGAGGTATCTAATGGCTACATGATTGGTGTGCACAAAGATCTGGTAGCCTATTATGTAGTGCTTGAATTTTTTTAGGGCATATATCACTGCTAACATTTCTTTTTCTATCACTGTATAGTTGAATTCAGCTCCCTCCAAATTTTTGCTGACAAAATAAATAACATTTTCAATAGCTCCTTCTTTCTGTCCTAAGACTGCTCCTATAGCATATTTTAATGCATTTGTATGGATGTGAAATGGAAATTCCCAATTAGGACCCTTGAGTACAAGAGCATGAGTGAAAAGTTGCTTTCAAGTCAGAAAAGGCCTTGTCATAGTCTTCTGTCCATTGGAATTCAACATCTTTAGTTAGGAGATTATACAATGGTGTTGCCATTTTGGTGAAGTATTTGATGAACCTCCTATAATAACCTACATGTCCTAAGAAACTCCAAACATCTTTTTGTTTGGCAGGGATAGGCAGATTGGTGATCACCTCAATCTTTGCAGGATCTACTTGAATTCCTTTGTGAGAGATGTAGTGACCAAGAACTAAACCTTCCTGCATCATCATGAAACACTTTTCACTATTTAAGGATAGATTGTGGTATTCACATCTCTGTAGGAATCTCCTGATATTTTCCAATGCTTCATTGAAATCAACACCATAGGTAGTGAAGTCATCCATATAAATTTCCATGCAATCATGAGAGATGTCTGAAAATATGCTAATGACTGCCCTCTGAAAAGTTGAAGGTGCATTGCATAAGCCAAATGGAAGTACTGAGTAGGCATAGGTCCCCCATGGATAGGTAAAGGTGGTCTTCTCCTAGTCCTCTAGTGCAATTTGAATCTAGTTATAACCGCTGAATCCATCTAGAAAAGAAAAGTACTGCTTTCTTGCAAGCGAGTCCAAAACTTGATCTATCAAAGGTAAGGGAAAATGGTCCTTTTTGGTGGTAGCATTAAGTTCCCTATAATCAAAACAAACTCGCCACTTCCCTCCTTTTTTGGGCATAATCGCCAATGTGGACACCCACTAGCTATCTGAAATGGGGTAGATAAATCCTGCATCCAACAATTTTTGTAGTTCCTCTTTTACAATTTCTCTCAATGCAGGGTTAATTCTTCTTTGTGGCTACCTCACTGGTGTACAATCATTTCTTATGTATATCCTATGAGTGAAAATCTTAGGATCCAATCCCTTCATATCATGATATTCCCATGCAAATGCATTCTGGTGGGCCCTTAGTAAGTCTGCCAATGACAACTGTTGTTCTCCACTCAACTTGCTGTTAATATTTAGACATTTTCTTCTGACACCTACACTTGTGTAGTTAACTCTACCATAGATGTTTCACTAATACTTGGCACATTGAGTTCATGTGGCAGCAATGTATAAGACATACCTATTGTGGCAAGAATTTCGACTGTAGGAAAAGCGACTACAAGAAGAGTGGGTACAGGAAGAGCGGTTGTAGGGAGAGCGGCTGCAAGAAGAGTGGGTAGGAGTGTCTTCATTGAATCAACATAATTAAATGCATGAGAGGATGATGCTTCCTCTGTATCATAATGGTTTTGGATTATGTTAGACAATACTTCATCTTCATCTTGAAGCTATATGAAAGAACTTCTGCCTAACATCATAAGTTGTGCCACAAAATTGACTTCCTGGGCCTCTTCACCAACACGTGGCCATACAAGATCATTCCTACCATGGGAGGACTGAGCAGGAGGGTAGAGGACAAGATTTTTGGTGTTATTTCCATCTGAAATGGTCATGTCTCCTGTCTGACATCCAATATAAGCATCTTTTATTGCTAACCATGGCCTTCCAAGAATAATGGGGTACCTGCCTAGTGTGCCTTTAGGAGAAAGAATCATAAAATATATTGGGTACTCCCAAGAGTCTAGAATTACCACAAGATCCTCTACTATACCATCAAGCTTAACAGTAGAACTATCAGGAAATTGCAAGATAGTAGGAGTAGGTCTCATGCTTGCAATGTTCAGTTGATGCAGGATGTCCTTAGTCATTACATTTATTGTTTCTCCCAAATCAATCAAAACATTATTTATCTGGATCCCATTTATAAAAACTCCTACCATAGGAATCTCTAGGTCATTATATTTGGGAACGGTCACTTTCCCAAGCATGATGTCAGCCAACTGTCCAACCATAAGAACCGTAGTGGGGTCTTTCTTCTTCCTGCCTGGCTTCTTAAGGAATGCTTCCTTGATTGCTTTTCCATATATGGAAACATCTTATATGGCTTGAAATAGAGGTATTTGGACACATATATGCTTCAACTGATCTAAAATGTCAAAATTTGTGTCCTCCTTCTCTTCCTTCTATTTCACAGTTTCAAACCTCTAGGGGAATGGTGGTTCTAGTTGAGTCTACTTGACTAGGATAGGTTCAGGATTTTTAGGTGCAGTTGGTTGAATGAGGACATTCAAAGGCTCCTCCTCTTCCATAGGAAGCTCAGTGATAATGGGTGTGGAAGGAGATGACAAAGTAGTTCCTGAACGCAAGCGGATGTCACTTACACTCAGAACATATGCAAGGAATTTATTTGGATCAACAAAGTATACTGGCTATTGCTATGGTTTATTATTTGGGTTAGGTGTGGGATGGCTGGTAGCTGAGTAGATTTAGGTGCATTTTAATTTGAACTAGAAAGAGGAGGCATTATAGCAGGTTGTTAGGGCTGAGAAGGTGTCAGCATGTAATTGGTTATCTAGTTTGGCCATTGTTATCATCCCCTCCA
Organism: Sequoiadendron giganteum; assembly: GCA_007115665.2. Taxonomy (NCBI): domain Eukaryota; kingdom Viridiplantae; phylum Streptophyta; class Pinopsida; order Cupressales; family Cupressaceae; genus Sequoiadendron; species Sequoiadendron giganteum. Next base: position 91,277,417 of record CM021108.1, read on the forward strand.
TTGAGATGTTTGCTGCCAGTTTCCTAGAGGTGGTTACCAATTTCCTTGAAACTGCTACCAATTCTCTTGAGGTTGTTGCCACTAGGGTGGAGATTTTTGGTGATTGGGCCAGGTATTTGGAGGGTTATTCCAAGTCTGTGGTGGATATCCTCCATAATTGGATGGATATGGGGTTTCCATTGGTTACTAGATGAATAAGAATTAAAATCTGGCCCAAAAAAAGATAGTGGATCTGGTGGCATACCCTATCTTGGAGCCCATGGTCTCCTTTGTGTAATGTAGTAGAATGGATCATCTTCACCCTGGATTGGCTTGAACTCAGGTGTCATCTGCTTGATGTCAATATTAGCTATCATCTTGCATCTGCAGTCCTTCTTTTGTCTGCAATGAGGATAATATTATGCCAATATTGCCTCCACCTCCTCTTGTTTCTTCTTGGCCTAAAGTGAATCCAATTGAGTAGCTAGATTATTGATGATATCTTGCTTGAAGTCTTCCATTAAGTGAGTAATCTCCATCCTTGAAATTCCACTAGTAGATGACTTACCCATGGAGGGTTGGTCAGCCCTCCCTTTCTTTTAAGCTACCCTAAAATAGTTCTGACATATCTTCTTGATATCTTCCCAAGGAACTTGGGTGATATCTCCTCCTCCCATTAGGTCCAAGGCATCTCTCCAGCTATCATTAATTCCTCTTAAGTAAAGAAACTTTTGTGATTCTTCATTGAGTGTATGGTATGGAGATTTCTTTAGGCAAAATAGAAAACGTGAAATGTAATCTTCCAGACTCTCATCTTCCTTTTGTTGCATCCTAAAAATGTCATCTCCTCTCATGTCACTGCCCCTGCAATACTCCTTGTACTTCTCAAGGAACTTTGTCTTCATGCCCTCCAAAGTTTCCATAGTATCTCTGCCTAGGCTCATGAACCATCTTAATGCAACTTCTTTCAAGGTGGCAAGGAAAAGCTTAAGCCTGTGGGCATCAGTGGTATAGTCATAAATCTTGCAAAGTCCATAGAACTTAGGAAGGACTAAATCAAGGATTATTTTGAGGTTGTCTACTTCATTCTGATGAGAAATGGGGAAAGGAAAAGTTGGTTGGTTAGGTTTGTTTCTATTTGCATCACTCATGCCTGCCTGATGAAGTTCCAAAGAAAAGGGGTCTTCAATCAGATTTTGATCTTCAGAGGAAACTTCAAAACTGGTCAGATTCAAAAATGTATCAGCAAAGGGGTGTGGCTCTTCTTCCTCTTCATCTCTTGGCAGGTTCTGGTACTCAACTAGCTGGAATAAATCAAGATTCTTAGGAAGGAATCTCCCATGAGCATCTCTCCTCCTCCCTCTATGCATACGGTATCAACTCAGTATACGCCAACTTACACAAATAATTGAAAAAAGAATAGGGGGTAATTACTTTCCTAAATGAGGGGTATACTAAGAGCAAACGTCCAGAAATATTATCAATAACTCCAAAGAACTTTCTAGCTTGACACCATCCCCGAAAATGGTGCCAAAAATGTCAGCCTCCTATAATGATTTAACAACTAAGCCCTTACAACTGTGATTCAGAGATTGGACATATAACCTGAATAACTATCTCAATCATCATGAAGGTGCATTTAATTTGTCAACCCAAGGACGTAAACTTGAAATGGGTTAGCACAATATGTGAACTAGGAATCCAAAGTAGCCACATTCATCCTACAACTAAGAAAGACACAATGCTGAAAGTAAATTGCTTGGAAGTGAATAACATAAGTACTGAGCATCAACCAATAACTATACTAAGTTGAAATGCATGACATAAATGAAAATATGAGTGAACAAACATGAAACTACTATGTCTACTTTGCTTGTAGAAACAATCATAGAATGGAATTCTAGTGGCTGCAGGAGCAAATAGTGGTATATTCTTAACTAATTATTGAATAGAAAATAATAACTAAACTAAAGGAAGGAATACTCACCAAGTAGGCCCCCTTGGATGAGTATCCCCTAAAACAAAGGTAAAATCAGATGCATGAACTTATAACTTCATTATATTCACTGGAAAACATGAGTACAATCGAGAAACTTGACTGTATTACTAAAAAACTAAGAGTGCGATTACATCTTCAGACTAAGAAACCTTCACAACAATAGCTAGCTCCTGAGAAGGAGCATCCCAGTCTTATTTAAAAAATCTATCCACTAATCACTTAGCAAGGTGGTCAACTCCAATAGGTTTGGAGGATGCCACTTTAGGGAAAACATGAAAAGAGTGGAGAGGCGGTTACACATGCTCAAAATCTGGTCAGGCATGTCTACCTTAATGTGAATCCAGCACAACAGTAACAACTATATTTTCTCAATAGGCAGTTAAGACCATTTACAAGGTGGTTACTATTTCAATTTGTATGAGGAATCTCCCACCGTCGAGAGTCTTCTCTTCACCGAATGATCACCTCATTGATCGGTATGGCGAATGACCAATTGTTGAAATCTTCCATAATTGTAGGCCTCTAATTATATCTACATCACAACATTAGTGTGCACAACAACTGCATATCTGTAACTATCTTAAAGTGACAATCATTAATCCACATGTAAAATTAATATAGATAGTTAATATAGCATGCCAATTTCATTTAAAGGCTACAAAGATAATCTTATGTCCAATGTCCATGGTTTTAAGGAAATATCATAAAAAGATCAACATCCAAGCATCAAATTCTATGACAACTATAGCAAATGGATAATAAAATATATCAAAATTAAACCATAAACTAGGCTCATCAGATGGCGTACCTTCAAATAGAGATGAAAAAGATGACATACCTTTAAATTGAGATGAAAAAGATGGTGTACCTTCATCTTGAGATGTGAAACATGGTGTGCCTCCAACTTGAGATGTGAAAGATGACATGCTTCCAAATTAAGATGCAAAAGATTGTGTACCTTTAACTTGATATGTGAATGATTATGTACTTTCAATTTGATATGTTGGAGATGGTGTGCCTCTAACTTGAAATATGGTAGATGGCATGCCTCCAACTTGAAGATTCAAATTTATCATTATACAAATTTTTTGCATGTATTGTCTTTGTTCCACCAATTTCATATCTCTCTTACATCAATTGGATGTTTCAAATTCCTATTGAATTGGCATGTCTTCTTCTATGGTGTTCAATTTCCTAACTTCATGAAGTTTCCTCATTCATTTCTTTTCTTTGCATTCTTAGCTTCATGTTCACCTAGTGTTAGATTTGGTGGTCGTTTCCTCAACATGATGAATAATTGTATATATGTATATGTTGTAGCTTGATAACGTTGGTTTTCATTTATGTCAAAAGCATGTTGACGATTGTATATGCTCCTAAGATAGTTGATGTGCAGAGATCTAATAGTGAAAGTCAACATTGCAGTAATGTGGAAGGTTAGTAATTTTCTTAATGAATAAGTAGATATAGAGGTGGGTACACATGTCCTAATATGCTTTCAGTACATCTACATTGATATCTCACCAGTTTGGTATACCACACTTAGTATAAAGTTGCAAAAGATTTATCTAAGGATTTCATAGTATATGTCCTAAGGTAGAGATACAATGTTTTGGTCAACATCCTTCCACAGAGAAAGATTTAGTCTTGCAGTTTAGAAGACAAGTAAATAGAGATGTGAAGGTGTTATATCTGAGGTCTCACGTCATTAATATTTTTGCAATGAAAGTTACAAGTGATAGAGTTTTGGTTTGTGCTTTGGTAGTGCAAAGTGGTGATGAAGGCTTGTTGAAATGCTCTGCATTCCTCTGGATTTGATATTTTGGCCATGTGATTTTGAGGACATGTTCAGTGATGTTCAATGCATTCTACATTGAAGATTCAAGTGGTTTGGTGCTCCACAAGTTTAGTTATTCAATGACAGAGTGTTACAATTGGTTACAGATACCAATCCTTCATCATAACATATGCTTGTTTTCTTGCGCTAGTAGAAGATTGTACAGATTAATGGTATGAGTTTGTGTAGACACTCTACATGTTTCATAGTATCTTAGGTTTAAATCACATAAATATATTTCTTGTTTCCAGTTTCACACAAATGTTTCAAGTCAATTTGTGAAGACATGCTTTTGTTGTGGCTGACTTAGGTATGTTGGTGATGTACGCCACAAGTTTATGTTTGAGAAAAGGAAGTGTTTGTAGATGTTATATGAGTCATGCTGACTCATTTGGAAGAATTTTAAATAATGTCTTATCATTTTTGTATACCACCATTGAAGATGTAGGCTAACATGTTACAAGTTTCATAATTCCTTGTTTGTGGCTAATTGAATTTTTATTTTGCAAGTGTGTATATGATATATATAGAGGATCAAATATGTGAAGATGATCATGGATGTGTGAAAATATGTATGAGTGCATGAGTAGAGCATGAAAAGATCCACTACAAACCTAATGAGTAGAATTAATGACTATCAATGGTTGAAGCTATAATATCAGTCATATTTCAGTTGTTTTTTCTTTTAATTAGGGAGTAGTAGCTTCCTTGGGTTTCAACCACTAAAAAAAAGTTAAGGAGTAGTTGCTTCCTTAGGTTGTAACCCAAAATAAAATTTTAAATTGTTATTTACTTGTGAATTTGTATTAGGACAGTAGCTCCTAGCAGCATTTTTCATCGTGGTTTTTCTCTTATGGAGTTTTCCATGTAAATTTAATGTTATTTGTGTTCTTGTGAGGTTACTTGTCTTATCTCTTGTTTTGATTAAGTGGGTCAGTGCTTAATTGGTATAAATTAACTTCAATAGTAGTTAATTGGGATTGAATTTTAAAGCGCGTTGATTCACCTCCCCCCTCTTAGTATTTTGGCATGTTTAACAATTGGTATCAGAGCAAGGTTCCTTGATATAGCCTAACAACTAAGGTAGATCCTATCTTTGAACATGTGGAGAATAAATCAATATCCAAAAATAAATGCTCTCAGGAAAAAGAGGTCATAATCCAAAAAGAGGATGGTGAATTTGAATTTGAATTCAATAAAGAAGATTGTTCAGTGGATTATGAAAGAGAACTCATTTCTACCCTGAATGATTTGGATGAAGAAAGAGAAAAGAATGAAGAAATCTAGTAAAAACTTGAAAAATTAGAGAAGAAAATTGGAAATTTGAAAGTTCAAGTTGAAGAAGGTAAAATTATTGAAGAGTGTCTAAATATCAAGCTCATTGACAAAATTTTTGAATGCTCCAAGCTTGAAGAAGAGATTGTTTCCCTAAGGAAAGAATTGGAAAAAGAAAAAGAATAGATTCACAAAGGTCTAAAGCTAAAAGGAGGTTTTAAAATTCATGATGAGTTGATAAAATCTCAAAATCCATCAAAAGAAAAATGTTGTCTTGGTTTTGAAAAAGGAAAGTCTTACTACAAATGCATCTGCAAACCTATATGAGAATTTCAAGGCAGAAGGAAAGTCTAAAATAAAGGAGGAGAAAGCCTACACTGAAGAACCTAAGAAGAATGCCTCGAAAGATGCAAATTCATATCAAGATAGCAAGAAATAAGGTGGATTCATTACAATCCAAAGACAAAGAAGATTCAAAGGTCCTCCACATGCTAGACAACATGCCCCTACTAGGTTCACTCAAAATTTTCAAGGTTATTATTATTATTGCAATAAATTTGGGCATATGACTGTTGATTGTAGATCTAGACAAATAATAAATGATTACATGGGTATAAAAACATTTGTACCTCAAAGATATGATGTTTCATTTCATGGATATTGATATTCTTACAAAAAAAAATGGTCATAAGGCTACAGAGTGCAAAACCAAAGTTAGGACCTAAATAACTTTGTTTCAAAAAAAAAAATTGTGTGCTACAATTACAATAAGGTTGGGCATAAATAAATTTTTTGTAGGAGTGGTTTTGTGAAGCCACATGTTCAAAACTAGAAGAAGGAAGAAACCCAAATTCAACAAAAGAAGGGAGATACAAAAGTTTGGAAAGAGAAGCAAGGTTAGGAAAATGAGAAGAAGGATGATACTATGCTTATGCATTCTGCATTCTGCACAAGATCTTGTGACAAACTAAGATAGAGCATTATTTTAGGGGGAGATATCATTTGTAAATCCTTTAAGCCCTCTTAAAAGAATAAAGTGTTGAATATTTCAACATAGAAGATGATTTGGATCAATCCCTCTAGTGTCAATTTTTTTGAGAAATATTGAACCTTTTGATCAAGGTTCTGGTGTATGGGATGTTAGATTCGGTTGTGAAACCACCCAAGATCAAAATGATTGAAGGAAAGCAATAAAAGACATGGATAAACTCAACACTCCCATAGCACTGAACTAGCATTCCATCATGCTTGCCAAGGGGAGGGGTGAGTGCTATATATATGGCAAAATAATGGTAGATAATTCCAAGAGGAGTAATAATTCTCATTCCCCGTAATAGGTGGGAGGTTTTACCTACTTGGTAAATGCTAGATTACATGGTTATTCCTACTCAAGTAAAGATAAACAAATGGTTATGGGAGGTGGATAATAAATCCAAAAGAGGGTGTGAGTGACACATGTGAGTGATGGATTTATGCCACATGTCCTCATCCTAACTATTCTAATATAACTTAAGCAAACTTAATAATGTGTGTAGGAAAAATAAATATTCCCTAACCTAAGGAAAATAAAAAACCTACACCAACACCCCCCTTAAGCGTAGCTTAGGTGGGTGAAAAGACACAAAGATGGGTCCCGACTACTAGGCCATGTTAAGTACCCATGTACAAACCAATCTCTCACAACCAGAGAAAAGGAGAAAACCTAGTGGGACAAAAATCCTCCCCAAAAGAGAGAAAAGAAAACAAGTTTCCCAATAGAAGAAGAATCCCATGCAAGGAAGAAGTCCCCTCCAAAATAGAAAGGATAAGAAAGACTATGTTGCCTTCCCTCAAGTAGTCAACTGTACCAATGGTTGATGCTCAAAACAGGATGTAGAAGATGGTCCTCGATCACCAAAAAACATTCCTCCCCTTAGGAAGAAACAAAACCAAAGGTGCATGAAGACTGTTTTCCCATTCTTGAAAGGAATATAAGGGAAGAAGGCTCAAAATGTATGAAATCTCTGAAAACTACGTATCTATCTCCATGTCGATGTCAAAAGCTACCACCATCAAATTAGGCATTCTAGGCCACATTGATGAAGATGAAAATCAGGAACATACTAGAGATGTATGTAGAAAAAGATCCAAAGACTCAACTACCTCCTTTGAAGACAAAGATGCCTCTTCCAAATGCCGCTCAAAAGTATCCACAATCATGTCAACCTGTGATGAATGATCATGTGGAGAATGAACAAGAGGATCCAATGGTTCCTCTACAATAGCTTAAGAAGAATCAACTTCATCAAAGAGAAGATGGATGTCCCAAATAGTGTCTCACAAGTTTGAAATATGAGACTCCATAAACAAACCTGCAATGTCTGTCAAGTAGTCATCCGAAGTAGCAATATTTGGAAGACGATGTGTATCTTGCTGCATTGAATCATAAGTAGCTAGAGATGTAGTAACACCAGTATCTTCAGAAGCAATAGTAAGTGGAGGAGAAGGAATGGAAGGCTCAATAACTAGATTTGATGTGAGAATACCAAGATTCAAATAGCCAAACTTCTCCTCAAAATCAAATCTCACACTAGAAGTGTGTTCAAGAACCAAAGGATCTGAATCATGATAAGGTGCAAAGTTTGAAAAGGCATATAAATGAGATGTATGATCAACCACCCCAGTAGAAATTATCTCTCTACTCTCCAAGTCTCTGATGATAAAAGAATCAGGCATGAATTCCACAGTCTTCCCTGCCCCACCATGAGTGATCTGATAGATGGAAATAAGATTATTTATCAAGTGAGGTACACACAAAACATCATTGAAGGTGCCATCCCCAATATCAACAGAACCCTTCCCAATTACACTCATGTAAGTTTTTTTCCTCATCAGAATAGGTGGCATAACACAATTCTCAAAAGAAGAGAACACAGACTGTGAAGAAGCCATATGATGAGAAGCTCCAAAATCTAGGAGCCATTTTCCTGATTCATGACTTGTAGAAGCACAAAGAGCTTTAACTTTTATTTTCTTTGACTCATAAGCAAAGCCTACATGACCTTTATCCTTGCTAGATCCTAATTTTTTAGAATGTGAAGAAGAAGTATTAGACTCAAACATTCGAGAAGGTAGATTAATGTTGTTCTTTTTAAGAAGATGTTTCAGTTCATCAATATCCTTCTTAAAACAAGAATGTTCTTCATGTCCAATCCTCTTGCAATATGAACAAGTAGACTTCTCCTTCTTAGATGAACCCTCCCTTGAAGAGGATTTGTGTTGTGCTTGATCTGTGTGTGGATTTTTCTTAGATTTCTTTTGTTTCTTATCAGATTGTCCCGACTCTTTCTATCCCTTAGGCTGACCAACCAACAAAGCTTGAGTCTGGTATGGCTTTATGAGACCCATAAAAAGAATCTTTTGTTGTTCATGCATTAACATCTCAGAAAAAGATGCAAATGAAGGCATAGTATATGCAGATCCCATAGTCAGTCTATGAGTATGAAAGCTAGAAACAAAAGCTGCAAATTCAAGACCAAGTTTATTCAATGTATTATAGATTAACTGATTGTCCTTTTTGTCAATACCACATACTTTACATTGTGCTCTCAGATCATTGACCTTAGTAATATAATCTTGGATGTTGCCAAAAAATTTTGGATCAAGGCTCATCGGTTCATTATCAATCTGATAGCCTTTGACTTCATCTATTGTACCATACAAAGATTTTAACTTTTTTCAAACATCATGTGAATTTGTACAAGATTCAATATGAAACATAAGATCAAGAGAAACAAAACTATGAAGGCATCCAAGAGATTTTGTATGTTCAAGCATCCATTTTATCTTTTCCTTATCATTTGTAGGTTCAACTACCTTCTTTTCAACATATGGAGTATACCCAAGTTGCATTAAGGCATTCCATACATGTTGATGCCATGTTGCATAATTATAAGGTGTTAGCAAAGGAACCTTAGAATAATCCATGTGTGAAGGAAAAGAAAAGCACAAGTGAACAAATAAAAAACATAAACACACAAAGAAAGACCCCCCTTTCACTCAATCAAGAATCCTCCCCAACAAAAAATGATTTGGCACTTTATAAATCAGTGCGTTTACAATGCTAGAGTTATTTTCTAGAGTTTTATAATATCCACAAAAGGACTCAAATATTGAAAGTACAAAAAAATATCAAAATGAGAACCTCAAAATAGCACCATCATGTAGTACTCGGAAAAATATTCACTTTCAAAACAAGAATCGCCTCGATTTGAAGTCGTACATGAAAGTTACATTCGTTTGAAGCTCAACAAATGGTGATTGTCCTTCAGATCTGATGAGAAAACCGAATTTCTGGAAAACTGGGATCATTTGAGAAAAAAGTAATCACACCACTGGGTAAAAGCACAAACTTGTGTCACACTTTATAAAGGAATCAACCAACAATAAAAGTTGTTTTGAACTTCGACCACATAAAAGTGGCCTTTATGTTTTGAATTTCAAAATGGTGTAAACTAATGAAATGTAGAAATTTTGATGAAGTTTATTCTTGTAATTTTTTTAAATTTTAAAAAAAATTGTTTTCATTATATTTTTATCAATTTAAGGACAGATTTAAGAATGCTGAAAATTTGAGAAAAACGTGACTTGAAGGGCCATCAAGAAAAAAATTGAAAAAAACTTCATTTCTCCCTAATTTTTTTTCTCCAAATAGGTAACTTCAATATCTTGTGCATGGAAAAAAAAATCAAATTTTGAAGTATATTTTTCTCATAATAACTTTTTAAAGTCAAACTTGTCAGAATTTTACATTTTTCAAAAGACCGCTAACTATTTTCAAAAATTTTAATCATTTTCAAAAAATAAATTATACCCTTTTGAAAAAGACTCTCTCCTCTTCTGCCCATATAATTTTAAAAAAAATATAATATGTTTTATTATTTTTTTTAATTTCTAATCAACCTCTTTTTTAATTTTAACAACCTACTTGCAGTATTTTAAAAATAAAATATATTTAAACTAATCAAAATATTAAAAAATATATATATTTGGATTCCCCACTACGAGCTCTACAAAAAGGTATTTTTCTTTTTTGCAAAAAAATCATTTTGACTAGAGAAATACTTAGTTAAAGTTAAAAGTTTTTGAAAATTCTGAAAAAAGCTGAGTTGGCTACCAACTAGACAGTTTCGGTCGAAAGGGTTTTGGCCAAAACCCTTCCAATAGAAACCTTGCACATAAAATAAGCCAATTTGAAAGCCGATTTGAAAGTTGCAAAGGGAAAAATTTATTTTTTTGGTTTCGGTTGAAACCTTGTGTGCCACGTATACGCCACATGGTTTCGGTCGAAACCTACTCGGCCAAAACATTTTCGACCGAAAATAGTTCGCTCAAAACTATTTATTTGACTAAAAGTGTGACACAGGTTTGTGTTTTTACCCCACTATGAAGAGCACAAAATTTTACCCCAAATAAAAAAATTGCACTGAAAACGTCTTCGTATGACTGAGAACGAGCTCTCCAAAGTTCAGATGCAAAATTGAAAACTTCAATGAAGAGGGGTCTTCAATTTTTCAAAATATAAAATCCACCAAATTTGGCAAAGCTGCCGTTAAATCTAGAATACCAGCAAAATTTGGTTGAAGCCAACCAATTTAAAATTCTTCCAATTTTGGTGAACCGCTAGATAAACTTAGAAGCTCTCTGATTTGAGAAAACTGCCAAATTTCTTGCTAAATTTGGTGAGACTAGGTAAAAACCTTCTAAATTTGCATGAAGGCCGAGTGAGACTGGAGGTACAAATGTAAGTTTCAATGCAGATTTGAAAATTATTAAAAAATAAAATGAAAGTATTAGAAAAAGCCTTTAACAAAAGGCTAAGTATTAAAGTGGGGGAAGTACGTAAGCCTTTAAAAAGGATAAATAATGAAAAAGAAAGTGGTGGTGGCTAAAAAGCCATGCCCACCCCTATTAAATGGGGCCCACGACCCAAGGAGAGACTGTACCTAGGGGTACCCTGTGTACTACGTAGGGTACTAAATCCTCACTTTCAAATTTTTTATTTTTTTTAAATGAATATTTTTCAAATAATTACTTGTGATTTTTTTGAAATAATAATATATTTTTTTAACGTAGGAAATTTTTAATTGAAATAAAATATCTTTTCGTACCATCTATGTGGAAAGGGTCATACGGTTCAGAATACAAAAAAAAAATTCTCAAAAAATGACTTTCTTCAAAATTGACAAATTCACAGTCAATCTTTAGGTTTTGATGCATTCTGAGCATGATGGAGAGGTCCATTTGGGCCAAAAGTGCTTCGATTTCATGGCTACCTTCTGGAACCTCTCAAAAAACCTGTCTTCAACCCTTCACAGATCTCGCATCCGATGTCCGATTCAGAATGTCTTCAAGAAGCTCCAAAATACCCGCAATAAAATGCAATAGAAAAGAACCCCCCTAGAAACTAAGATCTTGATTAAGCATTTCTGATTCCCCGGGTCATCATTGGATACAAGAGAAGTGCATACTTTGCTTTCAAGAATGAATTGAAAAACTTGCTAACTCACAACCAGCTTTGATACCATGTTAGATTCAGTTGTGAAACCACCCAAGATCAGAATCATTGAAGGAAAGAAAGAAAAGAGATGGATAAACTCAACACTCCCATAGCACTGAACTAGCATTCCATCATGCTTGCCAAGGGGAAGGGTGAGTGTTGTTTATATAGAAAAATAATGGTAGATAATTCCAAGAGGAGTAATAACTCCCATTCCCCATAATAGGTGGGAGGTTTTACCTACTTGGTAAATGCCAGATTACGAGGTTATGCCTACTCAGGTAAAGACAAACAAATGGTTATGGGAGGTGGCTAATAAATCCAAAAGAGGGTGTGAGACTCAACTATCCAAAGGTGGGTGTGAGTGATGGATTTATGCCACATGTCCTCATCCTAACCATTCTAATATAATCCAAACAAGCCTAATAATGTGTGTAGGAAAAATAAATATTTCTTAACCTAAGGAAAATAAAAAACCTACACCAATATGGGAATGACTTGTGGAGGTGTGTTGAGCATCATTGTATCCTAGTGATGGCATAGGGAAATCTAGAAAAAGGTTTACCTAATAAGTAGGAAATCATTTATTGTGGAAAGTTAGGGAAAATATAAGGCTTCTTATATTTCATTTGAATGATTTGAGCTCATTTGTATTCAAAATAATTTGTGTTTAAGAGTGAAGAAGAGAGAAGGATTTTCAAATCTATCTTTGTGAGTTTGTGCCAAACCCTAGTGACTATGTTTGAATAATTCAAAGGGAATATCAATGGGAACATCACAGATGATTGATGTTGTGGAGAAACCCAGGCCAAAATATAAAAAATTCTCATTCAAGGTGATGGAGGTTGAAAAAGATGGTGCATTTTCAAAGTTTCTTGCTAATGTGATATACTTTGAAGACATGAGAATTTACATCCATGCCTTATTGAGTGAAATTGATCATACCTCACCATTTGAAGTGGTCTGACATGAGCTCCTAAATAAGAATGGTATGTACAAGATGGAGTATGCAAATGTGGTTGCAAAAGGGTTAGGCATCTAGAAAGATTTTTCAGACTTCTATAATTGCAAAGAATGAGTAAGAATCACCTTGAGCCACATTCATGAAGAATTCATTTGGTTAGATAAGCCCTACATGATCACAAAATAAGCTATTAGGGCAATTACTTGTCTTTGTGCCTCCAGACCAGTCTCAATATTAAATTCTATCAAGAATGAAAGGGTTATGGAGCTCACTGGTGCAAAATTTGATAAGAGAACCCTAGCTATGAAGGATATCACTCTTCTTGGAGTTTTCTATGCCTCTATGGGGATTGCATATAATATTTATTTTACAAATAGTGAAGGATCTTCCATCGCCACTGCAATTCATACTGCCTATCAAATGGTGAAGGAAGGAGCTAATTTTGATCTCCTTGAACTGTTGAGGGAGTAGATGATAGATAATGTAAAGAGGGCTAAGGAAATTAGATATAATTTTAGGTTTGGATCATTCATCAATTACCTTAATTTATTTTTCTTGAATAAATTACCTAGTTTTAAAGACAGAATATGGGATAAGTTATCTTCGATAGCACCACAAATTAAGAAACACATAAAAAAATTCCAAGATAAGCAAACATACAACACTTTCTATCGGGGATTCTTTAAGAATCTGCAAATTGCATGTAGAGTAGATAGAGGACACCCTCTGATCCAGTTCAAAAGTATGGGAATGAGGTGACTTTCATGGTGGATAAGGATCATTGCTACATGGAAGCTGAAGAGTCTAGAACCTCATGGATTATTGCATTTCCTTATAAGGTTGCTCCTAAATATGTACAAGGTTATGTGGATATTCTTCTATCAAAGCCAAAAGATACTAAAGTGGAAATATTTGGTGCTCATAGAGAAATCATGGATAAGATGATCTAGAAACAAACAAAGGAAGCAAGTGAGAAAAGAGTGGATAAGTTGTTCAAAAAATGGGACATTCTGCGGTACTCTAAAATGATGTCACCATCCTCTTGTCAAACTTTGATGAATATCCTCTCATATCCTAAAGAACATGTTGTAGAGAGGTTACCTAGAAGGTTTGGTAGATCCACTTGTGTTGTTGCATCTACTGTGTAACCCTAGTTGCATTAGAAACTCCTCCACAAAAGAAGGCCATATGAGTCGTGCATACAAGACCTAAGTAGAAAGAAAAGAGAAAGAAGCCAAATGAGGAAGAACCTGAAGAGGAGGAAGAACGATCCTCTAAGAAAAAAAAGAAAGGGAAAAAGATAGCAAAGGAGGGAGCAGAGAAAAATCCTTTGGTTACATATGAGCCTCTAGATTTTGGAGCCATTTTGAAAGGAATTGATACCTTTGGTTTGGTGAATGATACAATGGAGCTACATTAGGATTTTCCTACAGAAGATAAGAAGACTATTGAAAATGTTGTTATTGAGTATATGCTCAAGAAAAACATATCTTTTAGTGATATTATTGATAAAGCTCCAGACAACCTAGCTAAGGCTTTGAGACAAAGAAGAGAAAACATAATCAAAGTTGATGAGGACCTAAAATAGTAGGTAATAAACAAGGATGGGTCCTTCATCTCTCAAGAGGAAAAGGAGAAGAAAATCTAGAAGCAAGAAAAAGATCTCCACACCAAGCAAAGAATAGATCTCCTTATGAACATGAATGATGATGTGAAAAGGAAGATTCGGTCAAAAATAGAAAAAATTACAAAGAAAATAATTAAAGAAATGATAGCTAAAGATGATATGGATACACAAGAGCCTCCAGAAGAGAATACTATTGTAAATGATCCCCCTTTAGAGAATAAAAATGAGCTAGATGTGTCTAATCAACAATAAAAACAAGGTCTTTATGGTTAGCAATAAGAACAAGATATCTTTGGTAAGGAGAAAGAAAAGGAGGAGGAGAAGGATGTTGAAGGAGGAAGTTCAGAGAAAACATGTTCCTCTCTAGTGGACTCTATCAAAGAGTTTTTGGCTCAATAAATACAGATACAACCAATGGTGTCTCCTCAATTGTTGTATATTCCCTATTTTGATGGACAAGTTAATTTATCTAGTATGTATCCCTTGCATAAGTTAAAAATTGGTGATGTAATTCACTCCACTACAAGACAAGAACTATTATAGAAATGGGTGGAGAGTGTTGGAGTATTGGAAGAAGTAATGGAAGTTTTGGAAGAGAAACTATGAGAAGAAAAAAGGGATGCATCTATGTCCCCTACACAATATATGAAGCGATTAATGGAGTCTTTTAATACTTATTCATCTCATCTAGAGAAGAAAGTAGAATAAAATTTGAATGAAAAGAGATTGAATGATGCCTCTAGAAAGTGTGACAGTGTACTTACCAAGTTGTAATATTGTATCAAAGACATTCGAAAATGCTTGGAGGAAGCCAAAGCGTTATGTGTTTTTTGTTTGAAGTGTCCAACAACAACAAAGAGCATAAATGATTAGATTAAAGAAATTGTAATGCATATCACTAATGTGGCTACAACTTATGATCTGGTAGAAGACAGTAATGGTGTCATCAAGGCACAAGTGGAAAGCTTGCACTCTCAGATACAACAACTGGAAGAGTAGAGGGAGTAATTCAAAAGTTAGGCGAAACAATTAAGAGATGTAGTGAGCCTATGGTTGGCTTCACTAATGGGATTACTAATAGAGGCTAATGGTCAAATTCAAAAATACAAGGCACCATCTTCTTTAGAAGATGTAGAAGATATATTCATACAGTTGACTTGTCAAGTCCAAATCTTAACTGCAACTAAGAAGAAATGGGATAGAAACTTGGTTCAACTCAAGTTTATCTACAAGAATATTCTACCATCCAAGTGAGCTATTTTTTTTTTTGATGTTATGTATATATATGTAGAGTAGACCAATAAATAGATATGAAGATATTTTTTATGAAATCCTAGAGGGATTAAAAATTGAATAGATTAAGGGTGGGTCTATATGTTTTTGTTGCATTTTTCCCTTAATTTCAAAGGGGAAGAGATAAATGTGCACCTAAGGGAGAGTGTTTGTGCACACATTTTTGGTTTTTCCATTAATGAAAAAGGGGGAGATTGTTGTAGCTTGATAATATTGGTTTTCATTGATGTAAAAAGTGTGTTGAAGATTGTATATACTCTAGAGATAGTTGATGTCCAAAGGTATCTAATAGTTCAAATCAACATTGCAATGATATGGAAGGTTAGCAATCTTCTTGATGACTAAGTATGATGAGGATGTGGATACACGTGTCCTAATATGTTTTCAATATGTCTACATTTATATCTTGCTAGTTTGGTGTACTGCACTTAGTATAAAGTTGCAGAAGTTTTATCTAAGGCTTTCACAATATATATCCTAAGGTAAAGACACGGTTTTTTGGTATGCATCCTTCTATAGAGCAAGATTTAGCCCGATGGTTCAGAAGATAAGTAAATATATATTTGAAGGTGTTATATCCAAGGTCTCAAGTCATTAATTCTTCTACAGTGAAAGTTACAAGTGACCAAGTTCTAGTTTGTGCTCTAGTAGTGCAAAGTGGTAATGAAGGCTTGTTGAAATGCTCTGTATTCCTCTAGATGTGATTTTTTTTCCATGTGGTTTTGAGGACATGTTCAATGATTTCAAATGCATGCTATACTAAAGATTCAAGTGGTTTTATGCTCTATAAGTTTAGTTATTCAATGACAGTGTTACAGTTGGTTTTGGATGCCTATCCTTCATTAGAACATGTGTTTGTTTGCTTATGCCAGTAGAATATTGTATAGATCAGTGGTATGAGTTTTTGTGGACACTCTACATGTTTCATAGTACACATGAAGATCTTTCTTGTTTCCAGTACTGCACAAATGTTTCAAGTCAATTTGTGAGGGTATGCTTTTGTTGTGGTCGACTTGGGTATGTTGGTGATGTGTGCCACAAATTTATGTTTGAGCGGAGTCTAATAAGTGTTTGTATATGTTGTATGAGTCATTCCAACTCATCTGGAATATTTGTAAATAATCTATTATCATTTTTGTAGACCTCCATTGAAGATGTAGGTCGACATGTTACAAGTTTCATAATTCCTTGTTTGTGGCTGATTGAATTTGTATTTTACAAGCGTGTGGATGATATATAAAGAAGATCAATGATGTGAAGATGATCATGGATGTGTGTGAATATGTATGAGTACATGAGTAGAGCCTATTCGCTATAATTCTAATGATAAGAATTGATGACTATCAGTGGTTGAAGCTATAATATCAGTCATATTTTAGTTGTTCTTTCTTTCAATTAGGGAGTAGTAGCTTCCTTGGGTTTCAATCCCTAAAAAAAATTAGGGAGTAGTTTCTTCCTTGGGTTGTATCCCAAAAAAAATTACAAATTTTTATTTACTTGTGAGGTTGGATTAGGGTAGTAGCTCCTAGCATCCTTTCTCACCGTGGTTTTTCCCTTGTGGGGTTTTCTATGTAAATATGGTGTTATTTTTATTTTTGTGTGGTTTCTTGTCTTCTCACTTGTTTTGATTAAGTGGATGAATGCTTAATTGGTATAAATTAACTTCAGTAGTAGTTAATTGGGATTGAATTTTAAAGCATGTTGATTCACCTCCCCTCTTCGTATTCTGATACTAAAGAGTAAAAAAATCTCATACAAAAATCTAAAAAAATTTATAAAATTAAGACTGACATAAATTCATTAAGATGATAATAGGTTCATTAGGATATTCATAACCTTATTAGGAAAATCATAGGTTCATTAGGACATTCATAACTATTAAAACAGTCATAAGTTCACAAGGATGGTCATAGGTTCATTAGGACTATCATAACTTTATTAGGATGGTAATAGGATCATTAGGATTGTCATAAATTCATTAGGATGATCATTGGTTCATTCAAACAATCATAACTTCATTAGGATGGCCATAGGTTCATTAAGACAGTCATAACTTCATTAAGACTATCATAGATTCCTTAGGACGGTCATAGGTTCTTTAGGACTTGTAGTATCATAAATTGTCACCCTTGACAATTTCATGTTCCCCCTAAATTATTGAGCCTAATTAAGCCCCTAATTTCCTAAATTATGCACTCTATAGCCTATTTTTACCATTTTACGAGAAATTTCAAGCATCAAGAACAAATGCATTTATTTGATATTTTACCCCCGATACTTTATATCCTAAAAAATAGGGCTAGAACTAGGATGCCCTTGGGCGTCTGAGTCGGCCTATTTTACCGAGATCTAAATTTGAATATGTCAGTGTTGGTATTTTAACATACAAAATTTAAATTGTAAATTTTGGCTATTGGGATTTAATTGGTGGGAAATTAGAATAAATGCCTATAAATACCTAATTATTGCATCATTTGAAATCATCTAGAAAACTATTGGAAAAATTATGATCAAGAGCACTATCAAGCAAGTGATGAAGAAAAATGTTTTAGAGCTTGATTGCAGCAATTAAAGATTCAAACATCATGTCAAATCCTATGTGATTTTATGTGTGTTCACGTTTTGATTGTTTGTGAAGGCTAAGCATTTTGTAGGTCTCCAAGAAATTCAAGCAATTAAGCAAGTAAGATCCAAGACCTTGAAGTGATGTGTATGAATTGAGTCCTTCAAGGAATACATTAAAGGGTGGTGAATTTTAGAATTTTTTTGATTCATCATTCCTTCCTATCATTTATCTTTCCTATCATTAGCATTGCCATTGTGGAAGTGGAAACACTAACATGGGATTTGACTAAGGAAAGCCCCTTAATGACATAACATTTCTTCTTTGTGAATGTGCAGATTTCAGGTTTAGAGAGGATTGAAGAAAGATTTAAGATCATTTATTCATTTTTGCATTCAAAACCCTACACCTTGTCAACTCACAAAAACTCACCTACAAAATTATCTAACAATGTTCTAACATGTTTGCAAGTGGAAACAAGGATCTCAAATCTAGTATCAGAGGACTAAAAAGATAGAGTAGGACACCCCTACAAGGAATTAGATTCTCTTGAGTGACTATGTCCTCCTATATAGACCAACATCAAAATTTCAAGATAGGTACTCAACATGCTGCCCTTCCTAGATCTACCTGCACATCTCTATTTTAGTCTATCAATTATCGTAGCTTGGATTTTTCATATTAGGTCACATAGTCTAATTAGGTTAATCAAAGAAAATCAATTCCAATTCATTCCAAGACCCTTAAAGATATGGATCCAAGTCTGATTTGCTCACCTTCATGGTTGAAATTCAATGTAAACACAAGTTGTTGATATCCATCTTAATGAAACCCTAGAAAAGGCTACAATTGATCCTACATTATTTACATTAGACTTAGGATCACCTTTCTATTTGTTTCATTTTGGTGAACCTTAAGTTTTGACATAATAAACCTTCTAGAATCTGAAGTAATTCAACCCTAGATCTAGGTTTTTCATTTCTCATTTAGGGTTTCATTTTTGCATCATAAAAGACATAAAACTTCAAAAAATTACATATCATATTACATCATAGGTTGCATTAAGGTTCATTTCAGTCATTAGATCGGATCTACATTAAAAATTACATTCATAATTGTCACTTTTTGTTCAAACATTGTTACACATTTGCATCTAAGTCACATTGTCTTAAATTGAGAAAATTCTGGAGAAATAGCGACTTTTAGGACTGTCTGAACACAAAAACAAAACCCTTAGATAGTCTAATAAAAAATCAAACTTTGAATTTTCAAGACTCGTAAAGAACATAAACACCCTTGGGAACTTTTGTCCTACTACACTTGGATCAACAAATTTTTACACAATTTTTTGTCTTTGTGTCTTTAGTTTGTTTGTGCTTGCATATATTTAGGCATCTTTCATATAGTTCAAAAAAGTGAAAAATTGCATTATTTAGTTTTAAAATTGCATCACAATGATTATTCTCATATTTTTGCATCTTAGAATCATTCAGTTATTGTATTTTGTATCTAGCAATTGCATTCAAATATCTTCAACATTGTTGCACACTTGTATTATACATCACATTGGCATAAATCAAGCAAATTCTAGAAAAATATGCACTATTAAACCTATTTGCAAGTAGACCCACAATCCTTAAACAACATGATACATATCCAAACTTTTAGTTTTTAGAAACTCTAACCAGGACATAGATGCCCTTCGACACCTCTGACCTACTATTATTGGCTAAACAAAAATTTACCCAAATCTCTATCTCTATGTGCTCAGTCTATTTTTGCTTGCTATTTTTTGATTTGGAACTTTGAAAAGGTGTTATTGCATGTGAAATAAAGGTGTCATTTTTCTTGATTTGTTGCAAATTTGGGAAAAAATGTTGTATCGCAGTGTTGGAAAAATTGCAGGACAATAGTTTGCATCATGTTCTCATTGTAAAAATATTTTGTTGTCATAATGTGTGTTTTATTGTCAAATTTTGTTAAGAATTTCAAGGAATTTTTTATACAAGCATGTGAAAATAGGTTTATTTCTCCTATTTTTTATTTTTCATTGATCCCTCTCCCACTATCTCTCCTAATTGTGAGAGTATTTTGGCATAATATAATGAAATCATTGACACATTTCTTAATATAAATTTTCCTAATTTTCATTCATCTCCCAACATCTCCCCTACTTGTGAGAATGTTTAGGTGCAAGAAGATAAATCATTGACAATCATGAAAATCATAGTTGTTTTTCTCTCGATACCTCACTTATGAATAAGGTATCTTGGTGTTAGAGGATCCAATCATTGAGCATCATGAGGATCTTAATTTTTTCTCTCATAATACCTCTTCTACTTGGGAAGATATTGTGTCACAAGAGGATGAAATCATTGATACATTTATGGATTGGATAGATTAAGATGATAAGGTGACATTAGATTCCCCCTTGATAAAATATCATCAATAAGAAGTAAAATCTATTGAGGTTATGAAACAAAAATTGGCTATTATACCTCCTTTAATTATTGGACCTTCTAAAATTCTACTAATTATTGGAACTCCTAAGTCACCTCTTATTATAGGACCTCTTAAACCTCATGGCCATATCCAAAGCTTTTCAAAACAACTTACTAGTAATCATGTGTCACAACAACCAAGTTACATATTGTCGCTCACACATATAACACTAGAAACAATAAGAAACTAAAACAAACTTCAAAATCCATTCCATTGCCTCAACCATACCTTCCACCTGTACCTAATATCCAACATCGTAGTGGTAAAGAATATGATCTTGTCGAACAAATTTGTAACACTCTTGCTAAAATATATTTGTGGGATTTGATTCAAACATCACTTGTTTATCATGGCATGATTCAAAATGATTTGCAAATTTTTTTTATCCCTCCTAGTGTGCAACCACATGATGTAGCAACCTTAATTGAGGGTATGAATTCAGCTAATGTGGATATTTCTTTCATCAAAGTGAATTACCTCCCTCAGAAAAACAAAAATGAAATGAGGCTTTGATGGTAATGGTTGTTATTAACAAGGTTTGGATTAGGTGTACCCTTATTGATAATGGTTTGGGTCTTAATGTTTTTAGTGTGTACCTTTTGGATAGAATTGGAGAAAATAAGACTAAAATTCAACTAGTTGATGTGTCTATTTGAGGTTTTGAAAATGAAAGGAGTGCCTTCAATGCTTCATTGTTTAATGAAGTACACATACAAGAATAAGATTTACATGATAAAAGTTTATCCTAATCTTAAAATTGTTTACAAACTTAAATAGGAATAAATAATCCTCTTACAACATTGAAACCAACTACAAATGTGGAACCTATACAAATTTAAGACAAAGATGAGTACCTTACATCCGTGACAAAGTTGTTGGATGATGATTGTGAATCATTAGATTTTACACCTACATTCATGGGGGAATATAAGATTACACAATCAAAATTAGAAAAATATAAATACATCACAATGATATCAAAAAAATCTATCACCAAATCATCAAAAACATCCAATTTCACAAATTCTAACAAAGAAAAAAAAATACTCTTACAATGAAAGTGATTATGAAAAACCACCTTCGAAAGCAATGGAAGCCATTTATGGAAGAATTTATCAATTATTGAAACAATTTGACTATAGTGGAAAAGGATGTGGTGTAAAAGAACAAGGCATCTATGTCCCCATAGAGCATAACACACAAGAAAAAACAAGAGTTCTTGGTTATTGTCCTTCAAAGATACTGAAAGCATCAAAAAAACCTCAACCTAATCATACAATAGACAAATAGCATTAGTTTTTGCTCCTTTCCATGTGGTATTTGTAGTATCACACAATAATCACTAGCATCCATGGGGGTGTAAACTTAGCTTTATGCAATAATATATCATCTTGTAAGGAGCAACATACCATCATCCATTTTGGGCTCATCTTTGTCCCTACACTTAGAGGGAAAGGGGTTAAGTAGACTTATGTTAGGTGCATTCCTTATGGTAAGGGATCCCTTTGTTTCTCCTTAAAACGCTATTGTAGCAAGTACACTAACATTTTAAGGGGGGGCATATAGTCCCTTGTTTATTATTTGCATGTGAAATGGTCCCTTTTTAGTGATGATAGCATACATCTCCAAGGAAGTGTGACTTTGGAAATGAAAGTGTGGCTTTCTCAATCTATGTTAGTGTTTCTTTAGTGGTGATATTGGGCTTGATATCCCCTAAGAGTGTGACCTTTCTTCGCATATGAAATTACCCTTGGTGGTAATGCTATGGTATGCCCTAATGTGTGAGTCTTCTATTCCACAACTTGTCCTCTCTTGGTGGTGATATCATGTGTGATGATCCCTAAGGTGTGACCTTTCATATATTGAGCAAAGTCCCTTTGTTTTTTTTTGTAAATTTCCTTTTGTGGTGGTGTTTTTATAACACACCTTGAGGTTTTGGCCTTATCTTTCCATCATTTATGCACCTCCTTAGACAAGTTTTTGTACCTCCCTAAGTGAGTTTGGTATTTTTTCTTCACTTTTTTTACAAGCATTGAACCTAGTGATGCATTCATATAGCATCTTAATCATTTTTGTAGAACCTTATCAGAGTTATCAAGTAGTATAACTCTTGGTATGGTTGACATGGGTGCACACCTAGTGCATAGTAGACTTCACTAGATCTAGTGTGTTTCTCATTTTGCTACCTTGTCTTGGGGGCTCACCTAGTGAATATCAAACTTCACTAGCTCGTGTTGCTTTCCAATTTGTGATTCACCTAGAAAATATCAGAATTTGTTATGGTGTGAGTCATGAACACCTTTTGTTCATGGATTAAACACAATGGAGCTTATTGATTCATGGACACCCTTTTAACATGGCCACCAAGAATAACACAACTTGCTTGCCAATGGAGCCATGTGTTTCATGAGTGTTTAGCATAACACAACTTGCCATCCTTATGGAACCCATCATATTTCATGGAAATATAGCATAATGAAGCTTGCTATCTAGTAGATCCATGTGACTCATGAGTGATGTGGCATAACACAACTTTCTAGTCCTCTTGAGAATGTCTTTATTCGATAGATGACATTTGATATTTGAGACAATTTAAGACTAAGGTCTCTTTTCCTTACCAACTCAAATCCTTTTTAGTACTAACCTTATGTCTTGTTGTGTGTCTTCTTTATTTTTGCATCATGTTTCTTTTTATTTTGTTTTCATCTATATATTATGTTATGTCATGTGTTTTCACCATGTATGCTTCATGTTTTCTGATATGTATGTTTGTGTATGTTGTTTTGCTGCATTTCATACATGTGTGTGTTCCTTTTTCCTTATGTTGGTTTTCCATGGGATCTTGCATCTTGAGGTCTTGTGCACTCCCCCTTGATCCTTAGCCATCATATCTCTTCAACATTTAGAAAATTGGACCCCTCTTGACATATATTTTCTACTTTAGTGTGAGTCTAAATGTAAGTTCATACTCTCACTAAAGTGGGGGTTAAATGTAGCATCATAAATTGTCACCCTTGAAAATTTCACACTATGTTTTTCTCCCCTAAGTTATTGAGCCTAATTAAACCCCTAATTTCCTAAATTATGTGTTCTATAGCTTATTTTTACCATTTTTCAAGAAATTGTAAGCATTGAACAAATGCATTTATTTAATGTTTTTCCCTCGATACTTTATTTCTTGGAAAATAGGGTCGGGACTGGGATGCCCTTGGGCATCTGAGTCCCCCTATTTTTCCAGGATCCAAATTTTAATATGTCGGTGTCGGCATTTTAACATTCAAAATTCAAATTAAAAATGTTAGCTATCAATATTTAATTTACGAGAAATTAGAATAAATGCCTATAAATACCTAGTTATTGCATCATTTGAATTCGTCTAGAAAATAATTAGAAAACTTATGATCAAGAAAATTATTAAGCAAGTCAAGAGTAGTGCTTCAGAGCTTTATTCCAGTAATTCAAGATCAAAACATAATGTGAAATCCTATGTGAGTTTATGTGTTCATGTTATCATTGTTTGTGAAGGCTAACCCTTTTGTAGGTCTCCAAGCAATTCAAGCAATTAAGAAAGCAAGATCTAAGACCTTTAAGTGATGTGTATAACTTGAGTCCTTCAAGGAATCCATTAAAGGGTGATGAGTTGCAACACTTTGTTGATTTATCATTCCTTCCTATTATTTATCTTTTCTATCATTAATATTACCATTTTGGAAATGGAAACACTAACACAAGGTTTTGTGTTCATTTTATCATTGTTTGTGAAGGATAACCCTTTTTTAGGTCTCCAAGAAATTCAAGCAATTAAGCAAGCAAGATCTTAGACCTTGAAGTGATGTGTATGAATTGAGTCCTTCAAGGAAGCCATTAAAGGGTGGTGAGTTGCAACACTTTGTTGATTCATCATTCCTTCCTATTATTTATCTTTCCTATCATTAACATTACAATTGTGGAAATGGAAACACCATGAGGACCTATGTTCATGTTATCATTATTTGTGAAGGCTAACCCTTTTGTAGGTCTCCAAGAAATTCAAGCAATTAAAAAAGCAAGATCTAAGACCTTGAAGTGATGTGTATGACTTGAGTCCTTCAAGAAAGCCATTAAAGGGTGGTGAGTTGCAACACTTTTTTGATTCATCATTCCTTCCTATTATTTGTCTTTCTTATCATTAACATTACCATTGTGGAAATGGAAACACTAACATGAGGACCTATGTTCATGTTATCATTATTTGTGTAGGCTAACCCTTTTGT
Source organism: Sequoiadendron giganteum (assembly GCA_007115665.2). Lineage (NCBI taxonomy): Eukaryota > Viridiplantae > Streptophyta > Pinopsida > Cupressales > Cupressaceae > Sequoiadendron > Sequoiadendron giganteum. The sequence continues at coordinate 91,302,247 of CM021108.1, forward strand.
AGGTCTCCAAGAAATTCAAGCAATTAAGAAAGAAAGATCTAAGACCTTGAAGTGATGTGTATGACTTGAGTCATTCAAGGAAGCCATTAAAGGGTGGTGATTTGCAACACTTTTTTGATTCATCATTCCTTCCTATTATTTGTCTTTCTTATCATTAACACTAACACGAGGTCTGACTAAGGCAAGCCCTTGAATGTCACAACATTTCTTCTCTTTGTGAACATGCAGATTTCAGGTTTAGAGAGTATTCAAGGAATATTGAATATCACCTATTGATTGTTTCATTCAAAACCCTACACCTTGTCAACTCACAAAAACTCACCTACAAAATTGTTCGACTGTTTTGAAAAGTTTGCAAGTAGAAACAAGGATCTCAGATCTGGTATCAGAGGATTGAAAAAGAAAAGAAGGAAACCCCTATAAGAACTCAAATGCACTTGGGTGACTATTTCCTCCTATATAGACCAACATAAAAATTTCAAGATAGGTACACAACACTCTGACCTTCCCAGATCTTCCTGCACATCACTATTTTAGTTTGTCAATTGTCAGTAGCTTGGATTTTTCATATTAGGTTACATAGTCTAATTAGGTTAATCAAATCAAATCAATTCCAATTCATTCCAAGACCTAAAAGATGCAAATCTAGCTCTAATTGGATCGCCTTCATGGTTGAAAGTCAATACAAACACCTTGTTGATCTCCATCTTAATGAAACCCTAGAAAAAGGCTACAATTGATCCTAGATTCTTTGCATTAGACTTAGGATCACCTTTTTCTTTGTTTCAGGACTGTCATAACTTCATTAAGATAGTCATAGGTGCATTAGGACTATCATAACTTCATTAAGATAGTCATAGGTTTTGTTGGATATTCATAACTTCATTATGACGGTAATAGGTCCATTAAGATATGTTAGACACATAATAAAACTAAGAGAGGGGTGAATCAATTTTACATTCAAATATTCAAAGCCTTATTAAGCATTATCATGAATGTAAACAAGTGAAAACATCAACACATTAACACATCAAGGAACATGCAATAGAAAAATAGATTTATTTGGAAAACCTTAATCAGGAAAAAACCACGGTGAGGATTAAATCACATATATATGAATAAAAATGTCGAATACAATAGGCTCACTATTAGAAGGGCTCACTACCCAAAAGAGAAGAATGGCTCACTGCCCAAATGACTCATTGTTTGAAATAGAAGAGAATAGAAGAAGACTATTACAAGTAGGTTTACTACCTCAGAGCAACATGAAGATCCACCACAACAAATCTACACCATTCACAACCTTTGGCTCACTACCTCCAACAACTTCAGGTACATTGAAAATGTAGACATCTTTAGCTTATTGTGTCTGGTAGCCTTAAGTGTTTAAGCTCACACTCAAATCACAACACTTGATCACATTAACATCTCACTTCACATTACACTCCATCTCCAAAAATTGAACTTGCTTATATATCCTTTGTGACCTCAAACAACCTTGTTTAGGTCGACCTCAATGAAACATATGCACTTAAAACATGAAACAAACAAATAGGTCTACACCAAACATTTCTATGATGGAAAAAAGTGAAGGAAAACCACACCAAGGGTTAACCAAGACCCAAATTTAAACTAAAACATCTCACCATGCTTCCACAAACCACAAAGCACATCCACAAGTAATGCTAACACATCAGTTCGACCAAACCTATATTAATGGTACCAAATAGCCAATTCACTCTTCACCAAGTCCAAAAAAATCATGTCGACCATGAAATAACATCACACAACATCCAAAAATATTCCAACATCATCAAAATATTATTCAGAAACACTACCGTATTCACCTGAAACTGAGAACACTTAACATCCTATACAACCAGGCACACTGCCAGATATATACATTTCACTAGCCAAACTTGTGGAACAACTGAACACACAAAACTCTAAGGGAAGGTAGGTACAAAAAATGTTAGCATGTTGCTAAAACCATAAGGCAATAAACCTCAATGCGGAGAAATGCGAACCAATTCCATTTCTCCCAGACAACCTTCTTCACAATCCAACATACTATCAAACATAACTTCCATCATTTTATGATCCAACACCTAAAACTTTGGATATAACACCTCTAAAAACCTTTGATCATCATCTCCAAAAAACACAAGCACATATTCAAACATTAAGAAGTGCAAAACACAACTTTGTCACCTTGTACACTCTCTTATTCAAATTTTCTCCAAAGCACTTGGAAACCAAGCAAACTAGCATCATCAACAATGGCACAAAAAAATTCTCATCAACACCACACTATATATTGTAACAATATCCCCATATGCAACACCAACAATCTCCCTATCTAAAACACCTGCTCAACACTATACTAGAGGTTGACATAGGTTGACATCAATGGAAACACTAAATAAATCATAGGGCAACAATCTCCCCGTCGACATCAATGACAACACTACAAGAATATCCAAAAATCTCCCCCTTTTTCATTGATGACAACACGAGATTTGAAAAACCATCAACAACAAAAAAACCTTGCAATGGCAACACCAACTCACAAAAGCAACCCTACATCAAGCAACACACCCCCTTGGACATTTCTTACATTGATTTTTTTTTTCTCTCCCCCTTTTACATCAATTATTTCATTGTGTTTCTCAAACATCACTCTCTCCATGTTTTTTCAGAATTCTCTCCCCCTTTGACATCAATGGCAAAGGGAAAAACCTACATACTTTAATTTAGGCAACACCTACAAGCAACTCTCTCTCACTTTCTCCACTACTCTTTCTCTCCACTACTCTCTCTCCCCCTTAGGGGCACACGATATGCTACCCTTGATTGCACCAACCAGAGACACCACTACCTACTCCCCCTAAGAGGTATCCTTTATCAATCCAAGACCAAGAATGTATCTTGAATAACTCACTTGAAAAAATGCACCAACTCGTGCATCTAGTTGAAAGGAGGGGAAATAAACCCTAAATTGTTATAGAGATACTCAAATGTATCTTTTGGAAGACCCTTTGTGAAAATATCTAGTATTTGATCCTTTGTAGGCACATATTCCAACTTCACTTTATTCTTTGCAACTTTCTTTCTTAGAAAGTGATACTAGATAGAGATATTCTTTGTCCTTGAAGGTATTATTGGATTTTTTGAAATGTTGATAACACTTGTATTATCACAAAAGATAGGAATAGGTTCATCATATGATACTCTGATATCTTTCAATGTCTGATTCATTCACAACACCTGTGTGCAACAAGATTTTGTTGCAATATATTATGCCCCTACATTATTAGATAATGACACTAAATATTGCTTCTTACTCAAGTAAGAAACCAATCTTCTTCCAAGAAATAAATCACCATCGCTTGTACTTCTTATGTCATTTGTATAACCACCCAATCTACATCTATATAAGCACTCAAAGTGAAATAAATATCCCTAGGATACCATAGACCAAAGTCCAGAGTGCCTTTCAAGTATCTAAATATCCTTTTGATTGCTACCAGATGTGATTCTTTGGGATCTTCTTGAAATATTTCTATAAGACATATTGAATGCATGATATCCAGTCTAGTAGCAGTTAGATATAATAATCCACCAATCATGGATCTGTACTTGCTCTGATATGTATTAGGTTCATAATTTTTTCTCAACTTACAACCAATAACCATGGGAGTACATACTAGTTTAGAATCCTCCATTCCAAACTTCTTTAACACTTCCTTGAAATACTTTATTTGTGAGAGGAATATACTTTTATCAGATTGACAGATTTGTAGCCCAAGGAAAAATTCATCTCCCCAAACATTGACATTTTAAAGTCATTTTTCATTTCTTCTACAAACTTCTTACACATTGCTTCATTTCCTCCAAATATTATGTCATCAACATACACAACCACAATCAAGATTTGATATTTCTCAACCTTGAAGTAAAGATTGCTATTTGTGGTACCCTTTTTGAATCCATGTTACAATAATTACTTATTCAATCTTACATACCAAGCTCTAGGAGCCTATTTAATTCTATATAAAGCTTTCTTCAACCTGCATACCATATCAGAATCTTCTGATAATTGAAAACCTTTCAATTGTTCAGTGTATACCTCTTCTTCTAACTCACCATTCAAGAATGCAGTCTTAATGTGTTACAAAAGATAAAAACATCCTAATGGTTTCCATTCTTGCTAATGGAGCAAAAGTCTCTTGAAAATATATTCCTTCCACTTGTGAGTAGCCTTTACACACAATCCTAGCCTTGTTTTTGATAGCTTCTCCATTCTCATTCAACTTGTTCTTGAACACCCATTTAGTTCCTATCACATTCTTGTTTGTTGGTCTCAGGACCAGTTCCCATCTCTGATTCTTCTCAATCTACCTCAACTCTTCTTCCATATCTTTGATCCAACTCTCATCCTTGCACACTTTAGTTATAGTTTTAGGTTCTATCTCAGAGAGTAAAAAAGTTTACCTGTTCCTCTACCATAGTAGCTCTTATCTCCAATGATTTTATCTTCAAAATGATTATTCTACACATAATTAGGAGTCTTAGGATTCTTTTTTGGAGCTTATTTTTGTTCCACTGTTATCTATTTCTCTTTCTCTTCTTCTTATTCTTCTCTGCAAGGGGGTTCATCAAATTCATATCCTTCTATCAACATTGAGATTTGATGTGATTCTTCATCTACTTTGACACTTGTATTTTCAACTATCTTCTTTAGCCTTTTTTAATAGAATTTGTATGCCTTTCTCTTTATAGAGTATCCAAGGAAGATACCTGCATTTGATCTTGCATCAAAATTTCCTAAATTTTCTTCCAAACACTCTAAACTATTTCACAGTAGGAGGTTTTATATACCATAGTTCATAAGGGCTCTATGAACTATTCACTCTTGCTTTTCCTCTATTAAGAATGTACACTACAGTATGAATAGATTCATTCCAATAGAATCCAAGTAGATTTTCTTCCTTCATCATGGTTCTTACTTCTTCTTGAACTGTCTTGTTCTTCCTTTCCACAAATCCATTCTGCTAAGGATTCCTAGGAGCTAATAAATGCCTCTTTATTCCACAATATTAAAAAAAAAAATTTTAACATTTGGAATACTAAGAGGGGGGTGAATCAATATTCCATAAAACTACAATAAAATCCATCTAATCATTATCACAATTATGACTGAATCAACAAGAGATAACATAGAAATAAATCAATGCAACCATACACATGAACACCAAGTTTTTTACGTGGAAAACCCAAAAAGGGAAAAACCATGGTGAGGGTTAACTCACAATATATTATATCTAGATACAAAATATTATAGGGCTCACTATCAAGAATCACTATTCTTAAAAAGGTTCACTACCTAAGTACAAAAGATGGCTAACTGCTAAGATACAAATATAGTGGCTCATTGCCAAAAGATTGAACTGATAGGATACACCTTCAATGTGCAGGGTTCAATTCCAATGAAGCTCATAATATGAAGTATTGCCTCACACAAAAGTTGCTCAAATAATCTATACTGATCCCCAACTAATAAAGCATTTGGGCTTGGATCTTCACATACCCCTTAATCCTTTTTGCACCTCTCTTTCGCATACTTCCATTCTCTTCAAGGAATCTTATATATACAAGTATATCTTATTCATCAATTAGGTCGGCCTAATTAGATGAAAATAAAATAATCAAAACTCTCTTTTTCGACACCATATATAATTTAAACATTTTATCCATGTAGTGCATTATACCAAGCTGACTAACATCCATAAAGAAAAACTAGTCTCCATAATGTATTGCATACATTTAGCCGACCAAGACTAGAACATAATTGTCCAAACCAACAAATAAACCTCAAAGCAAACACCTTTCGGATCTAATAACACATTAATTTCCCATCATACTACCAACAAAACTGCAACATAATAATGTTCACCTTAATAAAATGCGGGGTCTTCCACATCGATATACCAAGCAAAGAACAATAGTAAGAAACAAAGTTGAACACTATCAGAGATAAATTTTTGTTGACAATCAGAAATGTCTCAAGATCTAGGATATAGCTGTCTGAATGGGTCATGATAACATGGTTAAGATGTTAGATTCATATCAAATATTGTGGTGAATTTCAGACTCAAATACCAACACACTGATCCATCACAAAAGAGTATCACTAGCAGAGAAAAACTTTTGGTAAAACAAGTATACTTCCCATATAGTTATCACCATGTTGACATCAATGACAACATAGGAAAAACCAACACAAACCATCCATTCTTCATGCTCATGTTGCAAGGCTCCATAATCCCAACAAAAATGTTAAACTCATTGGAGGTGAACTCACCACCTCTATCAGATATCAAACATTTTATTTTTAAATCCATTTCATTCTCAACTATAGACTTAAATGCTTTAAACTTATCTAGGGCTTCTGATTTTTCTTTGAGAAAGGTTACCCAAGTCATTCTAGAGTAATCATCTATCAACAACATAAAATACCTATCACCTTGAGAGGTTCTTATTATGGTAGGTCCACATAGGTCTGTATGCACCAACTCCAAAGGTCATGTGGTGGAATATTCTTTAGTCCTAAACCTCTTTTGTCTACTTTCCAAATTGACACTCCTCACAAATTGTATTGATAGGCTTTGTAATCTTTGGAAAATCTCTCATAGCTTGAGTAGAGATATCTTCACTAGGGTATCAAAATTGATGTGACACATTATTTTATGCCATAGACAACTTTCATTTATTTGTGACATAAATCACTTAACACCACCACCTTTGAGTTGATAAACATTTCCTTATGTCCTTGCTCCAACCGCAACCAATGTTTCAAGGCTTCCTTTTTTTATTTCACAACCATCATCCTCAAACATAAAATTGTATCCTCTGCTACACATTTGTCCTACTTTGAGAAGATTATGTCAGAGACCCTTGACATAAAGAGCACCATTTGTCTTATGCTTGTCATCAAAACTAATTGAACCTTTTCCACAAATCTTAGCACATGTATCATCACCAAACTTAACAAGACCACCACCATATTTTCAAGCTTAAAAAACTTACTCTTATCACATATCATATGATTTGAGCATCCACTATCAATTATCCAATAGTGTCTCTCTTCTCTTTTATGAAAAACATTCAACATAGTTCCTTCAATACTATGACCTATTTATGGAGAAATTTCCTTCATACATCTTTTAGAATTAGTAGAATTAGTTCCAACATTTAGAGCCATGAACAAGCATTCATCACTTCCATCATCTGGATAGTTTGATTCCTCATTATCAAATACACCATTCTCTTCTTTAACATAATAACTCTTTTTGAAAGATTTACCTTTATGATCTTTATATTTGTCATTTGAAACTTTGATTGGACATTTAGAAGCATAATGACTTATCTTTCCATAATTGAAACATTTAAAGGATAACTTACCTCTTTATTTTCCAGTGCCCTTTTTCAATCTTCTTATAAATTTTGCTTCCATCTCATCAAGATCATCTGAATCAAATTCATTATATTTTTGGCTGACTTTAAAGGTAGTTTCTTTCTTTGGAGCATCTTTGTCAAACTTTCTTAATTTAAAATTAGTTAAAGCACCAAAAATTTTATCTCTAGAATATTGGTCCAAATTCTGAGCGGAACCTCAACAGTATAAAATTTAGCACTATAATTTTTAAGAAGAGTTTTCAATACCTTTTTCACAACTTTACTTTCCTCTAGTTTTTCACCAAGACCATTGATGACATTGACAATTTTATCCACTTTGAGCATGTAGCCTACAATATCTTCATATTTTGACATCCTTAGGGTTTCAAATTTTAAAATTTTGTATATTTTCTTACTTGACCTTATCATCTCCTTCATACATTCTCTCCAACTTTGTACATATTTCTTTAGCAGTTTTGAGGCTTATCACCTTCACAAGTTTTGAATCAGAAAGCCCACACAATATAGTATTCCTTTCTTTTCTAGTATTATTAACATCACTTATTGGAGTAGTAGTAATACTATATCTAGTTTAAATTGACTTACAAACACCAAACCCTAAATAAACAAGAAATTATTCCATCCTAGCTTTCCAAAAAGCATAGTTTGTTCCATTGAACATAGGGACCTTGACACTATTCATGTGCACCATTTGGATCTACCTCAAGCAGTTAAGCTTCTTCCAAGGAACCACAACTCTGATACCAATTGTTAGACATATAGGACAACTGAGAGGAGGGTGAATCAGTTGTACATTAAAACATTCAAACCATCATGAGTCTTAAAACCCTTAATAAGAATTAACATGAATGTAAACAAGTAAAACATCAACACATCAAGACATCAAAAATTATACAACAGAACACCATATTTATGTGGGAAACCCTAATAAGGGAAAAACCGTGATTAGGATTAAATCACATATAAATGAATAACAACATTGAATATAATAGACTCACTATCAAAAGGACTCATTACGTAAAAGAGAAGAATGACTCATAGCCAAGGGCTCACTGCCCAAAGGAATCACTATTCAGAATAGAAGAGAATAGAAGAAGACTACTACAAGGAGGTTCAATACCTCAAAGCAATAGGAAGATCCACCACAACAACTCAATGCCATCTACAACCTTTGGTTGACTACTTTCAACAACTTCAGGTACACTAAAAATGTAGACACCTTTAGCTAATTACATCTCGTAGCCTTAGGAATTTAAGCTTGCACTTAGATCACAACACTTGATCACATTCACATCTCAATTCACATCACACTCCATCTCCAATAATTGAACTTGCTTATATATCCTTCGTGACCTCAAACAACCTTGTTTAGGTCAGCCTTAATGAAATGTATACACCTCAAATATACAACCAACAACTAGGTCAGCACAAAACACTTCCATAATGGAAATAAGTGAAGTCAGACCACACCAACGGTTAAATAAGACCCAAATCTACACCGACATGCTTCACCATGCTTCCACAAACCACGAAGCACATTTGCAAGTAACACTAATATGTCAATTCAACCAAACCTATATTAATTCTACCAAACAACCAATTCACTCTTTAATAGGTCTGGAAACATCCTACGGACCACAAAGAAACATCACAAAAAAATCCCATAGTATTCCAACATCATTAAAATATTCAACAACACTATCACAACCACCTGAAACCGAGAAAACTTAACATTCTATGCAACCAACCATATTGCCACAGATATACAAATCACTAACCAACCTTGTAGAAAAACTAAACACACAAAACTCAAATGGAAGGTAGGTACATACAATATTAACACATTTCCAAGTCTACAAGGCAAGAAAAATCAACGTGGAGAAATGTAGAGCAATTCCATTTCTCCCAGACAACCTTCTTCACAGTCCAACATACTATCAAACACAACTTCCACTATCGCACGATCTAGAACTTGAAACTATGGATATAAAACCTCTGAATACCTTTGATCATATCATCCAAACCATAGAAGCACATATTCAGTCATGAAGAAGTGTGGAGCACAATGAAAAACACAACTTTTCCACCTTGTACACATTCTTATTCATTTTTTTCTCAAAAGCACTTGGAAACCAAGTGAACCAACAACATCATAAACACCTTCTCATTAACACCACACTAGGGATTGCAAAAATCTCCCCATCTGCAACACCAATGATATCCCTATTTATAACACCTTCTCAACACCACACTAGAGGTTGACATAGGTTGAAATTAATGACAACACTAAATACAACATAGTGCAACAATATCCTTATTTACATAAATGAAAACACTACAACAATCTCCAACAATATATTCATAACTTCATTAGGATAGTCATAGGTTCATTAGGACTATCATAACTTCATTAGGATGGTAATAGGTTCATTAGGCCTATCATAACTTCATTAGCATGGTCATAGGTTTATTAGGATTGTCATAACTTAATTAGGACGGTCATAGGTTCATTAGGACTATCATAACTTCATGCAATGAGATTAAAGTTCCTTGTAGTATCCAAAGTGTGAAAGCATATACAAGGCATTTGAAATTCGAACAAAATGTCTCAAATAAATTGGAGAAAGCTCATAAGAGGGTATGGATATTGACATCAAAGGATAATTGAATATGGATTTTTTTTAAATGTTTTAATTCCAAGTGACACCTCCAAACACCTCAAAATTGACAAAAATTTATGTCCAAAATTCAACAAAGAATAATTTATGCACACATTCTCTATTGAATGATTTCAAATTGTGACAAAATTATTTGTAGCTTATATGGTAGACATGTATGAAAAATGTGGAAGCATAGAAAGGCACATGAGTTGTTTGAGAAACATGTTCAAAAAGTGTTTGTTGAAAATACTTTAGAAAATTTTAAACAAATACAAAATAGCATCATGCCTACCTATGCTCAAATTGGAGCTTCAGAAGAGGGTATTGACATGGACATCAAATCATAATTGAATTTTATTTTTTAAAATTTTTTTTTAATTACAATTGCCATTTCCAATCACCAATAATTCACCAAAAAATTATGCCCAAAATTTAATAAAGAAGATTTTATTCATAAATTCTCTCTTGAATGATTTTAAATTGTGGTGAATTTCTTTGTAGCTTATATGGAAGACATGAATGAAAATTCAGAGGAATAGAAAAGGCACATGAGTTTTTTGAAAAATATGTTCATAACGTGTTTGTTGAAAAGGATTTAGAAACTTTTAAACAAATGCAAACTAGCATCCTACTTGCCTGTGCTCAAACTGGAGCTTTGAAAGAGGGTATGGACATGGGCATCAAAGCATAATTGAAAATGGATTTTTTAGATGTTGTAATTACAAGTTCCACTTACAATCACCACAACCTTCACAAAAAATTATTCCCAAAACATGTGTTCACTTGTGTCAACATGGACTACTTAAAGTGTGCACATATCATTAATGTATTAACTAGGAACATACTAACATAATCATAAAGCTAGGTAAATAAATACAAAAAAAAAATCAAATGAAAATAAGTGTAATTGAACTATTTTAACAAGATAGCATGCACAAAAGGTAGAAAGACAAATAAAACCATACCTTAAATTTTTTATTCGATTTTACAAATTGCACAATTATGTCCAGTTCATTTTTTGTTTCTTCAAACTCCTAAAAAAATTGAGCTTTTCATCAAGTTTCTTCATTTTTAATGTTTAATTCTATAATATAATAGAATTAGTAAAAACTATGAAAAGAATAAATCTATATTATCAAATTAAACAAAAATCATAATTAGCATTCCAACACTAGCAACATGAAAATATTAGTTCATATAATCAAATTTGGTCTAAAAACTTCAGGTATTTCCCTCTTCTACATTGTCAAACAAAAATAGGTGGTGGAATGTGTAAAATATGCTTGCGCTTTTGTCAAGACCATGAAAAAGTGTTTCTTTTCTAGATAGTATGAATAAATTAGAGAATAAAAAAGCATGCATGTCTAGATGATGGGTCACATGCCTTTTTACCATTTTTTAGTATTCCCTAAAATGCACTCAAGTTAAAGCGTGGGTGCATTACAACCTTTATGGAAACATATAAATGTAAACCTAACACCCTCAATCCTAAACCCTACACCCACAACCCTATTCTTTGTACCCTAAACCCTAAACCTTAAACCCTATACCCTAAACCCTAAACCCTAAACCCTAAACCCTATACCCCATACCCCATACCCCATACCCCATACCCTATAACCTCAACCCTATACATTATATCTTCAATAGTAAACCCAATACCATCAACCCTAAACTCTACACCCTCAATCCTATAATTTATACCCTCAACCCTACACCCCCAAAGTTATACCCTCCACCATAATCCCTATACCCTCAAACCTAAACATTATCCCTCAACCCTAGAACCTAAAGCCTATACACCAAAATCTCAACCATAAACTACATACCCTCAACCATAAACCCTATACCTCATACCATATACCCTATTCCTTCAACCCTAAACCCTAAAACCTATACCCTCAACCCTAAACACTATACGTTATACCCTCAACATTATACCCTTCATTGTAAACCATATACCAAATAGCATCAACCCTAAACTGTATAGCCTATACACTCAACCCTATACCCTCAACCCTAAACATTATACCTTAACCTTAGGCTCTAAATCCTATATGCTAAACCGACAACTCTAAACTCCATAACCTCATTCCTAAACCCTATACCCTTGAACCTATACCTTATACCCTCAATCGTAAACCCTATACCCAATACCATCAACCTTAAACCTTATAACCTATAACCTATACCCTCAACTTTAAACCCTATACATTATACTCTCAACTATAAATCCTACACCCAATAACCTCAAACCTAAACCCTATAACATCAACCCTATACCCTCAACCCTCAACCCTATACCCTATACTTTCTACCCTCAACCCTCAACCATTAACCCAATGTACCCTCAACCCTAAACCCTACACCCTAAACTCTATACCTTATACCCTCAACCCTATACCCTCAACCTTATACCCTCCACTATAAACCATATACCCTCAACCCTCCACCCAAAAAACTATACCCTATACACTCAACCCTATACTATCAACCCTGAACACTATCCCTCAACCCTAGTCCCTAAAGCCTATACACTAAACCCTCAACCCTAAAATTCATACCATTAACCCTAAACCCTATACAATTGACCCTATACCTTATACCCTCAATTGTAAACCATATACCCTCAAACCTATACCCAATACCCTCAATCCTAAACCCTACACCCTCAATCATAAACCCTATACCCTAAACCCTATAACTTATACCCTAAACCATAAAATCTATACCCCATACCCTATACCTTATACCCAATACCCTCAACCCTAAAATCTCAACCCTCTACCCTAAACCCTAAACACTCAACCCTAAACCATATACCTTATACCCTCAACCATAAACCCAATACCCTCAACCCTAAAACCTACACCCTCAACCCTAAACCCTACACCCCCAACCCTATACCTTATACCCTCAACTTGGAAGTGTTACTTGAAGAGGAAAACTAACTCCTATTCCACTCATAGATTGGGTTAATGGGGAGAGTCTATAATTTATTGTTAAAAGTGGAATTAAAAAAGTTGATATTATTGCCTCCATTTTAACATATTCAAATTTTAAAAATTTTGCACCAAAATATCTTAATGAGTCATTCCTAAATGCAAATTCCTCAGGTTTTTTCAATGTAAAGGTCATGTATTTGATCAAAATTATAATTTCAAAAACCTTCATCAAAGATCACCTACATAGTGTTTTTTTCAAGTGAATCAAGTTCATTTGTACCAAAATCAAATTTCTCATGTTGAGTCCAAAGGAGCTTGGTGGTTCAGTTTAAGCTAGGAGCAACCGTGAAAAATGATGGGGATTACAAAAAAAAATGACTTTGAAAATATATACAAGCTAGTGAAAATTCATTTAATTGGAATGTTCTTGGTGATATTTCACCCAATGTGGCTAATTTCCAAGTCATAATGCTTGACGGATTGTGATATTTTAAAACTTCTATTTTCACATGTGAAGTTGCAAAAACAACTAAAATTTCAAGAGAGATGGAAATATATTGTTCATTGGGTTTCATTGTATTAAGGTTCTTAAAAATTTGGAAAGTTTTTAACAAAAAATATGGATCCAATATGAAGTTATCACAAATTCTCTTTTGGTGAGCTCATGGATTATTTGGATTTTCAAGATATTTATCAATGATTTTATGCACTTTTGTAAGAAAATTAATATCTTTTTATTCATGAAATTTTTCCTAGCTAGTGATCAAGTGTGGAATAGTTTTCAATGATGGTGGTGGGTTCAAATTATTTCAATGTTCTCCATTTTAATAATTACTTATTTTAAAGGGACAAGTGATTATGATGAGGAAATTAATAAGAAAGTGGGAGAAATAAAAAAGAAATAAAATAAATAAAGTTGTAAAAGTTCACAACTTAAGACAAAAAGAAAAAATATGGGGTTGTAAAAATTCACAACCCATATTCTTAACTTAAAAAAGTAGGTTGTGAATTTTTTTTAGGTTGTAGAATGTGGATTGTAATTTTTCTAGTTGTGATTGTATACCTACAAATAAAATCTAGAATCATTCACAAGACACTTGAAAGTATTGACAAAATGCCTCGAAGAAATGTTTCCTTGTAGACCTACATGCAATTTATGGAAGCATAGACAAGACAAGTGAAATTTTTAATAGAATATCTCAAAGAGATGTCATCTCATGAAACACAGTAATTATAGGTTGCACACATGGACTTGTTGGAAATTCTTTAAGAACTTCTAAGAAAATGCACCTAGAAATTGTAAGGCCAAATTTCATAACCTTTACCAAAATTATTTCAACCTATACAGTTGCACTAGTAAACTAGCATACAAAATTTGGAAGCATAGATAATGCTCATGAGTTGCCATGAGCACAAACTTAGAAATTTTCAGGAAAATGTAATCACTAGTTGTAAAACCAAATTCTATGCCTTTTATAAAATCCTCCTTGCTCAATCACATCATGGAAGTTCTGGAATGAATTATGAACATTTATTAGATCATAACAAAGGGGATTTATGTCAAATATTGTGGTTGCAACAACCTTAGTAGAAATGCATTCAAAAGTAAATGCAGAGAAATTATAGTGTGGAAAGGAGAACACCTCAAAGAGATGTGATCTTATAAAATGCAATGAGTAGGATATACACATAATGATTTTGTTGAACACACATTATAAAATTTGGAAGTGATTTTGACCTTTCATATGTATCACCTGAGCTTTCATATGTTACAAATGATGCAAATTTGGTGATTTTGGAGGGCATGGGTCATTCAATTGAGACAAATCTTTATGCCCAATTCAAATGTGATTCAATTAAACTTGGAATGGTTAAACATCCTAATTTTTTTGAGTCTCTTGGGGGATGAATTTTTGATTGTTTGATTAAATACACTAAAATTATTTTATAAAGGATATAATGATACAATTGATATACATAAAACATATTATTTTATTGATGTGGAAGAAGTTCTTATTACAAAGGAGCATAT
This sequence comes from Sequoiadendron giganteum, assembly GCA_007115665.2. NCBI lineage: Eukaryota > Viridiplantae > Streptophyta > Pinopsida > Cupressales > Cupressaceae > Sequoiadendron > Sequoiadendron giganteum. The sequence goes on from CM021108.1 coordinate 91,317,363, forward strand.
TTTACATATTATCATAGGCTAGGAGAAGTATTGGTCATGTTTTTGGAAAGTGTTGGAAGTTTGTAGACAAGTCATGGAGGAGGATCCATATCCATATCCATTATAGATAGCTATGTAGACTCAAAAAATTTAAGGTGATGCACCCTAATTTGAAGACTTGGATCATATCCCATCATGGACACATTGTAGATCATCACAATGTAATCTTAAATACGTAGGGAGAAAATTCCCTTATGTAGACCATCATAGATGATACGAATCCCATTGTAAATCATATGGAATATGTTGAATGGAACATTGTTCCAAGAAAGCCGAACATGGATTCTATCTTTACACAAAGAGAATTTGAGAAGATTTACACAAGCATGTAGAAAACCCATGGTTTGTTATATTTAGAATCTAGATTTGGGTGTTGCATGATAGTGCCTCTTACAACTAACTAGGAATTAGTCATTTACATGTATATGAATATATACATTGATCTAAAATATGAGTATTGACCCTGTCATGGATGATTGGATGGGTGAAGAATATATAGAAGCATGTCCCATAGTTAGAATTCTAAGAAAAATTGGTTGTTTGATTTGAGGGAATTTGAAATGAGAAAATATTCATGCTCAAGGAATATTATGAAATACCTTGAGCAAGAATAATATAATATGAAATATGATGCAAATACTTGATAATAATATTCCACTTCGAGGGGGAAACCTCCTAATCTACTTCAAGGGGGATACCTCTAATATTATTTAATAAGAACTCAATACAAAACATGATGATAATAACCTACCTATACCTCTTATATATACCATACCTATGCCTAGGATATCACCCAATCCAACATAGATAACCCTATATAAGCCTTAGGCTGACCTAAATAACTAAATAAAAATATAATAATGATAATATGACTTAATTAAGAGTTAAGGTAGCCACAAGAGGACTACTCACAACACTATACACACTATAGGGGTAGAGGCATAAATTTCTCTCCTATTTACAAAAGGATTCTCGTCAATGCTAACTTTTTCTTTTTTGTCTTCTTCATCTCCTTTTTTACTCCCACTTCTTCTTCTACTGTTACTTCTTGTTCTTGTTCTTCTTGCTTTTGTCTTGCTCTTTCTCTTTCACTTTCTCTTGTTCTTATTTTTTCTCTTTTTAGTGATCTTGTTCTTGCTCTTTCTCTTTCTCATGCTCTATTTTTGTTCTACTTCTTGTTCTTTTTCTTTTTCTTCTTTTTTTGTGGCTACTTTTTGTTGTGAAAAAGTTCTAGAAAGATAGTTTTTTAATAAATCACACAAATAAAGTCAAAATACTCTGAAACATTTTTTGTTATTTACCAAGGCCTAGGTCACACTTTTCTTTAAAAAAATCCCAAAAATTAGGTGATTTACAACCTTGACAATGAATTTATGGGAAACCTAATTTTACAAAAAATCACTTATTTATGATTCAAACTATCTATAGTTTAAAATATAGGATCCAATAGTAATTATTCAAAAACCTACCAAAAATTAGGAATTAATTTGATATGATGTGAAAGATATGCACTTTCTAAATAAATTGGGAAGAAGCCCTAATTTAGTAATAAATCACTCAATTTAGATCTGATTCCTTTGAAATATGAACTGTATATTTTTTAATATTTTCTTGAAAAACCCTTTAAAAATTAGAGAAAAAATTGCTAAAATCATAGAGATACGCTCTTCCCAAAATGATCTCCAATGTTAAGAAAATGCCTTGCCTCTATGGTGTCAAGATCATGCTTAGATACCACTTGTTATGAAATAAATTGCACAAGAATAATATAGTATGAAATATGATGAAAATACTTGATAATAATATACCACTTTGAAGGGGATGCCTCCAATATTCTTCAATAAGAACTCAATACTCAACATGATGATAATAACCTACTTATACCTCCTATATATACCATATGCTTATGCCTAAGATATCACCTAGGCTGACCTAGATAACCCTATATAAGCCTTAGGCCAACCTAAATAACTAAATAGCAATATAATAATGATAATATGAATTAATTAAGATTTAAGGTAGCTACAAGTCAACTACTCATAACACTATACACACTATAGGGGTAGAGACATAATAAGGAAGTTGCCTAGAAGTGTTTGTAGACTAATCGAGCTCTAAAGAATGTTATTTATGATGAAAATATTGGAGACCAATGATTGTGTATAAGAGTGAATTTGCACCCCTTGTGTAAATTCTCCTTTTGCATACCCTCACCTTAGAAAATCAAACCCGAAGGTGTAATTTCACATCACCCACCTACCTTCCATCCACTTGGTGTTTGTCTTATTTGTCGAGGAAACGAGTGTGGCGCGCTACCGTCCCTAACAAATTTGTACCTCTGGTGTTCATAGGGATGTTATGTTCTCCATTGGGCATGAAGCGTAATGCCTCTGTGTTGACCAAGCGACCAAAAATTTTCTCCTTCTCTCCCATTTTGATCTTGAAATGGCTATCTTGTTCATTCATTCCATCCTCTACGATCTCTTCAACATTTTCTTTAGCACTCTACTAGATCTCTTAAGCAATTTTCCACAACTCCATTGAGCATTGCAACAAATTGTTACTCCATCGATTCCATACTTGTATGTGTTGTGCTACCATAGAAGTTGTGACTTTGGAGTCTTGCAAGACCTCCATTCATCACTGTTGTTGTCGTGTTGACTTTGTCAAGCTCATTGCCTTGTATTCTCCCTTCATTGGCCTTGAGAGCCTTTAGGTGGAGGTGGTATTGCATCAATTCTCTTTCTCATTGTGGTTTGATAGAGTAGAATTGTATCTTTTGTGGTGTTCAACATTTTCCTTTCTATTTCCTTTATTTCATTTTTTACTTTGTGGCTTTTCTGGCTATCCGTGGAGGTGGAAACACCAAAGCAAGGGTTTGACTAAGGCAAACCCCTATACAACCCAAAAATTTTCCCTCTCTTGGCTGTGTGTAGGTGAACGTGTTCCTAGATCTCATTGGTGAACTGGAGCTTTAGTGAGTTGATATTCATCACCTTTGTCTTCATCTACCTTCTCTATCATTTACACTGTTATTTCTCTTATTTCATCATTCTATTTATTTCGTTAAAATTAACCAACTAGATAGTTAGTAGGTTTTCTTGCTTTCCACACTGTACTTCACATTTTCTGGCTATATGGATGCCAGCACAACACGTTGTCATCCCAAACCCACCTTTTTTTCTTCAAACAAAGAGTTGTCTGAGGTGCAATTTGGACTCTAGAAACTGGCTCGTCTAGCCTCATTTAGAATTTTAGATTTATAGAGTAATAGAAGCACTTGAGATTTCTCTTCATTCTTGATTCATGTCCTAAACACCTATTATCTTGAGGTAAGATAGGGAATCCCTCTGCTCTCGGCTCTCCATGACCTAGAGCCTTGGTGTGGTTGGTCCCCCTACCTTACATTTTTGGTGAACCCAATGTGAACCATTTTGGTTCTATTTAGCAATGTTGAAGGGTCCTTTCCTCATATCCTAGGAGCATTGTAGGTGTGAGTTTTGTGAGGAATTTCACCTTACAACCCAACCTACGACCCCTAGAGGTGTAGTTGGAAGGTTCCATAAGCGTTGAAGAACAAAACCTTAATTGGGTCACTTCCAATCATGAAACCTTTGGGGGCTCTGTGAAAGTGGTGTTTAGTGTATATGATGGCCTCCTTTCTACATCTACATATCCCTAAGGTGTAGGTGTTTATTTCTCCTTCAATCGAACCCCCTCTCTTGATGTCCCTCTTGGACATGCCGAACACCTCGGTGGTGTCTGTCATAGTTTTTACTACCTCCTCTGTGCCTTCTGCCTCATCCATGGGGAACTCGCATCCTTCGATGAAGAGGAAGATGGAGGTTGGCCCTTCCAGCAATGGGGGGTGTAAGAGGAGTCCACCTTCTTTAGAGGGTGGTCCTGCGCTAACATGTGTTGTCCTAGTGACAAAAGGAGTTTCGGTGTCCCCAAAGTTTTTCACTACTCCCGATTCACTCGATGAGCCTAGAAGTGAATCTCAAGTGCCGCCTTCCTCGTCTGTTGAGGTAACACATGGAACTCCTATGAAGTGCATGTTCAACTCTTTGGACAAGGTCCTAGACCTATCAGAAATCTTTGCAAAGTCACTCACCTTTGCTCCACAAGAACTGAGTGGAGAAGAACTCATGGGGCCTTCTTCCTTGGCTCTTGTTGTGAGAGGTTTGAAGGGTTCCCCCCTTGACATTCTGCCCTTGCAAGCTCATTTTCCTTCCCCGTATAATGATCTAGATTGGGAGGCTAATGACCTCTTGGTTGATGAGTGTTAGGGGGTGCCTCTTCTTTATATGTAGTATATATTGTGTGTGTGTGTTTGTATTCCCCTGTGCTTGTGTTATGTGTTCCTGGATGACCCTTGTCACCCTCGTAGGTGCTTGGATACAAGATTGATTATGTGTCATAAAACTTCCTCTATTTTTAGCATCATTCTTCCTCTATTATTTGTATTGATTTTTGACAAATTGAGGACGATGTAAAGTGTTGGGGGCATTTAGGCTTCCCTTCCATGTTGACCTAATTTTTATTTTTACTTTATTTTCTCATGCATTTTTCATATGGTTTGATATAGTAGGGGGTTTATGACAATTAATTAATATAGTATTATTATACTTATATATACTTATGAGCAGCTCTAACCCTGAAATATTAGATCACCCATGTGTCCAGTGTTTGTGACGTTATTGTTTCTTTTTGTGGTGGTGTTATCTTTCTCTCTTCTTTTCTTGATTCATGATGTTGCGGTGCTTATGTGTTTGTCCCTTATGTGCATGCCAACATCACCATGATGACATCTTGCTATGTCCTGCAGGCCACAACATCACTTTTTCATTCTTTTTATTCTCTCCTTAGGATGCCACGTGCCTCTACATTCAACATGCACCATCCTAAGGGGGGATACCATGTCAAATTTGATTTTCAGAAAACTCATTCGGTGACTAACGAATCTTTTCTCAAAAAACTTTACAAACTTATTCAAAAATTGCATTCTCAACAAGGACCCCCTAGTAGAACATCTTTCCTTCGTCATGGGTTCAAAAAGAAAGAACTTGAAAAACTTTCCTTTGAGGAGGGAGAAAATTTTCCTATGGGAGAACCCTTGACCTTCCCCTCACAAGGGGGCATTTTTTTCCTTCCAAATTCCTTGATGAAGTGAACATCTTTCGAAAGGATTCCTTGATGCTGAATTGATTTGCGAAAAATGCTCTCACTTTCAAACAACACATCCCTTGAGTGGACCCCTTTTCCTTTGAAGGGTTCCTAAGGGAGCCCTTTGAAAGCTCTTCCTTCAAGTTTTTGACTATTTGCATGACTATCTGATTGTGTGCCTATGTGGCTACTTTTTAATTTCTAACATGTTTTATCTGTGGATTAACATGTTGTTTTACAAGTGCGCCTGTGAAGCTTCTTTCCAATCCAACTCTACGGATTCCCTCTTACACTGGGCTTCCTTTAGGAGAGAGTACCTAGGGGGTGCCTTCTTTGCAGGTTTGAGGGCTTGTGAAGCACTTGCATCTTGCAAGATTTTTCCATTGTTGGTATGCGAGCCTTCAGTGTACTTTGTTAAAATTCATAGTTTTGTGGAGCTACGAAGTCCTTTTGTTTGAACCTCCTTAGGAGAGAGTACCTATGGAGTCCTTTTCCTACCTTGTGCTTTTGAGTTCACTAGATCATGATCTACTTCCTCACTGGTTCAAGTATACATTTATAACTATTTGATCTACTTTACTGAACACTCATCGATACTCATGCTCACTAAAGTGGTGGAAAAATGTATAGGATTGAATTTTCACCCCTTGTGTAAATTCCCCTTTTGCATACCCTCACCTTAGAAAATCAAACCTGAAGACGTAATTCCACATCATCCACCTACCTTCCATCCACTTGGAATTTGTCGTGTGTCGGTGGGGGGATATTTTTCGGGGACACGAGCGCAACGTGCGGATGTCTACACAATGCACTACGATCCTCGACGGATTCATACCTCTAGTGTTTGTAGGGATGTTCCATTCTCCATTGGGCATGAAGTGTAATTCCTCTATGTTGATCAACTGATTCGAAAATGACTCCTTCTCTGCCATTTTTATCTTGAAATGGCTATCTTGTTCATTCATTCCATCCTCTACAATCTCTTCGGCATTTTATTTAGCATTCTACTGGATCGCTTAAGCAATTTTCCATAACTTCATTGAGAATTGTATCAGCTTGTTACTCCATCGATTCCATCCTTGTACATGTTGCACTACCATAGAAGCTGCTAGTATGGAGTCTTGCGAGACCTCCCTTCGTCAGTACTGTTGCGGCCGTGTCAACTTTTTCAAGCTCATTGCCTTGCATTCTCCCTTCATTGGCCTTGAGAGCCTTTGGGTGGAGGTGGTATTACATCACTTCTATTTATCATTATGGTTTGATAGAGTAGCATTGTATCTTTTGTGGTGTTCATCACTTTCCTTTCTATTTCCTTTATCACATTTTCTACTTCGTGGCTTTTTTGGCTATCTGTGGAGGTGGAAACACCAAAGTAGGGGTTTGACTGAGGCAAACCCCTATACAACCCAACATTTTGCCCTCTCTTGGTTGTGTGTAGGTGAACATGTGCCTGAAGCTCATTGGTGAACTAGATCTTTAGTGAGTTGATATTCATCACCTTTGTCTTCATCTACCTTCTCTATCATTTACACAACTATTTCTCTTATTTCATCATTCTATTTATTTCGTTAAAATTAACTAGCTAGCTAGTTAGTAGGTTTTCTTGCTTTCCACACTGTACTTCATATTTTTTGTCCGTATGAATGCCAGTGTTTTGTGCTATCATCCCAGACCTGTGTTGCCATCCTCAGATAGAGAGTTGTCTGAGGTGCAGTTTGGACTCTAGAAACCGGCTCGTCTAGCCTCATTTAGATTTTCGGATCTATAGAGTGATATAAGAACTCGAGAGTGCTTTTCATTCTTGATTCTTGTCCTAAACACCTATTAACTTGAAGTAAGATAAGGCAACCCTCTTCTCTCGGCTCTCCGTGACCTAGAGCCTTGGTGTGGTTGGTACCCCTACCTTACAAATTGAAAGATAAGGCTATTTCAATTTGAGAACTTAATGTGGCATAGCTTGTCTATAAGTAAAGGTTAAGGATTTACTTTGCAACTTTGAGGGAAATGTAGATGTAAATATTGCGGCATGGAAGACAGTTATTTCATTTGAGGTAAATTATTTAAATAAGAGGCTTGTATCTAGGAAGATTAAAATATAGGACCTTCAAAATTGTTAAGACTAGCATGGTTTGATCAACTCTAATTCAAGTATCAGTGGAAGGTTCTGGAGTTACTACAATCATGACAAACATAATATCCCACATAAGCCAAAGGAGGATTTGAAAATCATTACTTGTCATCGATGTTTCTAAATAAAGTGAGGATTGTTTCCATGGTACGCATACAAAATTCAAGTGGTCTTCCACTAGAGACATGGTTCCTACCTTAGTAAAACTCATAACTTGAAATATATAGGTTTTTATTTATCCTTTTGTAAAAGTCATGTATGTCACATGTTGTAACTAAAGGTTAGAAAATAAGCCTTATTTATGGAAAAGTGATGAAAAATCGAACCAAATAAGCTTTATTATTTTCAAAAGAAGTTTTTTTCAAAAGGTAGTTGCCAAGTATTTATGAGGTAGTTATGAGGATAAATCCTATAAGTACAAGGCTATTTCTATTGTAAGGGAGATACTATAATATAGGGGAAATTTTGAGAATGTTTTGGAGATATTTAATGAGGAATTTTGGTTTGATACTTTGTACCTAAGGGTTTTTGGAATTGTATAATTTCATAAAGATAATGAAGAATGCAATTTTGGTTTGTATGTTCTAAATGTGTTCCTATGTTATTATTGTTGATTTATTGTATGTTAAATTAGTAATCCCATTATGTGATTATGCAAACCATTGGTAATCTATGTAGTTGATGTAATGAAAAATGTTCATATCTTGGTATCTTGGTTTGAACATGTTGAAGTGGCCTATCTCTTTATATGTTGAGGTTTTTCATCTTTCTTTCATCATCATTGCACATCAAAACATATTTTGTGGGAAACCCCTCTTATAGTTTTTTATATCTTGTGAAGTTATAATTGGTATTCGTACGTCTACTAATAGGGTTTCTATTATTCATTTTTCTTTAGTTTTTATATTTTCCTTTATGTACTTTTAGGTTAAAAGTACACAAAAACCCTAAAAAATTCATCATACAAGGGTGCTACCCCTCTAAAACACAAAGGAAATTTGTTAATCCAGTGTGTTGCAGGAGATTCTTCCTTGGTCTCCTTGTGTTTTGCAATATAGTGCTTGGGTTTGTGACATGGCTTAATCACCTCTTGTCTATCTTGGATCTTGTATAAATTTGACGGTTGTATCAGGCATTAATAGGTCAATCTTTTGGTGCAACGATAGCTACCTGTGCAACAATTGGTATAAGAGCTGAGGTCATAGGTTCTAAACCATTGCTTGTGCTAGGGAGGTATTGTTGCAAGATTTTCACCCTTGGTCTCCTTGTGTTGTGCAGCACAGTGCTTGGTTTCATTACATGGCTTAATTGCCTACTATGGATCTTGGATCTTGTATAAATCTAGTGGTTGTATTGGGAATTAACAGGTCAATATTTTGGTGCAGCAACAACCACCTGTGCAGCATAATGATAACGTATCCAACTATTGGGACATGTGTCAATGCCCATTGGGCGAGTCACTTTGAAATCTATAGCAAAAAATCTATTTAGCAATAAATATCTACTAATTTTTTTAGATATTGAACCTATAGACAACACCACACCCACAATGAAAATCCATGGGATGACTAAGCTAAGGGTAAAATATTTAGGTAATTAGATAATTTTAATTTAATTATTCAACTGAACCTTTCATAGATGAAGTAATCTACGATGTGGTGCCTCTACATATGTGCAATGTATTATTAATATAACTATACATATATAAGTTCCACGACATCTATGAATCTATACATCACACTATCATTATTAAGTTGTGTGAATAGAAGTATCAAATATTAGAGTTAATCTGCAAATATTATATCTTTGATTTTTTTTAAATAATGTCCACATGTTTTTTCTCAAATTAGATAATTTATATTGTTTTTGTTCTAACCTAAGGAGGTAAGATCAATTATAGTAACACTGATGCCAAATTAACCATTATGACTACCCAAAAAAGTAGAGGGATTAGATAGTATTAGGGAGTCAAGATGTATTCACCTCACTAACAAGGGAAACCATACACTATCACATAAAACATTTGATTAATATTAATCCAAGGACATCATTACCAAATGGGACACTATATAAAAGATGAATCTTAGATAATGATGAAATAAAATGATAGCTTTAGGAATTGATCCAAAAGGGGCACATTTGACCAAGTGCCTCACCCTATGAAAACTTAATTACTCTTTCCAAGAAGAAGGATGGAAATTGATTCCTATACATTGACTATCGAGATTTGAACAAGATCACTATAATGAATAGGTATCCAACTCCTTGAATTAGTGGCATCTTGGATCAACTTAAGGGGGATAAATTAAGGTCAATGCCTCCAAATATGAACTTGGAGTAGTTTTGACTCAATATGGTCATATAATTTCCTAACATGTGATATTTTATCTAATACTATGTATAGACACCCCATGTATGAAAAGGATTTATATCCATTTCTCAAGCCTGTAAATAATATAATTACTATATCTTGGGGAAATAGATTGTTATTCACATAGATAATAAGCCTATTAAATTTATATAAATATAAAAAATCTTGTAGAATGATCAACATCAAAGGTGGTCTAGTTACCTCAACTATTTTTATCTCAACATTCATCATACAAAGGAAGAAAAAATAAAGTTACAAACTAATTGGATTGTCTTCCAATCATAACCTTGATAACTATGGAATTAATCCTATGTGTTGATAGATCCACCAAAGAATCAAATGATAGATAATCCTTTTATTACTATATGTAAGATAAATTCCTCTATCACATAATACACATATGTGTCCCTATATACACCCTCAACCTTATACTCTCCACCATCAACCCTATACCCAATACCCTCAACCCTCAACCCTAAACTCTAAACCCTATACACTCAACCCTATACTCTCAACCTTAAATACTATCCCTCAACCCTAGGCCCTAAATCCTATACGCTAAACCCTCAACTCTAAACTCCATACTCTCAACCCTAAACCCTATACCCTCAACCATAAACCTTATACCCTCAACCCTATACCCAATACCCTCAACCATAAACCCTATAAATTCAACCCTACCCTATACCCTATACCTTATAACCTCAATCGTAAACCTAATACCCTCAACCATAAACCCTACACTCTCAACCATATACCATATAAACACCACTATAAAACCTATACCCTCAATCCTATACCCTTAAACCTAAACACGATCCATCAACCCTAGGCCCTAAATCCTATACACTAAACCATCAAACCTAAACTCTATGCCCTAAACCCTAAACCCTAAATAATTTAAACTTAGAAAGGAGAGGGAGAGAGAGGGTGAAAGTGAAAGGTAATGACATAGAGAGTGGAGAGAGAGAAGAGAGGGGGAGAGAATAATAGAGAGGGGTAAGGAGAGAGGAAGGGAGAGGTAGAGAGGGGGAGGCCTAGAGAGGAGAGAGAGAGGGAGGGATGGAGAGAGGGAAGGATTGATAGAGAGTAAGAGAGAGAGAGAGAAGGTCAGGGATAGATGAATTTCATTTACAAAATTGCGAGTGCATTATAATGTGCTCGTATTATGTGAATGCAATCACATAATGTGAGTGCATTATAATGTGCCCTTTTAGAAAATTATAATCCTTTGGATTATATTTACAACCTAAAGGTTTGGAGTGAATTTTCAACTTCCAAAGATGTGTTTTTGTGAATATGTAAAAAAATTGACAAAATCTCAAGTGTGCTCCCCATCAGGTTTGCATGTGTTTCAATGTCAAGTAAAAAATACCACGATAATGTTAAGCTTTCTCTTAGATTTATAGCCATGTAATTATTTTCAAATTTTGAGTATGTTAAGGTTTTGATATTTAATTTATTTTTTTAGTGTATCCATTTATTTTTCAAAAATCAATGTGTGATTTTTTTGACTTTGCTTTTTAAGTGTTCATCAAAATTTCAAATAAAACATTTTTAGAAACTAGAATCCATTCTACACGTATTCAATTATTTTTCTATCAATTTTCAAAAAAAATTAGCGGCGGGGGGGGCACTCAATTTTATATTTTTAGGATGTTTCTACTTTTAAAATTAGTAAAAAATCATATATTTATTAAAAATTGGAAAAAAATTGAGAATAAACTACATGGTGCTAGCTAATTTCTTACCAAAGTTACTTTTGAAATACTAAAAAAAAGTTAACATTTTAGGGGGGCACACTAGATGCTATGTTTTGAAAAAAAATGCCACTTTATGTAGCCCCCTTTTTGAACCCCTTAATCCCTACCATTTAAAAAATCAGTATTTTAGAAAGTAGATTAAGAGCACTACAACTCTTGGTTTTGTTGCATCTTCAAATTTTGAGTGCAGCTGTCTTCAATTTCTCATCCAAGATCAATCTTTCCTTATTTCAAAAACAAATTGGCCACTTAAGACACCTTTTTGGTTTCCCATTTTCATGCACTTACCCATGGTGTAAAATTCAAAAAGCCCCGACCTTGGCGAGCATATATTTATGCCTACATTGGACAAGAAGTATGACATGGATGCTAATTATTTGGAAAATTCCTCAAAGAATTGTGGTTACATGAAACATAATTATTGTAGCATATGAACAAAATGGATTTGCTTGGAAGGGTTTATAAAGCTTTCAATAAATTTTTTTTTGGTAGATATAAATCCAACCTCCATGACATTTTCCAATGTCCTTCATGTTCTATGCAAAAATAAGAGCCTTGAAATTACGTATGGACATCCATCAAAGTGAAAAAGATAAATGATTTTGTTAGATGTTGTAATTTTGACTACTTTGGAATTAGATGGGCATGTAAAATTTGAAAGAATGCATAAAAAGAAAAAATTGTTTGATAAAAAGCTTCTAAATGATGTGGTTCATAGAACACCATGGTTGCAAAGGGCTACATACATCATGTTCTTGTGGTGGAAAGTGGGTTTAACCTAGAAATTTTTATCTATAATTTTTTTTTAATATGTATATTAAGTGTGGTTTGATGAAGGATGCAAACTAAGTGTTTGATGATATTCCTGAAATAAGAATTATTTTCCTAGACTACAATGATCATGAGACAACAATGATCATGAGATATATGCAAAATATTTATGAGGAGAAACTATGATGCATCATGGAATTCAATAATAAGATTGTGTGCTTAAAACTATTATGGAGAAGAGACCTTTAAGCTCTTTGTACAAATGGAAGATGCAATTATTATATTAGATTATTATACATTTACTAATGTGCTCAAAATACGTGTTGAGATGGGATATTTGCAAAAAGGGTAAAAGAAAATTTTCATGACCATATAACTAGAGTTGGATTTGATTCAAATGCATTTGTGGCAAGTGCCCTTGCTGATATGTATGTCAAATGCAACACTATGAAACATGCTCGCAATGTGTTTGTTAAAGTATCTAAAATATATAAATTCTTGGAGTGTAATGGTAGAAGGATATGTTTTCAATGGTTATGGTGAGAAAGCCCTAAAACATTATAGAGAAATGCACCAAATCAATATGAATATATATGACTTTGTTCTTTCAAGTGCACTTAATGTGTGTTCCAATCAAGCAACTCAAGTTGAAGGTGGAAAGGTATATGGCTATGCTATAAAAAGTGGACTTGAGAGGAATATTTTTGTGGAGGATTCTCTTGTTGACATATATGCAAAATGTGGAGGTATTATTTTAACCTAAGAAATTATGTCAGAACACACATTTACCATCCATTTTACATCTCTACCTCATATATATACATAGAGAGGAAGATGTAGTGCCAGATGGGAGGAAGTTAGAAATATAGCATTTTGTCATCTTATTTTGGAAAAGGATATTGAGATTTTATATGGGAAGGAACTATGTAAGAATATCAAAATTCCCATAAGTTTATTGTTTATGATGTTATAATTCAAGTTGAAACTAAGGAAACACAGTGCCTACCTCAACCAAACTCATTACTTGAAAGTTACAAGTTCCAACTTTCCTTTTTCTAAAAGTGATTCATGTCACTCATTGTAACTAAAAGTTAGAAAATGAACCTTATTTCTAGAAAAGTGATGAAAATTCTAACTGAATAAGGTTTATTATTTTAAAATTATTGTTTTTCAAAAAGGTAGGCAGTAAGTAGTTATGGGGTAGTTACAAGGTGGATACCTATAAAAGCCTATGAATTCAAGGCTTTTTTTGTTGTAAAGAGACTCTTATAGAGGGGGAAATTTTGAAAAAAAAAATTGGAGAAATTGTATGAAAATTTTGGTTTGAAACTTTGCACCTAAGGTTTTTTGAAAGTGTATAATTTTAAAAAGATAATTAATACATGATGCATTTGGTTTGTATGTCCTAGATGTATTTTTGAGTTATTATTATTATTTTTTTGTATGTCAAAATGGTAATCCTTTTTGTCTTTGTGTAAATCATCTATTATCTATTGAAACATATATAAATTATGTGATTGATGTAATGAATGCACTCATATCTTGGTATCTTTGGTTGAATGTGTTGAAGCAACTTGTATCTTTGTATGTTGAGGTATTTTACACTTCTTTCATTATCAATGTACATTAAAACATCCTTTGTGGTGAAAGCCCCTAGTAATTTTTCATATCTTGTGAAGTCCTAGTTTTTATTCATATGTCTATTTCTAGGGTTTCTATAAATAAATTTCTTTAATTTTCCCCTTTTCCTTTTTGTACTTTTAGGTTAAAAGTACATAAAAATTGTAAAAACCCTATCTTATGAGGGAATTTCCACTCTCAAATGTAGAGAATTGTTTTTAGTCCAACAAAAACGTATCCAACTATTGGAACATTTTTCACTACCCATTGGGTGAGTCACTTTGAAATCTACAATAAAAATTTTATTTACTAGCAATACCCCATTGTTGAAATAAAGTCTCAATTGATGTGGGTGTAAAGGGAAATGCTCCTACAAATTCATCTTTCCTAAAATTATTTGGTAAGTCTCACATATTTTGAAAAACTTAGCCATATCATTGAATAATGTAGGCCACCAATACCCTAATATCATAATATTATGAGTAATAGTCATTAACATGAAATTTCCTCCACATAATACTTGGTGACATTTCTTAATGAATTTTATGAAATGATCCTAATTTAAACACATGAGCAAACCATCAAGGTTTCTCTACATGGATTGGTCTGGGAGTAGTACATACCTTTGGCCCACCAATTTCAATGTTCTTTTATGTTGATCACTCAATATGAAACAATAACCTTGCCCTAGATATTGATGTTAAAAACTATATTTTAAAAATTATAATTTAATCATTTCTAGAAAAAAAGTTATGTTTGATGACATAAACGTTACTTTCTAAAAATATTGTTTACTATTTAAAACTAGTTATTAAAGGAGATGTTGAAAGATTCATGATTTATTTCAGAAAAATTTAAAAAATACATATTTAAAATATACACACAAATTTCCAAAAATCACTAGTTCGCATCATCTTCAAATTCTTAACAGTTTACCTGCTATAGGTCTTAGAAGGTAAAGGTTCAATTAAAAATATTGATATAAATTTCCATCATGGCCAAAAAGTGAGACATAGTATTGTGATTTCACCCTAAAAGAGGTAAAGAAAAACAATTAGAATGGATTTGAATAGTCATATCTTGCCAATACTAGTGTGTTCTTGAGTGCATATTTGATTTCCTTGAAAGAATCATTAGACTTATTGTCCTAGCTAGATGAGTATTCTTTATTGAGCACTTTGGAGATGAATTTCATCTTCTCAAAAAAGTTAGAAACAAACTTCCTAAAAGGTTGATATATCCAAAGAAGGACTACACTACCTTAACTAGTTTAGATTGAGGTATAAGGTTAATTTATTTAACTCTTCTAGGATCAATATTTACTATGCTTTCCTTCTTCTATACCAAATATACTTTCCTTAGGATTTAGGGAGATCCCATACTTCAAACATCTCTAAAAGATTAACTCAAGTGCTTGCAATGGTAATTTATATCCTTGAAGTAGGTCGTTAAGGAATCTTGATAGATCACCATTATTTCATTTATAAACCTAGAAAAGACAACATCCATTTCCTTTTGAAATGTATTTTTTGCATTATTTAATTCAAAATGCATCTTGGTGTAGAGGAGGGGGATCGAATGCTCAGGACCCTGAGTCACAAGAGGGTCTAGAAGGATCATTTTCCTTGATCTACCTCACACTAAGGATTGTTCTAAGGAAATTTTAATATTGTAAGAAGGTGAAAAGGAAAGGCTATTGATATGCCACTATCCTTCTATCAAACCAAGAGATTGAGGGAACCAGGTGACCTAATTCTTGAGTCAAAATTGAGACCTTGACAACTCTCTACCAAAGGACCCTAGCGTAGAAGATAGATGACAATGTGGCAAGTTGGCATCCCGATCGGGCATTGGCGTCTCGATCGAGCATTGGCATCTGTATGGATAGAGGGTATGAAATACAATTAAGACTAATAGAGTTTTAGCTAATCTACTTGGTAAAATGTGATTCTAAGCAATAACACAAAACTAGAAATAACTAAATAGCTAAGACAACAAGAAGAATTCTTTAACTTAAAAGGAGAAGTTGAAAAGAATAAAAAGGTGATAGAAATACAACTTACAAATGGTCTAGTTGTTGGAAAATGTGCCTCAATCTTGCTAGCTTGTATCACGTTGGTCTGAGGACTTCATGTGTTCAACTTATTCCTTGTCGCTGAGACTCTGTCTGGTCGGTGAGACTCCTAGGGGTGTTCCGGTGATGGCCCAATGCGTCTGGCTTGGCAGCATGCTTTATCATCTGGCGATTACTATCAACGGGAGACTTTGTGTTGTTTCACTGATGTGCCAATGCGGTGAGCTTGGCTTCATCGACAGAGTGTTCTCATATCGTCAGGTGACATTTCATGTCCCACTAATATGTTGATAATGTGTTGAGCGGTTGAAGTGGGACCAAGCGGTGATGAACCTAATCAATGATTGCGGTGGATTTGATCTAACGATGCTCATCGCATTCCGCTCTCATTTGAGGCAAGTACCGATGAAAGCTTTTGAGTCAGGCATAATTTCCTGTGCGTTTGACTTGTGGCTATTTGATCAACAGTGTTCAGGTCTCGTGCCTCATGTGGTGGGTCCCATGTGTTTCTTGCAAACTGTTCCGGCCTTGGACACATGTCGCTATTTCAGGTAAATCTATTGAGGATATGGCGGATGCTTTATTGATTCCTTGAAACTGCTTGAGCGGCATATGTGTGGCTTGGTGGGTCCCAGTAGTGGCTTAAGAAGAGTGCAGATGAGCGGTGGACGCATGTCTCACTGGGCATGATTGCGGTGGTGGTTGGTGTTTGCAAAGGCGGTTACCTCCTGATCGTGGTTTGGCTAGCTAGCGGTTACACAGGGTTGGTTGGTTGTTTGGTAGTTGTTTTGCAAACCGCCATACCATGAGGGCTTTGCTCTTGGATAGCGGTAGGGTTGTTGACCATCTAACCTCAGAGGTTTGACGATTGGTTAGCGATGGAGCTCTAGGGTTTGTTTGATCGATCTGCAAGTGGTGGATGAATGGCATCACGACATGTGGCATGATCTCATTTGTTGATTTACATGGCTATTGCAAATCAATGGCTAGTGACTGAAAGCTTGGGCACTTGTCTCGAGGGTTTGATCAAAGTGCAAAATTGATTGCAGGATGGCTCGATGTCAGCTAAAAAGGTGGTGCACACAACTTGAGATGGTGAAGTTAGTCAGTGGGGTAATATAGACCCAAGATGGACGTTTGGATGGTAATAGAATCTAATATGATTTGATGGTGAAGCCGAAAGGATGGTCAATTGGAGATTGACTAATGATAGAGGTATAGAGATCCCAAGTTCAGAGATCGAACGATTGGTGATTGAATGATCGGTGGATCCATGATCGGTGAGCTCGGTCAGTGATCAGAGTGTGTGTGTTCGAATGGTATGCACAGAGCATTGTAACCACAAACACTGAGACACACTAAACCTAAGAAGATGTGAACCTAAGGAGGCCATGAGGCTGTGCTGGCTGGCTGTGTGAGTGGGCTGAGGAGCTGAAGGGAATCTTCACTATATGTCTTGTGAGGACATTGTAACAGTGCAAGGTTTCATATGTATGGTGTTGCCTGTATTCTCTAGATGAACAAGATGTAACTCCTATAATGGCTATGAGCCTGATATTGTATTGTAACCATTTAGTTGTTGAATAATACAATGGCTCTATCTTTTGGAGTGTGGGGTTTTTAACCCAAAAGGGTTTCCCCACGTAAATCTGTGTGTTCATTTGTTTGTCTGTTCATGGTGTTGAATTTGGTTTATGTTTGCATGTACTTTTCTTAGAAGGATTAATGGGGGAAACAACTGTGCCTGTTTCTGCTTTATGGCATAGTGGTTTGTGTCTTTGAGGTGGTTTGAAGAAATGGAAATCACCAAGGGCATTTTTCTTCTTAGATGTTTCATTCTAAGTTGACCCGTTCCTTCACCAACACTAGTCTCCCACAAGCTCCACACAAACACAAAACCTACACACAACAAAATGGGGAAAAATGTTGGGGCTATTTCGGGGCTTTCCATAGTCAAACCCCCGTTTCAGTGTTCCCACCTCTACGAACAGCCATAATAGCCATGAGATAGAAAATGTGATAAAGAAAGTATTGGAAAAAATTCCAAGAAATGGCAACAACACTATGCTACGTAAATCAAACAACAATGCTATGTAAAGTGGATATCACCTCCCAAACAAGGTGCCCTCGAGAAAGTGAAGGGAGATGTGAGATTTCAAGCTTGTAAGTGCTACCATTGTCGCAACAAAGTGAGTAGAAAATCCAACAGAGTAACGATTTAGAGCTACAACAATGGTGGAGATTATTCTCTAAAATCTCAAGGAGTGTGTAGGTGAGAGTGAAGAATCTTGAAGAAGCTCAAATTTAATGAATGAATGAATGTTTTAGCATGGATAGAGGCCCAAAAGAGTTGTTAGAGGTCGGTCAAGGGCATAGGGGCATTACTCTTCATCACCAATAGAGAAGTGTAATGCCTCTTAGGTTTCAGAGGTGGGAATCTTGTTAGGATGAAAGTGTGCACTTAGATGTCCATGCACCACACTAGCATCCCCAAAAAAAAATCCCTCACCGACATTATAGACATCCTCCAAGTGGGTAGGAATCAAATGGATGAAGTGGAATAGCATCGTCAGATTCGATTCTTCTAAGGTGAGGGGATGAAAATGGGGAATTTTCAAGGGGCGTAAATTCACTCCATTACACTTGGCATAAAAATATATGCCCCATGGAGTTGTGAAGGTTGTCTTTGGTTGTTCAAACTCTTTGAACATAACCTAGTTGTATCTTAAATATCCATCCATCATCGATATTAGTTATGATTGTGTCACTATGTGCAATAAATTGTTTTTACTAGGTAATGTATAGTTTTCCTTGAGGGATTTGGTGTTCAAAATTTTAAATTCTACACAAATCTTGATTTCACTAGTCTTCTTCCTAATGGGTATAAGATTGGATACCCAATTTGAATGTCTAATTGATTTAATTAGACCCTCTTTTGGTTTCATTAATTCCTTTTATATTTGAGGTGCTAGTGTGGGGTTGATGGGTATTTCATTATACTTAAATGGCCTTGTACTAGTCTATATTAGAATGATATTTTGGAACAAGTCCTCTTCATATGGTTTTAACTCATCACATGACCAAGAAAAGAATTTATTATACTTATTTAGTAATTCAATTAGAATCTATTTTTCTATTGGCTTCAAACTCTTACCATGGTATATCATTTGGGGAGTTTCTTTGGTTCCAAACTCCACTCACTCAATATTCTCATTATTGATTGCATTGATTTTTATTTGTATAAATAAACATGATCAAACATCCTTTCTAGATCCATTAGCTCCCTTGGAATGGTATTGATTTTATGTTGGATGATCTTATTTGTAAAGAGAGTTTATTTTCCATCTTCTTCCTCTACCTTGGGCTAATAGTTAACAAGTTGTTTCTCAAATTACTTGATGGTGTTTTGACCATTTAACCGAGCTGAGATATCTTACATAGGTCTCAGTTTGTAAAAAATCCCTATGGCTTGGCCATTATTATTCCATGTGTCCTTATAATACATTGCAGTTGCCAACTTTCTAGAAAAATTATAAGTATGTGAGTTGTAGGTCAAAAGGTTTAAGCCTATAAAAAGTGTTAGAGTTGTCAATATTTTCGTTGTTAGGCATGCCTTTTTTCCCACCCTCACTTCTATTGTCCATTATTAGGATAATAAACTTTTTCATCCAAACAAGCCATTTACCCACCCCCAACCTTCACTCCACTTTTCCTTATATTAATTTTCCCTTCATACTCCTCTCTCCTAAATTACTTATCATAATTTATCCTAATGCCATAAACCTTGACATGTAATACAAAAACCCATTGCATTTTCCTTGATTTGCACATGTTTCCGTGTCATTTTCCATCGGTGATTGATTTTTTGTTGCACACGCCCACACATTGCATAGACGTATGTGTGTCATGCTTCCACCCTGATAGGATTCTTGAGTTAGTAGATGTTGAGGCATTACAATTCCATCTCAACCTGCAAATTATAATGACCCTGAAAATATTGACCACTCGGGAATGACCTTTTACCTCCAAATTAGCCTTTTGAACTTCATTCCTTCATTCTATCAACTCATTTTCACTTCACACTTCACTTCTATTTTATTCTCCACTCATTCTCTTCACTTATAAACCATTTTTCTTCTCATACGCCATTGTCATTGTAGGTTTTCAAAGATCTACTCCATTGGTGTGGTTACCTTGCTCTTCACCTTCCTCTCTCGGCTACTCAAGCACATAGAAATGAGGGTAATATTCATCTATTTGCTAATTTCCATTATAGTGTTTGTAAATTAGAATTTAGACTATCTTTGCACTCTAATTTCTTGTGTCTACTCTCTCTATTTTATTTATCATTTATATATCTCATGGTCTATCAACTATCTATGGAGGTGGAAACACCAAAACGAGGGTTTGAGCGAGACAGACTCCAAAACATAGCCACAACATTTTCTCATTACTCTGTGTGTAGGTACAATATATTCACAAGGGAAGCTTGCTGGAGAACTGGACCTTTAGTGAGTTGGTATTCTTCTATTATTTTCTTCATCACTTCGTTATTAGAATAGTTTATATTTATAAGTTAAAGTATTCTTCTACCTATTTTCTACTCTTTTGCATTTCTCTATTTAACAATCAAACTTAAACTTTCAGGTTGTTAGTAAACCCTACAAGTTTCATTATGTAAACCTAACTCTTCATTTGTACAAGACATCAATGCACATCTAAGATGTTAGTGTGGTGTGTTGATGTCTAACTCACGTACTAGCGTCCTCTAACCGAGAGCAAGTCAATCTGCAATTCGATACCTCTGTGGTCTACTCACCCATTTCCAAAACAAAATTATCATAAAACATAAGGAAACTAGGGTCCATTTTTCCATTCCTTTTCAACTTATTAGGTATTCTAAGGTATTTGAGGTAAATTCACTCCCTTTATGCTCTTCTATGTCTTAGAGACTTGGAAGTAGTGAATCCCCTCCTCTACATTTTGGTGAACTCGACGTGAACTTTCTCCTTTTCATTTCTTTGAATCAATTTTTTTTCCCTCGGGTCTTGAGTGCATTATAGATTTGTGAGTCATGAATCTTTATGTGCTTTACAACCCAATCTATGACCTCAATATTTTTTGTTAGGAGAAGTCTTCGACACATAAGAATGGAATCTAGGAAGGTCACCTTTGGTCAAAGTGGTCACTCTTTTGAGGAATTAGTTTCAGGGATGTCTATTGGATTCGCTAGCCCTTTTGGGGAAGTTGCTACTCATATTCCTACACCCCTTACTTCTCCTTCCTCTTCTTCAGTTGAGGAATATGTTTCTCTCGAGTCCCCTACAGAGAAACTTATTTCCCTAGATAGAAGGCTTGGAGAGTTTGAGTGATATTTAGAAAAATATAAAAGTATTTCTTAAGAAGCTATTATTGTCAAAAAATTAAGAGTCGTGCTAGATAAGGATAACAAAGGTATATAACTTCTTTGAGGTCTCACAGACATTGTGGATACTCATGTCCCAACTTATAATCTTAACTTGGGTGTTACCCGATATGTCATTTTGTGACCGCTACACCACAATTGGAAGTCTCGATGCCCAAAGTGCTAGTGTATATGGTTGAGATGGGTCCTTCAACTAACATTGTGTACCTAAGAAGCCTCACACTTTCAAAGTAAACAAGGCACCTTTAGGCTTCAGTTCTTCCACCCCTAATGCAGATTCTGGTAGTAATACTAGGATCCCTATCCTAGTGTCAAAAGCTCTACCAGTATGGGGGATAGTGGCCTTGGTTCCTCTCATCCTACCTTATCCTATGATCTTGTCTTGAATGCTTTATTAAAAAACATAGGACAAATGGAGAACTAGTTGGCGTACCTATCTAGCTCTTCTTTAGTGAGAAAACTATGTTCCAACCCTTCTTTCATCATGGTCCTTTACCCATTGCCATCTTGAACACTGTTATCCCTCAAGGGATGGGGATTCCTAAGTTTGAAAAGTATAGTGGTAATGGAGATCCTCAAATGCATATGTTAGCATTTAATTCCCTGTGTACTAAATTCTTCCACCATGATGCTTTGATGGAAAATATTTTTCTCAATCCCTTAAGGATGCTACCCTTGAGCGGTATTGTTCCTTACTAATAATTTTTTCTTCTCATTTGATCAGTTGGTGAATCAATTCCTTAGATAGTTCCAAGCTAACATTGGGCCAAAAATGATATTTTTTGATCTCATCTAGTGCAAGCAAGGAGACCATGAAAAGGTTACTAACTTCATCACTCATTATCAAGTACTCTTTTCTTAGATTTCTTATCCCCTACCAAATTCTAATGTCTAGAAGGATTGTTGGAAACAAGATACACTAAGAGGGGAGGTGAATCAGTGTTGTGTAAAATTAAACTTTATTAACCTTTATCTTCAAAGCATTAACAAGATTCAGCCATAATGCATAAACATGGAGAAAATGAACACAACGCCATAACACAAGTATTTTTACAGGTAAACCCCATTAGGGGAAAAACCACGGTGGATGGTCAATCCACAAGTTAATCTGAGTATACTCAAATGAAGTTTACAATAAGGGGAATGCACTTGCATTCAGGCACACTACCTAGAGCTCACTGTTCAAAGGGAAGGCTCACTGCCTTACAAAGAAAATCAGATTAAAACCATCTGAGAGTTTGAACTGAGAAAAATAGCATTTACATATGCCTGATTACAATTTCGGTTAGGAACAATATATAATCTTCTTCCCTATAGATTGATTCTGCACTTCTACTTTGTTCTGCTCACACTCACAATACAAATTTCCTATGCGCAAGTGAAACTGCACATTATCGCTCTTCTTCTCTGCTCTAACTCACAACTCACATCACCACACACTTCATACATCATACAAAATGATATAGAAATTCTTACATATATATCTGCAACATATAATTTAATTACACTTTGTTGACTCACAAAAATAATTACAATTGTCAACTCAAATCATGAATAATATGTAATGCGTATCCACAAAATTTGGCAACAACTTGGCTAGGACCCAAAAAAAGATGTAAAAACATAAAAATACTTAACTAAATACTTTCCATACATCTGCGACATAATACATTCATGAAGTCGGCTCCAATATAAGAAAATTTGAGAATAAGCCAATTGGATCTTCTAACTTCCACATGAATTGATACAAGCCATTGCGCTTTAGTAGTTACAGAGATAATATACCAAAAAAAAATTCCAGAGATGCGCAACACAAAATAATAACATGAAATCTTCATACAGATCGATGAACACTGTGTTACCGGATACTCTGTTCTTCCTTATCAATCTTCAATCTGTTTGTCGGTATGATCAAATGATAGTGTGCATATCTGATCATCGATTAGAGTTTCCATAAATGAAAAAACCAAGTGATATTGTAGTGTCTCTTGCCAAAAACCTCCCCCTTTGGCATTGGTGGCAACACTTAGTGAAAAATGACTAAGTGTCGAATTAGTACCAAGATAAAATACACTGCCATCTCCAAAATTCCAAAAAAAAATTAATTCTCCCCCTAAGATGATTAAGCATTTTTCACTCCACTCTTCTCCCCCTCTAACATCAATGGAAAAGGCAGGGATCACATACCAAAAATGGATCAATCAAAACTGTTATACAAAAATGCTTCTTTAACTTACATAAACTGAAAAATGTCTGCAAAATCTTTCTTTAGCTGGATCAAATTAGCGTCCCAAACTCTTTTGAGACTCTCCATTATTTTTATATGACCATAGATCAGGTAGGACTATGTCTCAGCAGATTCTAAGTTGGTCAGATCACCAACTCCCATAGTGTCCTCTCCTTTAGAGAGCTTAACATTATCTAAATTTTTGGACCAATTATGCCTTTGAGTTCACATGCTCTAGTGATAATCTTATCATTGTCATGCTTCAATACTTTTATATTGTTAAGCACAGACATCACTTCACCTTCTATTTTTCCAATACCACTAGTTAGAGGATCAAATGCTTCATAAATAGTACTTAATTTTTTATCTAGATCTTTGATCTTCTTCTCATTAGCTTCAGTAAATTTTGAAAGACACAAACATGATTTGTAGATCTTACCACCTTCTGACAAAGAATTGTGTACATTCTTTACACATGTGCCTAAAATAATTTTATCTTTAGAAATCAATACCTTCAATCCACTAAACCTTTCGACATCAAATTATTTTTGTACTTTCACCATAACAGATTTTTCTAGTGACTTAAAGTGAGTACTAGCCGAGTTGATAAAATTTTTCAATTCATTGGAGGAGGAACCAGTCGGATATTTCACATAAGAAGGCATTATCTTCTCCAATACTTTAGATGCAATATTTAGTAGTTCACTATCTTCAATGTGTGACTTCAGTAGCTCTTATCTGGCTTGTGCTTGAGAAAATGAAGCTACTTTCATCTTCTAGATCAGACTTAAAGTGGATAGGTCAATGGGACCTTCAATCAATTTTGGATCCAATTCTTCTTTTTGTTCAATCAAATATTTCTTTACTACCTCAGCAGTGTCTCTTGCTTCAATTGGGATTGGCTTTACATCATCTTTCTTATCTTCAGTTGTTACTTTCGTAGTTGTAGGGTCTGGTTTACCTTCAATGATTTCTATTTTTCTCAACAGATACATTTTTAGGTATCTCAACTTCCATAGGGATTTATGTGTTGTCTTCTATAGGAGGAATCTGAGAATCCTCAACTGTACCAAAATTTCCTTCTTCTACTTCCTTCTCCAAACTAGATGGGGCATCATCATGTGTTTCCTCAACAACAACATCAATTCTATCATTTAGCAAAATCTTTCTGAAGATTTGCTGAGTTTATTTTATGACTTCATCTATTTGACCAATCGTGAGCTTTTTTACCCTTGATTTGCTCTTGAATTCTCTATTATCTCTTTTCAGGAATGTATTTATATCTTCCATGGAAATTACTGGACACAGTTATGCTAGGATCCTTTCTCTCATTTGTTCTTCTTTTGTTCTGGCATTAAGTCTCCTCATTTATAGAATGCCATATAGACTTTTGGGTAGATTTGGCATAATTTCTATAAAAAAATTATTGAAAATATTCATATGTTTTATTGTCGCTTCAAGAATTCTTTTATCAGAATCATCAAAAGACTCATACCATTTGCAAATTGGTTTCATATTACCATCCTTGACTAATGCCTTTTCAACTTCTTCAACTGACATATCTAAATTGTTAGTCTTTGTCTTCTTCTTTGCTTGAACATCTTCACCAGAGGGTTTTCCCTTTGTGACAGTTGTTGCCTTGGTGCCTTGATGTTTTATTTCCTTGAAACCTTCATCAGACTCAGTTTCCTCATCATCTGAAACTTCCATACACACCCTTTTTCTCTTATCTTTCTTCTTGTTACCTTCTTTGTCGGATCCCTTGGCTTGAGGTTTTACAGGGATGGAACTTTCTGTAGGAGCATAATGGGATCTAGAGCTTCTAGTTGTTCTAGCTTAGGAAGATGGTGCTTCTGAACCAGCTGATTGGGTTTTGGTTGCCTCCTTAGCTACTTTATTGGTTGCTTCAACTTCTTCCCTTTTCGTTCTAGCTTCTTTTAGTTTCTTTGTAGGTACACCCATACTCTCTACAATAAATTCTACCTCTTTTCTGACTCTTTTAGTTACCATAGGTTTTTTGAGCTTTTTGTGAACTTGTATGTCCTTCTCAGCATAGGTACCGAACCTTTTTTCTACCGAATCTAGAGTTTTACTTAGCAAGTTTTGTGCATACATTTCCAAAATGTTCTCTTCAACTACATACCCCATAGGCATGATCCAAATTGTTCTGGGATCAGTAGCTTCCATCATAAACTGATCAACATCCACCATGAAGAAAATTGAATCCTTGTACTTCTCTACAATTGAGGTGGGAATCCTCTCTCTCACTCGCTTGCATCATAGCCTAAATTTTTTTAAAGTATCCCTAGATAGTTGCATTCCTTGTTTTGATATCTACAAAATTGTAGAACAGATCTCTGATCTGTGCGGCTACTAGCTTATCCTTTTTCCAATGAACCTTTCCAACTCTTATAACTTCACCCATGAAATAACAAAATAAGCACAAAAAAAAGTTACCATATTTGAAAGAGTTTTTCTTATCTTTCTTAATCTTTGCTATATTTTTCATTAGCTGACTTCTCAACAGTTCACAAGGATCATAATTTGCATTTTCCTTAACCATTTGGTAGGTGGCATAAATTTTTGTGCCAGACATAGAGTTATCTCAGATAGAATGATAAATCTTGTCGCTGTTGATGGTGTTTTTATGCACTTCACAACACAGGTAATACATAGGTGCATTACCTCTCTTGAAAGACAATCTTCCACAATCAAATTGCAGAACACTATCCCAAGGTCTCTCGGATGTCAGGTCATGACGATGCTTGAAATATTTTAGTTGATTTATGTGATTTGCTAGAATCACAAGGTGGACTTACGGATGAGTTACAAAGTGGGGAAGTTGGATCTGCAAATGGAGTTCTTGAGATGGGAAAGTTGTTGAGTGTTTGTTGCAAGTTCAAATAGCAGTCTGGAACTCCATTTCAACATCAGATTTAGCTATACATTGTGCAATGAACCTTGCCTAAGGTTACTTATTAAAAAAAATGAAAAAGGGTAGGGAAGAGAAAAGGTTCCTGGATCTGAAACTACGAATGAACAGTGATCATGGAGGCTGCTACAGTAGACAAACTCCCTAAACTGGGTTTTGCTTGGCCAAGAGGATCCTACAGTTACACAAAACTAGTGCAATCTTCTAAGGACTACAGATTTTCAGTTTGCATACACACATCATGAACATGCAAATGAACTAGGTTGTAGCAGTCAAATAAAGAAGCCCAGGCTAACTTTGCACAACAACTTGTCATCAACAAGTGCCAAAAGTATGGGCTGGAAATTCATCAAATACTGAAACAACAATCACCATTACCACTTCCATTCAAGAAACTAACAACTAAAACTAACTTGAAAGGTAGAACCATGCACACATAATGAGCAAACTCAAAAGGTAACATCCATAGATCATGCAATGCTACTTTCTATTGCTGCAGAATGTTTTTACAACAATTCTCCAACACTTACAAATGAGGGGGAGACCCCTATTTATAGTTTTCCAAAGCCCAAATGAATGGCCAGGATTGAATTACATTGTGTGGCCCAGATTCAATTACATTAGGGCTTCACCTACCTCACAATATTCAGCAATTTAAAATACATCTATTGTCTTTTCCCTATTCTGTCTTGTAGTGGCCAGCCACTATAGCAGTTTTGCCTTTTAGCTAATTTCCCTTTTACTGTAGCTAAAACTGACAGAAAGCTACCTTCTCCCAATGGAATTTCAGCATTCTTCATTGGATCATATGGTTGCATCGACAGACCCATGGTAGGCTCCTTGAAACAGGAAATGAGGGGTTGAAATGCTATTTTAGGAATGTTGATTTGAAATGGTCGACGGAGCACGAAACTCCGGATGGTATTTTCCGGCTGAAAATTTGGAATTTGAAAATTCAAGGGAGGATAAGACCCCGTTTTATCATCTGGGTCGAAGTTCATTTTTGATTTAGAGGTGCGCTTGTACGTTCCGGAAACGTGAGCCCGGAATGCTGTTCTGGAAATGTTGTTTTGAAACGGCCGACGGAGCACAGAATTCCGAATGGTATTTTTCGGCTTCAAATTTATAATTTAAAAATTCATGGGACGATAAGACCCCATTTTAGCATCTGGGTCGAAGTCCGTTTTTGATTTGGAGGTGCACTTGTACGTTCTAGAAACGTGAGCCCGGAATGTTGTTTTGAAATGGCTGACGGAGCACAGAACCCTGGATGGTATTTCCTGGCTGCAAATTTGGAATTTGAAAATTCAAGGGAGGATAAGACCCTATTTTAGCATCTGGGTCGAAGTTCGTTTTTGATTTGGAGGTGTGCTTGTACGTTCCAGAAACGTGAGCCCGGAATGCTGTTCTGGAAATGTTGTTTTGAAACGGCCGATGGAGCACGAAACTCCAGATGGTATTTCCCGGCTGCAAATTTGGAATTTTAAAAGTCAAGGGAGGATAAGACCCCATTTTAGCATCTGGGTTGAGTCCATTTTTTATTTGGAGGTGTGCTTGTACGTTCTGAAAACATGAGCTCGGAATATCGTTGTAGGAATGTTGTTTTGAAACAGTCGACGGAGCACGGAACTCCGGATGGTATTTCCTAGAAGAAATTTTGGAATTTGAAAGGTCAGGGGAGGATAAGACCCCATTTTAGCATCTAGGTTGAAGTCCTTTTTTTATTTGGAGGTGCACTTGTACGTTCCGGAAACATGAGCCCAAAATGCCGCTGTAGGATTGCTGTTGCAGGAAAATAGTTTTGGAATTTTCAAAACTTCTTAAAACTTAATAAAACCTTGTTAGTTCACTTAGGCACCACAAAAACATCCAAAATCCATAGGAAATCTATCCCCAAAGTCAAAGAATGAAGGAAAAAGTGAATCGAGCGAGCGGGGGGGGGGGGGAAAGCCCGAAAAACCCAAGACTTAGCCATTTTTTATTTTAGGGGCAAAATATGGTCAACCAAAAATGAGACTTTGAAGGGCACATTAACCAACTAGGACAGCAAAATGAGGGGCACGCAAAATGAGATGGGAGCAAAGAAGCCCACTGGGAGCTAAAAAGAGGGTTCTTGCCAACAGTGGGGTGTGTGTGCAAAATATGCACAACAAATGGCGACTCACTGGGGGAAATGCTCTAGAGCATTTCGATGAAAAACTGAAATCACAAACTCAAAATCTCTGGTTCTGACCTTCATGCTAGGGAAAACAAGCCAGACACTCAACCAAAGGATCAAAACCACTAGTTAACCCAACCTTCAGTATGCTGAAAATCCAAGTGTGTGCCATTGCGTTAATTCCCATCCTTCAGTTGTTGAAAGAACCCAAGCTCCATCAAGTTAAGCTACGTAGTTTATTCTAACTCCAAAAGCATCTGGGACATTGCCTCGCTGCCAGTCAAGCGTCCATAGCCCCGACGAGGTTATCACTGTGATTCTCTTGAACATTGTTCTACTGTCGACTGGGCATCCATAGCCCTGATAGAGTTGCTTGTATACCCCTGAAAAGCTAAATTTCTCTTCTTTTGATTTTCAATATTTTTCTTTCTTTCTTTTGTTTCTTTTTCTCTTTTCAGTTCTTTTATTTCAACCCGCAAGCAATGAAGCTCACGCTCATGGCTAAGAATCACAGTAGCGTTGGAGCAGAATTTTAGATTTTTAACTTAACTAGACTTCACAAAGGGCCTACAGTGACCGTCATATTCTTAAAATTTGTGAGAAATATAAGATTCAAGAATACTTCAGGATCAGACCAACCAACGACTTATCCACTTTGAATCAAACATGTAGATCACTTGATACTAATAGAAGATCCTCACCATCCACTCTGAAAACTTGATTAGAGTTTGACAAAGAAATACATAGAACAACCCCAAGAAATAAGAATGGTTGTTGTGTGCATAGATATACCCAGCCAAAAGAAAAGGGACCCCAAGCAAAGCAGGAGCAAAGCAAGAGCAAACAAAAGAAAATGAAAAGAAAACACCAAAACCAACCAAAGTGAGACAACAAAAGAAAACAACGAAGAAACTACTCTAAAGCAAGACACCTATAACAAACAAAATAACCTAACAAAGCAGGAAACAAACATATTTACAGGAAACCTATACTACTCAACATGAGTTATGTACAAAGATATTTACAAAGAACTACGTTTGGGTAAGGTGAGATGATGCTCATGCTCATTGGATTTTGCCATGCGTGCACAAGAAAACGGGCAGTCATTATAGTTCTCAACCATGCAAATTTATCCTTATATTCAGAGGGAATAAATTCAATATGGTAGATTTCAAATACTACCCCAACATCACGAAGAATCAACAATTGAGGAGGCTCATTAAACCCATGATTAATCCATAAACATGTTTTTTTTTTCTCATTCCCATAATCAAAATGATAAGTGCAGCTATGAAAATTAATAGGAGCAAGGAAGGATAGAACCTGGATGTCGTCACATGGAGGTGGAAACATTTGACAATCAAGAGCAAGCATCGCATCGTCAATCTTTGCATCAGCAACCTCGGGTGGGTACAATGGAAGGAGCAACACTTTAGGCATCAAGTCTACATAAGGTAGGGAGAACGGGGTAGAAAACACTTCTTCCACGTCTCGCGTGGGATCAACAATCCCCCTTGGTAGTTCTTCAAAAAGAAGTACTTCATCTCATTGATTATCCACAAACTTGGGATCCACTTGATTGCTGCCCTCAAAAGGTGGCACACTGTCCCATCTCCTTTCTCAAGTGTCAACCTTATCTTCATGATGTTCAGTGTCATGGGATGATGACATGTACGAATCTTTCCTATTGTAACCATCTGAATATGAAGGAGGATCAGCAATGATCATGGCGGAAGGACTCCAAGTTGCATCTTGCAGTCGACTGGGTGCTTCATCTCTGTTGGAAGCTATCTTACACCCCCGCCTTTGTCTTCTTCTCTTTTTTTTTCATGCAACTCATCATGACGTTCACTCATTTCCCCTTGCTCACTATCGTTATAAACAAAGAAGGAACCCCTCTCTGAATCTGAAAACTCTAGTGCATCACCATTCAGAGGCTCAAGGAGTATGCCTTCATCACTACCATCTTCTGGGATGTGTTCTTCCTCGACATGAGCACACCTCTATAGCATAACTCCCAATGGAAAGAAGTCATCAATTGATGGCACCTCATCAAGGGGGCCAAAATTTACTATGCGATTTTCCCCCAAAGACTCACCATAAAGCCCATCGTCCATGGTGCACAAATGTTTTTCAAGAGGAAAAAATTCTTGATGACTGGTGAACAACATTCTAGTTTGATCTACTTGATCACTCAAAAGCTCAAGATTGTATTGTTGTACTCCTTCTATTGTTGTCTCGACATCCTCTTGAGGACTGCCTTCAGTTGAGTTGTCACTTGGCTCGGGCTCTTGATCCTCACCTTCCATCCTTGAGGCAATTGTAGGAAGTGGTGTACTTGGTTGCCTTGCTTGTTCTCTGACTTGCTTCATGGCTTCTGGGCACAGTCCGCATGTAAACTCAGAGTGGGATGAATCATGGAGTCTGCACCAATTTGGTAGCAGCAATACCTCCAAATCCACCTGACATTTCAGCTCTGACCAATCCTTTGCTAATCTAGAGAAGAGCTGGTCATATCTTTCTTCTACTAGGTCCTCATCATCACTTTCTGCTGTCCCAAGGCTGTCAACCTCTTCCTCTTGCTAATTTTCAGCATTTTCATTGGCTGCCCCAGCATACACTGCTGCAAAATTGATTGACTCATCCTCAACTGCCAATGGCTCCTCTTCCTGAGTGGAGGGCTGCCCCTTACTGGCAAAGGAGAGGCTTTCCAACTCCATTCTTAGTGAACCTTCACCAAAGCTTTTTGTTGTCCCTAGAAAATCAGCTTCTTCCTTTTCATTTTCAACTTCAACGTTTGTTGTCCCAGCAATAGTTTGTGGCAGATTTCCTAGTTTATCTTGAAGGAGTTGTCCTCTAGATGCTGATATCTTTTCTGCCATATGGGATGACTCATTCTCCTTGATAGTTGGCTGCTCCAACTTGTTCAAATTCCCTTTGACTTGGGTGATGATGCTTGCACACGACGAACAAGTAAATTTGGAATGTGGTGCATTGTGAAATCTGCACCAGCTTGACATTAGTGCTTCCTCCAATCTTGGTTCGTCTTTGCTGCCCAAACATTCTTGGATCAGCTCTTCAAATGCCTTGGCTGCCATGGTTGTCAATTCTTCCTCTGGGTCTGCAAGGGCTAAAGGCTGATATATTTCCCAAAAGGGAATCTCTCCTTGCAAGACTCTTTCGATTCTACTTAAGAAGGTTAGACACTCCAATTCATTATGCCTGCAAGTGCAATGGATCCTACACTTATCCACCAATGCAAATTTCTGCAATGGTCTCTTCAATCTCCTATTTAAATTTGCATGTAGCTGAGCGATGTTGATTTGTACATGCTGCTCCATTTCGACTCAGCTTCCTCTTGCCTTCAAAATTTTCTGATTTTATGTTCCAGCATTAAAAAAGATCTCCTTATCTCATATTTCTTCTTGAAAGTGCTCTTTTCAACATCCAACATTCAGCTTTGTAGCCTCAACATGTCAACCCTCCTTCTAGTGCCAATTCTGTTGATGGTGTTTTTATGCACTTCACAACACAGGTAATACGTAGGTGCATTACCTCTCTTGAAAGACAATCTTCCACAATCAAATTGTAGAACACTATCCCAAGGTCTCTCGGATGTTAGGTCATGACGATGCTTGGAATATTTCAGTTGATTTATGTGATTTGCTGGAATCACAAGGTGGACTTACAGATGAGTTACAAAGCAGAGAAGTTGGATCTGCAAATGGAGTTCTTGAGATGAGAAAGTTGTTGAGTGTTTGCTGCAGGTTCAAATAGTAGTCTGGAACTCCATTTCAACATCAAATTAGCTTTACATTATGCAATGAACCTTTCTTAAGGTTACTTATTAAAAAAAAAAGAAAAAGGGTAGGGAAGAGAAAAGGTTCCTGGATCTGAAACTACGAATGAATAGTGATCATGGAGGTTGCTACAGTAGACAAACTCCCTAAACTAGGTTTTGCTTGTCCAAGAGGATCCTACAATTACACAAAACCAGTGCAATCTTCTAAGGACTACAGATTTTCAGTTTGCATACACACATCATGAACATGCAAATGAATTAGGTTGCAACAATTAAATAAAGAAGCCCAGGCTAACTTTGCACAGTAGCTTGTCATCAACAAGTGCCAAAAGTATGGGCTGAAAATTCATCAAATACTGAAACAACAATCACCATTACCACTTCCATTCAAGAAACTAACAACTAAAACTAACTTGGAAGTTAGAACCATGCACACATAATGAGCAAACTCAAAAGGTAACACCCATAGATCATGCAATGCTACTTTCTATTGCTGCAGAATGTTTTTACAATAGTTCTCCAACACTTACAAATGAGGGGGAGACCCCTATTTATAGTTTTCCAAAGCCCAAATGAATGTTCAGGATTGAATTACATTGTGTGGCCCAGATTCAATTACATTAGGGCTTCACCTACCCCACAATATTCAGCAATTTAAAATACATCTATTGTTTTTTCCCTATTTTGTCTTGTAGTGGCCAGCCACTATAGCAGTTTTGCCTTTTAGCTAATTTTCCTTTTACTGTAGCTAAAACTGACTGAAAGCTACCTTCTCCCAATGTAATTTTAGCATTCTTCATTGGATCATATGGTTCCGTTGACGGACCCATGGTAGGCTCCTTGAAACCGAAAATGAGGGGCTGAAATGCTGTTTTAGGTATGCTGATTTGAAACGGCCGACGGAGCACGGAACTCTGGATGGTATTTCCCAACTGAAAATTTGGAATTTGAAAAGTCAAGGGAGGATAAGACCCCATTTTAGCATCTAGGTTGAAGTCCATTTTTGATTTAAAGGTGTGCTTGTACGTTCCGGAAACGTGAGCCCAGAATGTTGTTCTGGAAATGTTGTTTTAAAACGGTCGATAGAGCACGGAACTCCGGATGGTATTTCCCGACTACAAATTTGGAATTTGAAAAGTCAAGGGAGGATAATACCCCATTTTAGCATCTAGGTTGAAGTCTATTTTTTATTTGGAGGTGCACTTGTACGTTCCATAAATGTGAGCCCGGAATGCTATTCTGGAAATGTTGTTTTGAAACGGCCGACGGAGCACGAAACTCTGGATGGTATTTCCCGACTGCAAATTTGGAATTTGAAAAGTCAAGGGAGGATAAGACCCCATTTTAGCATTTGGGTCAAAGTCCGTTTTTGATTTGGAGGTGCGCTTGTACGTTCCGGAAATGTGAGCCCGGAACGTTGTTTTGGAAATGTTGTTTTGAAACGGTCGATGGAGCACGAAACTCCGGATGGTATTTCCTGGCTGCAAATTTGGAATTTGAAAATTTAGGGGAGGGTAAGACCCCATTTTAGCATCTGGGTCGAGTCCATTTTTTATTTGGAGGTGCGCTTGTACGTTCCGGAAACATGAGCCCAGAATGCCACTGTAGGAATGCTGTTTTGAAACGGCCGACGGAGCACAGAACTCCGGATGGTATTTCCCAAAAGAAATTTTGGAATTTGAAAATTCAAGGGAGGATAAGACCCCATTTTAGCATCTGGGTTGTAGTCCATTTTTTATTTGGAGATGCGCTTGTACGTTCCGGAAACATGAGCCCGGAATGCCGCTGTAGGATTGTTGTTGCAGGAAAACAGTTTTGGAATTTTCAAAACTTCCTAAAACTTAATAAAACCTTGTCAGTTCACTTAGGCACCACAAAAACATCCAAAATCCATAGGAAATCTATCCCCAAATTCAAAGAATGAAGTTAAAAGCGTATCGAGCGAGCGGGGGGGCGAAGCCCAAAAAACCCAAGACTTAGCCATTTTTTATTTTAGGGGCAAAATATGGTCAGCCAAAAATGAGACTTTGAAGGGCACATTGACCAACTAGGAAATAAAAATGAGGGGCATGCAAAACAATATGGGAGCAAAGAAGCCCGTCGGGAGCTAAAAAGAGGGTCCCTACCAACGGTGGGGCGTGTGTGCAACATATGCACAATAGTAGCCAATAACCATAGATGAAAATTTTATATCTATATCAACAATGTTATCAATAGTCATTTCCCTTCTGTCATATTTGGAGCCTGTAGCATCAGTGACTGTTTGATTTTTCACAAACTTCAGAATTGGTAAACCATCGAAAGAGTTTAGATTGGTTACTACACTGATAGCTTCCTTTGTGATTTGAAATGGAATACTTAGCCACATAAATTCATCATGGACTCGACTCAAAACATAACGAACCCACTCCGACTCTTCAAACACAAGAATTTTGACCATTTGAGTGAACTTCTTTGCTTCAAGGATTTTATTTCCTACTTTACACAGTAATTTTCACCAATGATATGATAATTGTACAAATTCAGCAGTTGAGAACTTCCTAGTTCTTCAATATTGGCATGAATATAAACCCTAATGTCTTCTGTGTGTAATACTCCATATAGAATAGATGAAAATGATCCTAATGAATCGGTCTCAAGAGAGTTGTAAGGATTCCATTTGAATTTAGGACGAGGTTTGTCCTTGAATTCAACTACCAGAGGAGTATTCATTTTGACCAAATCACAAGTTCGTGAAGTTTTTTGAAAAATACCTTTTTCGCCAGATCGGAATTTGATTGTCGAATGACTTCCCCGCTTGAATCTCGCCTCAATTCGCCAAAGTTCACCTATGAGTTCTCCAAACTTCTTTTCTTCCAAATGCAAAGTGAAAAGTGAAGAATAGAAATGGCTTTTTATCACTTGCATACCTAACCCTTTTGTCACAATAAATTCTTTAACCCTAATACATCCAGTTACCCTATTTCTGTGCACTGTGATGGGTAAATCTTTTGCAGACCACCACTATGGCATACCACTTCCTCCAATGATTTCAACAACATATGTTGAGAATTTATGCACCTACTATACACATCCACATCTGGTTTCAACTACTGGTTAAGGGGTTGTATGATTTTCTTGACAATTCCCCCTAGGCCAAGTACTTGAAACTAATTCCCAGAGGAATTACCAGAAATAGGTTCTAGTTTTGGCACACTTTCTTCAACAGAGGGTTCTTTCTTCACCCATTTCTTCTACATCTACTGTTTGACCGCATCTGTAGTGACCTTTCATTTTCCTTTGATATCCTTCTACATGTTTCTCCTTTGATTTACCAAAAAAAATTTGTTCCAATAGAATGTAGCAATGTGTCCAATTTTGTTGTAGTTATAACACAACATTTCTTTTTCCAAACCAGTTGTTCCACTGATTTCCTCTTGATCTGCACTGGTTAGCAATATGGCCAAGTCTATTGCATGTATAACATCTGATATTTCTATGAAATTGATTTATCACATTTATGCATTCGTTTGACTTATGACCAACCTTCTGACAATTAAAACACTGACTGGGAAAGATGGACCACTTTGATTCATTCTATTTCTACATTGAGTAGCCATGTGTCCAAATTTATTATAACTGAAACAATATCCATTAAATATCTGAGCATTAGGTTGCCTTACTAGATACCTTCCAGATTTGTTCATTTGATTTCCTTGTCTGATTCTCTTTTGCTCAGATTTGGAACTTTCTCCTTCTTCATATCCAAGACCTCGCTTGTCACCATGAGTCCTTTGACTACTAATTAGCTCATCAATAATGGCAGAGCTAGCTTTGAACTTCTCCTTATACTCATTTGCAGCAGTAAGTTCATTTCTAAGACCATCCATCTACTTTTCAAGTGCCTCTTCATTGTTTTTAGATTGTTCCAATTCATCATCCAATCGGCCGCATACTTTAGATTTTTCTTTCATGGATTGCAATAGATTCTCTTCATTCTTATTTTTTTCTTCAATCTCCTTATTCATCTTCATCATGATAGATTCCATCTCATGCTTTAGGACTGTATTGTCTCTAGTAAGCTTTTCATATTCTTATGTTTTTCCTTTCAGGGTTTGACTGAGTTGTTCTTATTCAATGCTCTTACTATCACACTACTTAATCTAATCACATAGTTTCTTTATCTTCTCTCTAGAATTATTGATTGTCTTTCAGAGACTCAATAAATTTCTTAGCATCTGAGAAGTTTTCTTGCAATTTATGAACTTTAGCCTTTGACTGATCAAGATCATCCAGGGCCACCAAAAGCTATTATTAAAGACTACTTGAATCCATTGAAACACATTCCAAGATATCCTTAAGTTGTTAGACTTCTTTCAGAGGAACTAGCTCTGATACCAATTGTTGGAAACAAGCTACACTGAGAGGGGGGGTGAATCAATGTTGTGTAAAATTAAACTTTATTAACCTTTATCTTTAAAGCATTAAAATTCAACCATAATGCATAAACATGAAGCAAATGAACACAACACCATAACACAAGGATTTTTATGTGGAAACCTTGTTAGGGGAAAAACCATGATGGATGGTCAATCCACAAGTTAATTTGAGTATACTCAAATGAAGTTTACAATAAGGGGAATGCACTTGCATTCAGGCACACTGCCTAGAGCTCACTACCTTATAAAGAAAATTAGATTAAAACCATTTGAGAGTTTGAACTGAGAAAAATAGCATCTACGTATGCCTAATTATAGTTTCGATTAGGCACAATATAAAATCTTCTTCCCTATAGATTGATTCTGCACTTCTACTCTATTCTGCTCACACTCGCAATACAAATTTTCTATGCACAAGTGAAACTACGCATTATCACTCTTCTTCTCACTCTAACTCACAACTCATATCACCACACACTTCATACATCATACAAAATGATATGAATGATCTTATATATATATCCGCAACATAGAATTCAATTACACTTTGTCGGCTTTAATAGAACACAAAAATAGTTACAACTATTGGCTCAAATCATGAATAATATGCAATGTGTATCCATAACAGTCGGCCACAACTTGGATAGGACCCAAAAAAAGATGTACAAACATAAAAATACTTAACAAATTACTTTCCATACATTTGTAACATAATACATTCATGAGGTAGGCTCCAATACAAGAAAAACTGAGAATAAGCCAACTAGATCTTCTAACTTCCACACGAATTGATACGAGCCACTGTGCTTCAGTAGTAACAAAGATAATATACCAAAAAAAATTTCCAGAGATGCATAACACAAAATAATAACATGAAATATTCATACAAATCGATGAACACTATGTTACCAGATACTTTGTTCTTCCTTATCAATCTTCAATCTGTCTATCGATATGATTGAATGATACTGTGTGTATCTGATCATCGATTAGAGTTGCCATCAATGACAAAACCAAGTGATACTACAGTGTCTCTTGCCAACAAGGCTTTCATTGGGAACTTGCAAAAATTGTTACAAGAAAATTTTTCTTGATAAAGTATCCTTCCTTTGTACATCTATGTGTAGTGCTACGTGAGTACCAACAAACAGTCACTTAGTTTGGGGGTTCATCTTCAAGCTCCCATCAGGATAACTGACCAGTAGTGTTAGTTTCCGGTGATGCAAGAAAGAATAAGGCCATTGCAAACATGGTCTTTGCTCCCAAAGGAAAAATTATAGGAAGAAACAAAACTTTCACAAAATTATCTGAATCCTATACCAAAGTTCTGCAAAAGCTATTAAAAGAAAAAAAATTAACATTACCAAATATTTGACCTCTTTTCAAGCTTTATCTAGAGTGGTACGATGCACAACATTTTTTCAATTTTATCAAGTGTACAGAGATGATACCGAGCGGTGTGTACACCTACATCATGAGATTTAGGATCACATCAATGATGGGACTATCCGTCTCAATGGGAGGAAGAAAAACTCTAACAAATCTATGGCTAAGCCTAACAACAAAATTTAGGTTTACACAGATCCATTTCCTTCTCATTCTTCCAATCTGGTCATGTAGTCCCCTATGTCTTTTGAGTTGGTCTCATATGAGTATGTGAACATGGTCTCATTCATGTGTATGCCTCCTGTAAAGAATGTGAGTGTTATTCCTGACATAAATTTTACCTCACATGATTGTTCATTAAACAAGGAGCCTTCTTCATTGTATGTTCATTCTTGGATTAATGGTAACATCATGACTGGTGTTATGGTTGATCTGATGATTCAAGTGAACATGATAATGGAGGAAACCTTGTTCATTAACAATTTTCATAAGGAGAAGTACGATGAGTCGCAGGTCACTCTCCATACTCATGATGGGATTTCTATTACACTTATGGGCACCATTTCTTTGTTGGTCTTTATTGGGCCTAAGGCTATAAATGTTTCATTTGTAGTGATTCAAGAGTTTGACTTGTTCAGGGCTATGCTAGACATTCCATTGATAGCCTCCATGAATTCAGTCACCTCTATAGTCCACAAGTGCTTGAAATTCCCCCACGAGGGCACATTGCATGTTCATGATATTGGCTTTTGTAGGATGCTAAAATCTTACACATGGATTGTATAGATTCAACCATCCTCATAGAATAATATAAATCATTATCTCCAAACAAGATAATAAAAACTAAAACAAACATGCAATGGAGAAAATGAAATACAACCTATTCTATGGTGGATTGGTGCCCTCCATGAAGATGTGAGAGAGCCCTTTCCCAATCCCTTTCTAAGCCAAATGAGATAGACAATGAGTTGCTATGAACTCAAGTTGCCTATAGTTTAGATGCATTCAAATGTGTTGTAAAAATGAGAGAAAATGACTTGAATTTATAGGAGAAGTTGATAGAAGATAGGCAAAAATTAGGCAATGTGGGACTAAATCCCATCCAATAGGATAGAGACACTTGTCATAATGGGATTGGCCAAAGCTTGTGCAAGTTTTGGTCAATATGCCCATTCAAATTTGAAAAATGTCAATAAATGCATGTTGTTGAGGGTTTTGGGGGGAATTATCTTTGTCCAAAAAAGTCAAAGATAAGAGTTATTGAGGGAAAATAAGCTTTTTAATAAATCAATAAATTGATTTATTGGTGCAAGTGGGTGGGTTAGTTAGGAGTTTAGATTTGACTCTAGTTGAGTCAAAAGCTGGAGAATGATAATTGTGATTAAAAGTTAATTAAATTTAGATTAATTAACTTGGGGGATTTTAGGGATTTGATACTTGATTTTAAATCAATTTGATTTATTAAATCAATTTGATTTATTAAATCAATTTGATTTATTAAATCAAATAAGAAGAACCTTAGGAACTTAATTAAATAATTTGATTTATTTAATTAAGCTTGATGAACCTTAGGATCAAATCAATAAATTGCTTTAATTGATTAGTAGAAGGACTGAATGCATGATGTTAGTTAAAGCGGAATGCATAATGTTATTTTTGGATGTCTACATTTTGCCCCTCTTTGAAGCAATGTACTTGTTGCATTGGTTCAAAGAATGTTGTTGCCGATATCGAAATTAAAAAATTTCTAATTTTTCGGATGCCCCAGCAAAAAGAAATATGCTAGTACATTGCCCCCTCGAGAGATCGAGCGAAAAAGATTCGATTTGAGGTGGATCTCATGATAAAGAGGTTCAAAAATGGATGTATGGATGATGAGACTATATGATAATGGTGATGTAAACGAGATGTTTGGAAGATGCTTAGAATAACAAATCTATATTATCCTAAACAACTTATATGATTATGAAAATGAGATATTTCGAAGATGCTTAAAATAACAAATCTATATTATTTTAAACATCTTAAATGATTATGTAAATGAAATGAGAAATGAATGTGATGGATGCTTGTTGTCCTGATATGATGGTATGACATGATTATGCAAGATGAGAGTGCAAATGCAGGATGGATGCATTGTTAGCGCAAAAAGGATAGAAGAATGAGAGGGATAAACCCTTAAATCCAAGAAGATGTAGAAGTCCAACAAGTCTATTAGTCTCAGACTTTATTGGACATGATGATGAATGATGATGATGTGTTGCTTATCCAGGGATGGGAAAGAGCGTACCTTTCTTTATATTTGATAACACACGTAGGTGCAATGCATCAAGGTATTAAGAACCAGGATGGCGTGGCACCTAGTGTGATGGACTTTGACTCGTCAAACAGATAGGAGTACTCTTGTTCACACTTGAAAAACATAACCTTATTCAGAATGTAGTTCAGATATCTTAAACATCACGGGCCAAAACATAAGAAGGAAAGCCTTCTTATGTGGTCAACAAGATACCTAAAACATCCTTCCTACAAACAAAACAAAGTATGCATGACAAAATTATTTTACAAGAATATCCAACAAGCACAACAAATAAAAAGATAATGATTGTTGCCCCATTCCTTTCTCTCTAAACCTGTTTTGTTTAGGCATCATCGAGAGGTCCTTGGAATGAGCGCAAAATAAGATAAGTCAAAAAGACCAAAATAAAGTAAACAAACAAGCTAATGTTCTTCGTATCACTAGCCACGACTAATTACTGTGGGGTACCTGATGCTTATGTCCATCGTAGGAAAGCTTCATCCTAGGACATGTAGTGATCAGGGTTTTGGTGGGACTGATTGGGTGATAAGCTATTGATACTCTGAGTTGACCAACTTGTTGACTTACTGACTTAGACCTTCAAGACTTTGACGATTAGGCATTCACTTTGGAACCTGCTGACTTGCTTATGCTTGACTCACCAAAGGGTGAAAGCGACAATGATTTATTATGAGTGATGACAATCATGGGTGAAAGCGAGATGAAATGGATGCACCATTTTGGTTTTTTTAGATATTTTGAGGCTGTTTTTGGTATTTTCACATTTTTTAATGTTTTTGGTATTTTTAAGATTTATGAATGTTTTTGGTATTTTCAAGATTTTACGATGAACAAACTAACTTAAACACCTATCCTAGGGGTCTCGGGAGCTGATCCATAGATTAGCCTTGCCTACGTTATACACGCAGAGACCACATAGTTCGACTGGCAGTGGACTGACTTGATGATAATATGGACAAATGGATTGCTATTTTATTGCCTAAAGGACTGACTTAAGATGCAAACTAGATGGGCAAACGGATTGCCAATGTGACGGACGCCTAAAGGACTGACCTAACCGTCTCGGGGGATGATCAAAGATCAACCTTGCCTACGTTCAAGCTCAGAGACAATGTAGTTCGACAAGGTGGAAGACTGACAAGACTAAATGATGAATTTTGAAGATTTTCCGATATTTTGACATTTTTTTGGATTTTTGATGATTTGGATGTTTTTGATTTTTTGCATGATTTTTTTTGAATGTTTTTGGTTTTGATTGATGAAATTTTGAAAAAGACCACGAGAATATACACGAATCCGATCCGATGTTGTGAGAATGTGCCCCCAGTGTGGTGCGACAGACTACTTCGATAAAGGCAGGACAGACTGACCTTCGAAATGCCAAGTAGTTCCAATGGTGGAATATAGTACAGATACCAATGCAGGCTATGGTATGGATGTGAGCAAATGAGTGGAATGCGATGGAATGGATGAGTCGTGCAAATCCTGATAGATGGGGAAGGTGCTTTATTTACACTTGACGCCTGATTTTCAGGTGTTCACCAAGGTACTTGCCCAAAGCGCCACCGAAGTGGTTTTCACTAGAGGACAATTTTTTCTCAATCCTTTTCTGATTTTTTTTTGGATTTTTTATTTTTTTATTTTTTAGCTGTCACCAAGATGCCTATTTGCTAGGTTTTCATCGAGGTAACCATTTTTTCAGGACTTTTTCTGATTGTTTTTGTATTTTCTGGTTCTATACCTTGCAAGGTTTAGGCATAAAACTTTTTGAGGTGAGAGCTATTCAGAGGCTCCTGCAGAGGCTCACCTTCTGGTGTTGCTAGTTGATATGCCCCTGATGTGTAACTTGCAGTGATGACAAAAGGTCCCAGCCAGTTGGGCTCAAACTTTCCCTTTGTATCTGGATTTGGCACGTTCTTTTGGTTTTCTTTTAGCACGAGGTCACCAACTTGGAAAGTGCATTGTCTGATCTTCTTGTTGTAGCTCCTTTTTAGGTGATTTTGGTACACTTGTAGATGATTAAGGGCATCCATGCACCTTTCATCTAGTAATTCCAGCTCATTGAGTCTTGTGACCCTGTATTCCTCATCTGTGATAAGGTTTTGCAGTGATATCCTTAGTGATGGGAGCTCGATCTCAATGGGGAGTATGGCCTCTGATCCGTAGACCAGAGAGAATGGGGTGGCGCTTGTTGGCATGCAGATGCTGGTGCGGTAGGCCCATAAGGCGGGATTTAACTGCAGATGCCAGTCACAACCAGAGTCATTGACTGTTTTCTTGAGGATTTTCAAAATGGTTTTATTTGTAGCTTCTGCCTGGCCATTGCCTTGTGGATAGTATGGAGTGGAAAAATGGTGTTGGATTTTGAATTTTTCACACAAATCTTGGACATCCTGATTTTTGAAGGGCGTCCCATTATCAGAGATAATGGATTGAGGAACACCGTATCGGCAAATGAGGTAATTCAGGATGAACTTGGATATTTGTTTT
The DNA here is from genome assembly GCA_007115665.2 of Sequoiadendron giganteum. Classification (NCBI taxonomy): domain Eukaryota; kingdom Viridiplantae; phylum Streptophyta; class Pinopsida; order Cupressales; family Cupressaceae; genus Sequoiadendron; species Sequoiadendron giganteum. The sequence continues at coordinate 91,360,453 of CM021108.1, forward strand.
CCCATGATCTAGGTCATGGGAATTGCTTCGACCCACTTTGTGAAATATTCAGTGGCAGTGATGATGAACTTATGGCCATTGGATGAGGTGGGTGATATTTTACCAATGAGATCAAGCCCCCATTGTGAAAAGGGCCAAGGTGTAACAATGGGATGCAGTTCTTGAGTTGGTGCATGAATAAGGTCTCCATGCTGTTGGCATTGCAAATATTTTCTGACAAAATTGTACGCCTCTTTTTCCATCGTCGGCCAGTAGTACCCTATCCTTAGCAACTTTTTAGCCAAGGTCATACCACTTGAGTGTGACCCGCACGTGCCATTGTGTACCTTAGTTAGAGTAGTCAAGGCTTCCTCGGGTTTTAAACAACGTAGCAAGGTTCCGTCGGTACTCCTACGGAAGAGGGTTTCTCCTAGGATGACGAATCGTGAAGTCCTTTTGATGAAAGTGCGTTTTAGGTTCGGGGTGATGTCAGTGGGGAAGATTCCTAATTTTAGGTAGGTGTATATATCATGATACCAAAGATCACCAGGACCAACGAGTTCACACGCGTATTCTAACTTTGGTACCTCGAATGTGGGTACGAGAAGCTGCTCTACGAGGAATTCATGTTTCGAGACATTATGAGGGATGTCGAGTAAGGATCCAATTGTCGCCATTGCATCAGCCACTCTGTTATTTGTCCTTGGTATCTGCTCAAAGGTAATGTCGATGAAAGATTCCTTGAGGCTTTCTACCACCTTCTTGTATGGTGTGAGCTTGTCATCCTTGGTTTGGTATTCACCGTTGAATTGGTTGATGATAAGTTACGAGTCCCCATAGACTTTTAGTGCCATGATTCACCATTGTGTTGCAATCTTGAGACCTATGGTCAAAGCCTCATATTCTGCTATATTGTTAGTACAAGGGAATGCCAGCTTGTATGATCTAGGTATGCAATCTCCTTGCGGTGTGATGAAAAACACACCAGCTCCTGACCCATGTTGTGTGTGAGAGCCATCAAAGTATAGCTTCCAATGGTCTGCTGCACCAAGGTTAAAAAGGGACTCATCTAGGAATTCTGATATGAGTGGGTTATCTATGTAGAGGGGAGCTTCTGCCAGTTGATCTGCAATGACTTGTCCTTTTATGGCTTTTCGTTCTACATACTCGATATCATGTTCAGATAATATCATTACCCACTTAGCCATTCTACCTATAAGCGCTGCTTTTGACAATAGGTATTTTAGAGGGTCTATTTTGGCAATCAACTTGATTTGGTGTGCTAGCATGTAGTGTCTAAATTTTTGAGCCGCAAATACTAGTGCTAGGCAAGCTTTTTCTATTGATGTGTAATTGAGCTCATGTCCCACCATTGTTTTGCTGATGTAGTAGATAGCTCGCTCGGTTCCCTTTTCATCATGTTGGGCTAAAAGGGCCCCCAGGGCGGCTGTTGTTGCAAAGATGTATAGGATTAATGGTTTCCCCACAATTGGTGGCATCAACACAGGTGGTGTAAGTAGATATTCTTTTATTTTGTTGAATACTTGCTCACATTTGTCATCCCATCTGAAAGCTACTCCCGTGTGAAGTAGGCGTGAATAGGAAATCTGTTTATCTGCTAATTGTGCTATGAATCTTCGGATGGACTGGAGTCTTCCTTGCAATCCTCTTAGTTGTTTTAACATTCTTGGTGCTTTCATTTTGAGGATTGCTTTTACCTTTGTAGGGTCTACCTCTATCCCTCTCATTGAAACTATGTATCATAGCAGCTTCCCTGATTGCACCCCAAAGACACACTTCTTTGAGTTGAGTCTAACCTTATATTGTTCGAGCCTATCAAAGATAGCACTTAGAGTTGCTATATGGTCTTGTCTCTTCTTTGATTTAGCAAGTATGTCATCTACATAATCTTCAACTATTTTTTGGATCATGTCGTGGAAGATTAATGTCATGGCTCTTTGGTAGGTAGCTCCTGCATTCTTCAACCCAAATGGCATTACATTCCAGCAGTAGGTGCCCCAAGGACATGTGAATGTTGTCTTGTGTTGGTCTTCTTTTGTGATCAATATCTGATTGTACCCCGAGAAACCATCCATTAGGGAGAGCATCTCATGTCCGGCCGTCATATCCACTATCATGTCAATGTTGGGTAGTGGAAAGTCATCCTTGGGACATGCTTTGTTTAGGTCTCTGAAATCAGTCCAGATGCGGATGCCCCCTTTCAGTTTTGAGACTGGTACGAGGTTAGATACCCATTTTGGATAGTCGATCAGGCGTATGAAGCCAACATCCAGAAGTTTCTGCAGCTCAATCTTTACAAGCAAGGCTATTTGTGGGTGCATCTTCCTTAGCTTCTGTCTGACTGGTTTTGCTCCGGGGTGAACGGCCAAATGATGCACTACTACTTCAGGATCCAGGCCTGGCATGTCTACATAGGTCCACACAAAATTTACCTTTCTCTCTTTTAGGAAAGCTACCAATAGTTTTTGTTCTTCTTCTAAGAGGCATTTTGCATAGAAGGTAATTTGTGGTTCTGATTATGTTCCTAAGTTGACTGGGTTGCACTGTTCTGCCAATACTGTTGACTTCTCCTGGTGTAGAGCAATAGGGGGGAGATTGAATCCTTCATCCTTTGGTGCCTCAGAGAGGTTTTTTCCATTGGATGCATCCTTTATTTTTACTATTTTATGGTTAGAGAGTGCCACAGTGTGGTTTTCACTCAATAACTCCGAGCTTATTCTTGATCTTTTTCTTTTGCGACTGAAGGACTCAATCGTCTCCCCATAGTATGCTTGTGTGTCTAGAGTGATATCAAATCCTGCCTTGTGATCTCCACATGGAACAGTATCCCTTAGTCCATGAATTCCGAGAGAGCCTCATCGTTTTCGAACGAGTCTAGAATCGGCGGTCCCCGTTGGTCGTGATCGATGAGTTGGGGGTACACTAAGTGGATTTGGTGGGTTTGTTGGATTGGCTCAGCGGGTGAGACACTAATCATCCGTAAGGTGGAATCTTCAAAGAGCCTAGGTAAGCCACCTATGGTGTCCTCATCGTCACTGCTACTACAAACGTCAGTTATGTCAAATCTGAAGTTATCGAGAGGTAGGCCTGTGGACACGAGTAATCTAAGGTTAGTTGTCGAGACCCGAGGAGAGGACCTGACTGCCCTATTAGGAACACTTCTACCATGCATGATTATACTCAGAGGGGTACAACCAAGGCCAAGGTTCTACATTCTTCTTTCTACAATGATGGGCTCCAACCATCCATCACTATTTCTTCCTAGGCTTTCATTCCTATTATAGCCCATGCCGAACAACAATTGTAACCCTCTGTTTGTTTCCTCCATGGGTAGGGTGGGAGTGGGTCTTTCATCTTGGTACAGAGTGTTTGTGATGTCCTCCTCATCCACATTCTCCTGACTGAGATCCCCCCAACTGTGGAATCCAGCGGGTTCCATTGTTTGAATCAATTGTGGTTGCCCATGCGACCTAGGAGATTGTGGTAACTCTCCTGCAACAAAAGCATTTCTCTTCATTCTATAATCACCACATCCATTGTCCTGTATCATGTTCTTGATCTCGGATATTTCAAGGATGGTGGGTGTCTCTGTTGCAGAAGTGGAGGCGAGATTAGATGGGTCTATGTATGAAGTGGATGGTCCTTCATCATTTTTAGGTACTTGAGGGATCTTGTAAAACTTGGCTTCCAAGTTTTTGCAATAGGTGAAAAGTTCGGGATCCCCATATATGGTAACCTCCTCATTTTGATATGAGAACTTAATGCACTGATGATAGGTTGAGGCCACTGCCTTCATTCTGTGTATCCATGGGCGTCCCAGGAGGATGTTGTATGGCAAATCAAGGTCAAGAACTTGACAAGTTGTTTCCATGGTTGCTAGCCCCACTTGGATGGGGATCTTGATATTGCCCTGAGACACTCTTTCCTAGTCATCATACGCTCTTATGGTGATACTTTTGTTCTTATTGATGGAATCCTCAGCGAATCCCAATTTCTTTATAAGTTTCAGAGAACAAATATTAAGACCTGCACCACCATCTACCAGGACTCGCTTGACTTTCTTTTTATGGACTAGGATTTGGAGGTGGAGTGCACTGTTATGAGATGGCTGTGGGGGGAAATCTTGGTCCGAAAATGTGATGAGATTCAGGGTAACGATGTTACCTACCATAGCCTGAAATTGCTTTGTGTCAAGGGTGGCGGCGACGCTAGAGGCAGCTAGTGCTTCATCCAGGATCTGTCGATGAGCAGCGGAGATTTTTAGTAATTCCATGATGGATATTTGTGCAGGTGCTCTCTTCAGTTGGTCAATTACATTGTAATCATAGGGGATGGCATTTGTGTTGGTAATGGGGGTCTTAGTAGGTGCCCCAGCAATGGTAACTTTTTTGCCTCGTGTGGTGACTCCATATTCATTGTTGGTTCCCTTCATATTTATGATAGTGACCAACTCGTTGACACATCCGATTATCTCCTCGTATACTAGATTGGCACTAGCATACTTTTGTTTACCCTTATTATTCCCTTGGTTATTTCCCTGATTATGATTCGGCATCGGATTCGTGTAGATTTTCAAGTCTTGGTTTCTGGCCGGCTGCTCAATGTTGATGACCTTATCCTTGATGAGGTCTTGGATGATATTCTTGAGTCTCATGCAGTTGGCGGTGGTGTGTCCTTTGACTTTGTGAAAGTCACACAGGAGATTCTCGTTGTACCACGGTGGTTTGGTCATGGGCTCCGTGTATTGTTCAGAGTTAGAGATTTTGATTAGGTTTTCTTTGACCAATTTCTTCATGACAGACTCAATTGATTCGCCAAGAGCTGTGAACTTCCTCTTGGGGGGAAAATTGTTGCGGAGAGGTGGTCCTCCTTGATTACCCACATTGTTGACTTGACTGGTGGAAGGTGGTTGTGACTGTGCTACTACCGCATTAGCCTGCACATTGTTGTGGTTATGATTTTGCGGTTGGTGATGATTTTGGGTATTTTGCTTAGGAGCACTGATGACTACCTTAGCATCGACCACGCCGTCGTTCATGATATTTTTGTTCCTCGACCATGTTCGAGGTTTATCATTGTAGTTGTTGGATGGGCGGTTATCCTACGGTGGACTGAATGTAGGTGCGCCTCCTCGCACAGTAAGGGCTCTTTCGATGTTGAGCGCCTTTGGAATTAGTTGATCGTAAGATGTGATGCACTGCATTTTTAGGTAGAATGCCAAGTTTTCATCCAGGTTGGCTATGATGGTGCAAACTTGTTCCTCTGGCATGGTCCACTTGCTCTAATTGGCCTTGGATCACCATCTTTGCAAGAAGGATGCAAATAACTCTCCTCTTCTTTGTTTGAGTGCAGATAGTTCTTCTAAACTGACATCTACACCCATATTAAAAGCATAATTCTTAAGGAAAGCCTCCACAATTTTCTCGAATGTTTTAATGCCCGTGGGTAGGCGAGAAAACCATTCCATAGCTGGACCAGTCAGGCTTCGGGGGAAGAGCCGCATTAGATATGTGTCATCATATGCAACTTCCATGCAGTGCACCTGAAATTCCCTGACGTGGTTTTCAAGGTTGCCCGTTCCATTGTATTTATCAAATTTGGGGATCTCAAATCCCTTTGGGAATGGTACCATGGTGAGACTTCTATCGAACGGATAAGGGCACAAGTTGCCTGGTGTCCTTGTGGTTTTTCCTACTTGTAGGTCCAACACTTGTTGTGAGAGAAATTTGATCTGTGTTGCGACATCCTTGCTTGGGTCGAGGGGTGGGATGAATGAGTGGTGAGGTGTTGGAGGTGTTTGATGGGTGGGGAGCGTACTGGTCGATGTTTGCTACGAGCTTGGTTGTGCGTTTAAGGCTTGTTGGTAAGCTTGCATTTGTGCCAACAACGCTTGTTGTTGGTCTTGCTGTTGCTGTTCCAATAGTGCTTGTTGTTGGTCCATCTGCTGTTGTTCCCATGAAGCCTGTTGTTGGTCAAGTTGTTGTTGAGCTAGTAATGCTTATTGCTGGTCTAGCTGCTGTTGTGCCAACAATGCTTGTTGTTGGTCGAGCTGCTGTTGTGCTAATAAAGCTTGTTGTTTAGCTTGGTGTTGTGCCTGAAAGTCTTGCAGGGCTTGGTGGTAGGCTTGCAGGTGGATTGCTTGCAATAGCGCTTGGTATTGAGCTTGTGCTTGTTGTTGGGCTTGAGCTTGAGCTTGAGCTTGAGCTTGCACTTGGGCTTGAGCTTGAGCTTGCACTGCTTGTGCTTGAGCTTGAGCTTGTGCGGCTTGTGCTTGAGCTTGAGCTTGAGCTTGTTCTTGGGCTTGTGCTTGTGCTTGTGCTTGGGCTTGTGCTTGTGCTTGTGCTTGGGCTTGTGCTTGAGCTTGAGCTTGTGCGGCTTGTTGTTTTTGGAGTGCCTTTTGGCGGGCAGCTTGTTGTGTGTTTTGCAACATAATGGAGAATGAATTGGTTGTGTTGTGCTTTGGCGGTGGGATTGGTGGTGGAGCAGGAATCATGCCAACTGTCGTGGCGGGTGGAGGGATTGTGGTTGTGACTGTGATTTGGGTTGTGGGCGGGGTGTTTGAGACAATTGGTCCTTGATGAGGCATGCTTTGGGAGACTTGAGGACCAATAGATGCATTAACCGTGGTGACAAGAATGGTTGTGATTTGTTGTGAGGATATGGGCAAAAGAAGCGGGTTCAAAGTGGTGGTCAGATTGCTTGGATTAGCAAAAAATTTGATGGTTAAAGGTGGAAGACCTATTCCAGGAGGCGATGCAGATGCGAAAGGAAGCGGGGGAAGGGATGATGCACCACTTTGGAAAGAGAAAGGATTGATAGCTTATGTCGTTCCAAGCAAACCAGCTTCCTCATGCGGTGGGGGAGTTGGTATGTTCAATTGATAAGCTGGTGTGGCATGAAATGAGGATGAACCAGTGGTATTATGAAATGTGAGTGGGACGTAAGGGTGAAATGAGTTTTTTGAAATAAATGTAGGGGTGATGATTGCTTCCTCATTAGCCACAAGGCGGTGTTCTTACATTTCCTGGAACATGGCACTCCCCTTGTTCACAATCGGGGAGGTTGGTGTGATGATTGAGGTGGTGCAAGGTACTTCTTGATTGATGTTTGACAATGTAATAGTGCTTGTGTTAAGGTTGGGAGCGGGCATGTCCCCTCCTCTTTCTATTGAATTTATGCATTTGAACATAGCACTAACAATTTTATGGTTTTTAGGATTTTGAATCATTTCCATGATTTCCTTTGGTGTCATCCCTATGTCTTCATTTATTTCGTCCTCTTGATGACTCTCCTCTTGAGGATTTTGTGATGATAAGGGAGAGTTGCTTGGGGGATTGCTTGATCCTACTAGGTTCACTTCGGTATTTAGATGACTCATGTCCATAGAAGCTAATATTTCTCTGATATTCTCCATGTCCTTCTTGTGTTGAGATCTTGTTTGGACCATAAAAATAGGGATTTGTTCGATCCTAATCCTTTAAGTCCAAAAAGAGAAGAACTAGGGTAGCTAAAAGATCAAAGATGGTGATGATGGTGATGGGTTAAAATGGATGGGATGAGTGAATGAAACCTTTGGAAAACTTTTTGAATGTATGCGCTAAACTTTGAAAGGGCTTTTGATTTGATTTGATTGTGATAATTTGACTAGATGCGTTAAGTCAAACAAGATTGGTTGTGAAGTTGTTTTCCCTAGGAAGTTGTGTTATCCTAAGGGAACTTGCACAAAAATGGATGAATTGACAAAGTGTGTTATGCCAATGTTTTGGAGAACTAATAGACTTTAAGAAGTTGTGTTATCTCAAAGAAAATTTGTTCAATGATTTGAGACTATGTTGGCTAAGTGTGTTAAGCCAAGATATGATGATGTTGATTTAGCCCTGTAAGTTTAGCGTGATGTTTGCTTCTAGAGTTCTCAAAAGGTTTGATGATGAAATGAGACTTTGATTTGATGGATGAATGAATGGGAATGACAACTTTTGATCTTGAACCTTAACCTAGATGTGACTCTCTCTCTACAAAACCTCGGTGTTGAAGAACATGCTTGACTTCCTATGGGAGAAATGCAAACCTTTGAAACAATTCAGGATTTTGTTGACAATAAAATGCATATAATGTTGGATTGTTCCTTGAGGCTTTTCTGTAAAAGTTATAAACCAATCTTTCCCTGAATTCGAAAAGTCTCTCAAGACGCTCCTCACGAGCTTTTAGACTAAGAACTTTGGCTTTGGGATTTTGATCTTGCGGGAAATCATGTTAGAAAACACATGTGTAATCCAATTTGTCTCTTTATCTTGGTTAAATGAGGTTCTTTTTATCCAAGACACTTGCTTGCTTAGGTTTTCAAACTATATGTCTAATGTCCCATTCTCTTTCTCATTCCACAAGGTCCTTTGTGTGGAAATCGAGGAAAATAGGGCAAAATTTCCTTATGTTTATCCTTATTGGAAACAAATGATGGTAGAATTTGCACACTTAGAAACCTCTAGGAATGTGATTCCTAGGGAAAGCAAGAGTGGGCAAGTTCATCAATAGGTATTTGTTCCCCACAAGGTGTTTGAAATTTCAAGGTTTTTGTGTATGTTTGTTTTCCAAATGTTTTCAAGATCAAGCAATGTGTTTTTTCCAAGCACTTTCACACTCCTAGGTTGATGAGACAATACCTTGTTGGGTTCCCACTTGGATAAATCCAGCTGCGCATATCTTGTGTGAATGGCTAAATGCTTGACCACACTGGCTCCCCTCCATGACACTCACTTATTCGGGTTAGCCAAGAATTAGTACCCATGAATCTCCCATGGCATACTTTCCATTTCCACAACAAGACTGCATGTTACGCGGGGCGGCTTCAAAGGACATGACCTTTTGCACCAACAGGATAGACAAGGTTTTGGCCAATTTCTAAACAAGGGGTTCTAATTCAGGCATTCCGTTCGTGGGGGATTATCCAACGTCGGCGAGAGTCCATTGCTGTCCATCTCGTTGGAATAATCCTCGTGATATTGGCCTTTGTTCCAATATCCACACTTATATACCGGTTGGAAGTCGCTTGGCTTTAGTGTGTTCCTGGTTGGGTCGTTCCCTTGGGTGATTATTTTTTCCCACAAGGCAGGCCCTCTAAGATAAACAATAGTGAGCTAACATATCCCGTCGTTCACACAACCTTCGTTGAAAAACAAAGGGGAGAACCTCCGTAATATATCGTGCTCACACTCGCATGTTTTGTTCAATTTTAGATCCCAAATCAAAGTGTGGAGGCAATATTTTTGACAACTTAATATCAAAAAAAAGACTTTTGATTCTCAAGGTCACCGTGAGGCGCGAGAGAAGCGCATACATCTTTTTGATGATATTACTTTGTGAAAAAGATTGCAAAATATGACAAACAGTTGTTCATTTTAAGTCCCAAAAGCAGTGATGAATTCGTTTTAAGCACCAAAATCCAAGTGTGAAGGTTGCCTTGTTCAATTTTAATCCCAAATTGAAATCTAGTAAGTGTCTAAGGTTCAATTTTAACCAACTTTGAAAAGATCAAGTCATTGATTGATTTTAAGCCCAAATTGAAAAGTGAGTTAGCTAAAAACAGAAAAAAAGGGTAGTAAATGGAAGCTCCAAACAAGCATTAAAAAATGCTTTTCAAGTTTCTATTTGCAAGAAAACCTCCAAGTCCACCATATTCATCTTCGTTTTCGCTTGATCACAACCTTGATGTCAACACCTATTCCATATTACAATGTAAAATTTTAGAAGTGAGATTTATCAAAAGATTAACAAAACACTCCAATATAAAAAGAGAAATACACTTGCCATTTAAAGCTTCCATAAAAATAATAAAATAATGAAAGGCCCAACACTTTAAAATTCAATCAACACCTGATGAAAATTATAAAGTAATGGTTTTAAATGACAATTCTACACCAAAATTAGTCAACACACCGAGCAAATACCAAAATTTCCTTGCAAATTGTCAAATTCTAAGATTGTACTTTTTGGATGTGAGAATGTTAATGTGTTTATCAAAACATAAAGTATTTCCTCGTTATTTGTTGATCTTGAGCTAATAAACTAATTATGACATTCCAACGTAGTTATAACAATAAGCTCTTGCTCATGCATTTTTATGAACCTTTGTATATAAACAGATCCCAAATTCTTTGTGGTCCACTCTGTAGCACAAAACTATCAAACTAGCATTATCCATGTCTCAACATAAAAAGCAAGTAGCTTCTCTCAAAATGGACTTATACTCAGATTGTTAAGATCAGCGACCTTTTGACAGATAGTAAATGAGTGTGCACACTATCAAGACAGAAGATTTGATGTATCTATGTAATCATAACAACACAAGTCGCTACCATTAATGCTTCAGCTGATTTTTTAATAAAGACTTCCACAAATGAAATGCCCACGCCTAAGAATTTCTCACTGATTAGACTAGGCGGTTGGACCCATATGATGCAACTAGTATGCCGCAAAGACAACATTAGGCAGAGATTTTAAACATTTGGAAAAAAAAAACAAAATCAGTTGTTTGAAAAATAAAAAATAAAAATGCAAATAAAACAAATGGCTTGTAATCTAATAATTTGCACCGTGTTTGGTATCTAGTGATAATAAAGGGACATCCATCGGTGCAAAATAATAGTGGACTTCCCTTTTTTTGTCTTTTTGAACGCAGCAGCATAAGGAAAGTACGCGGATCTGTGACTTGATAAAATCTTGCTTTGGAAGACGAATCTGGCTTGGTCCTTGTCCCTAACCTAATAATAAATTCTTCCTCACTAAATTGCATAGGTACATTTTCCTACGATAATTGACCATCATTTAAGGAAAATAAAACTAGAGATTGCACAATCTATCAGACATGTATTGTATTTAAAAAAATGCAAATGACATGCAAAGCATTAAAATCCAGATGCGATGTGCTTCTTGTAATGAGTGATGGAGTTATTTCGATTAAGCACCATCAACTAACCATCTGCCACAAATAATATCCATACTTTACCAATTCCTCAACGACAAGTAAAAAGGAATGTCCTCAAAATAAAAAAGAAAAAGAAAAGATGAACAGAGCTGAAAGCGAAATGACTAGTGCAAATTCTCGGTGAAATATTGAAGCTCAGCTCTACAAAATGTAGTTACTTATCTCAAATCTAAAGGTGGAAAATATGAATTCCAATGATTGCAGTAGAATATTGCTCGACAACTATCATTCCCATAAGAGATACCTCACTAAGCTTATGGCATTGAGCCTTAATGGGTTGACAATGGGGGATTCTCTTTCAGAAAGTGCACAGATGTCTCTATCGAGATTGGATCCCATGGAGTCTCCTGCATAAGAAAAAGTCGTAAATTTCTATAGGGGGGGATAATCTTGCCCAATTGATTCACTATTTTCACACCTTCGAGCAACAGAGTGTGAATAAGTTTTCAGAAGGCTCAGTAGTTGGGATTACAGTGGATTCAAAAGATTTAACACAAGACCAGATTGGAGTGGCTACCACATTTTCAACAGAGACAGGTACTACAAAGGAGTCGCTACTCAGTCAAGGTTATTGGGAAATAGCTAGCAGAATCCTACGAAGCATGTCTTCCCTCAAGTTTATGGAGGTTGTTGTTGCTATTGCCCAGGCTGCTACAATGGGCAGGGATGCTTGCGAGTTTTTAGCTAAATGGATATGATGACTAGGCAGTAAAGCTCTTTCACAAAACAATTGTCTCCCAAAATGTAATGATTGCAGGATTCATACTTAAGGAGCAGGGCGAAGAAGGCCGATAGCCATGTATGCAAAATGAAGGAGTATACATAAGGCACAGGAAGTGCTTCACAGAATGCCTAAAAGGAATTTTGTCTTTATAGACTGCAATAACAGCACGACCATGTGCAAAAAGACGTCCATTGAAAAGGCATAAGAAACTTTCAGCAAATGCAATTGGCAGGTGTAAAACTGAATTCCACAAAAGCAAATTGTAAGATAAAAGTTAGTTGCTTTGCTGTTTTGACTCAAGCATAAATAATGACCCTTGAAATTTTTACTCTTTTTGGTATTGAATTCATGCTTAAACAATGACCCAAGACTAACTTCATCGTATTGATTGACTAAATAAAATTAAAATAAATTTGTTCAACAGCTTAAACGTATGCAATACATGAGACTGGCAATAATGTTTCGAATAATTTGACTCTCATAAATCAGACCTACTTCTGAGCAAATAAACCAATGGTGTCAGACATAGGATTCAAAAGAGGTATGCTATAATAAAAGAACTCATAACCAAAGACAGAAATAAAGATTTGTCCCTGTCTAATGCATAAATCAATCTTATATAAACAAAAACACATATTTTATAGTCCTGTTTTTCTTTTTTTTTGCATGAACCGATCTCAAATATGAATAGCAATAAAGATTTTATATTCTTGCCCTCCTTCTAGCGCCATTTGTAGGATGCTAAAATCTTACACATATATTGTATAGATTCAACCATCCTCATAGAATAATATAAATCATTATCTCCAAACAAGATAATAAAAACTAAAACAAACATGCAATGGAGAAAATGAAATACAACCTATTCTATGGTGGATTGGTGCCCTCCATGAAGATGCGAGAGAGCCCTTTCCCAATCCCTTTCTAAGCCAAATGAGATAGACAATGAGTTGCTATGAACTCAAGTTGCCTATAGTTTAGATGCATTCAAATGTGTTGTAGAAATGAGAGAAAATGCCTTGCATTTATAGGAGAAGTTGATAGAAGATAGGCCAAAATTAGGCAATGTGGGACTAAATCCCATCCAATAGGATAGAGACACTTGTCATAATGGGATTGGCCAAATCTTGTGCAAGTTTTGGTCAATGTTCCCATTCAAATTTGAAAAATGTCAATAAATGCATGTTGTTGAGGGTTTTGGGGGGAATTATCTTTGTCCAAAAAAGTCAAAGATGAGAGTTATTGAGGGAAAATAAGCTTTTTAATAAATCAATAAATTGATTTATTGGTGCAAGTGGGTGGGTTAGTTAGGAATTTAGCTTTGACTCTAGTTGAGTCAAAAGCTAGAGAATGGTAATTGTGATTAAAAGTTAATTAAATTTAGATTAATTAACTTGGGGGATTTTAGGGATTTGATATTTGATTTTAAATCAGTTTGATTTATTAAATCAAATAAGAAGAACCTTAGGAACTTAATTAAATAATTTGATTTATTTAATTAAGCTTGATGAACCTTAGGATCAAATCAATAAATTGCTTTAATTGATTAGTAGAAGGACTGAATGCATGATGTTAGTTAAAGCGGAATGCATAATGTTATTTTTGGATGTCTACAGCTATAAACCACTTGTGTTATGTGGGGGCTTTTCTTTGGATCAATTTTTCCCTACCCCAGTCAGACCCCTACCTCCAAAGGGATATTTATTGTATCAAGCTTATGTTAAGTATAATATTGGGAGATCGACACCAAAAGCTATTTTTCTCATGTCTTTGTATGCTATTTTTGTGAAAGATTTTATGCTAGCATAGTTGTAGGCTATCTCTTCTACCACATTAAAAGCGAAGGAGAAGCTTCATATTGAACTAGAGCCTTCCCCTTCTATGTCTTTTATGCCATCTTCTTCTTCTTCCCAACCTATGGTGGCATCCTTGGTCCCTACTCCTATGCCTCGTATGGGAAGTGGAATGGTGCCCATGTGGTGGAAGGAAAAGTGTCAATCCTTTCAGTTACTTTTTTTCCCCATGGTTCTCTGACCCACACTATATGGCAAGGGGAAGTGTTCCTGTGGGGTGGTTCCTATGTCTTGACCTTCATAGCCTCTGACTATTCCTCCATCTATCCCTCGAGTGGTGAATGGAAAGAGGCATGTTGTTGAGGCTCCTATGTTTGTTTCTCCTTCTATCATTATTTCTGCTCATGTTCCTTCTCGTCTTGCTCCCACTCAAGAGACCACCCTTCCACTGATAATAATTTTGAAGGATGCACCTATAGTGGAGCAACAACCTTTGGCCTCTTCTCAGGCCATGTCCTCTAATGCTCATGGTCGACGTAACCAGATTACACATGAGTGCAAGTATCGATGAAAGGCTCTAGCTATGGAGCATGCTACATTGTAGAAGACTGGGGAGGATCTTGATGTCTCCATTCCTATCTCTTATGTTGCTTCGTCTATTTTTCTTTCCCCTACTTTAGTTCCCATCACTTTAATCTTAATTTCAGCTCCTCCTATTGGTCCTGATGTCCCTCACCCCAAAAAGGGTGCAAGACTTCATCACTCCCTCAATGGAGCCTCCACTTATTATGTCCCTTCTAAACATTCCTCATTTTTTCGTAGCTAGTTGACAAGCATAATACAAAGGTTCTGTCATCTACGAATCCTTTTGTTTCTTCCTCCACTTTTGCTTCATCTATGGGGATTCAACATCCTCCATTTAAGTTTAAGTTGGAAGATGACCTCACCTTGAGTAATGGTCATAAGAAAGGTTCATCTTTTATGGAGTCTAGTCTTGTTTTGGTTTACATTGTCTTGTGACAGAGGCAACACCCACATCCCCAAAGTTTGTCACTAACCCTTTTGTTGTGGTTTCCAGTGACTCTCAAATGCCTTGTCCTCATCTTGCTACATTGACACAAGGCACTCCTGAGAATTTCATGTTCAAATCAATGGATGATATCTTGGCTCTATCCTTGATTTTTTCAAAATCGATGACCTTCACGTCATAGGAGCTCAGCAAAGAAGACCTTGAGGAACCTTCTTCCTTGGCTCTTGTCATAAGAGAATCATAGGGTACTACCCTTGCTATCCATCCCTTTCAGGCTCATCCTCCCTCCCCTTATAATGATCTAGATTGGGAGTAGGATGATTTGTTGGTTGATGAGGATTAGGGTGGTTCCTTCTTCTACATCTATAGATTATTTTTTATTGTTTGTGTTCTCTAGTTCTTATCTTTTGATGTTTTGTGATCCTTCTTGGAGGATCCTTGCTACCCTTGTAGCTTCTTGGATACATTTGCAGAGATCTATCATATACTTCTTCTATTTGTATCATCATTCATCTATGTGTCATAACCTTTCTTTTTGATATCAAGGATGATGCAAAGCATTGGGGGAATTTAGGCCTTCTTCCATGTTGACCTGATTTTTATCTTTCTTTGTCTTCATGTGTCCTTCATGTTCTAAGAAATTTGGGAATTGATGACAACTCATATGTATATTATATATATCTATCTATCTATATCTATGGACATTTTTGACCCCGAATTCTCAAATCCCTTTATCTCTTGATTTCTTCATCTTTTCTTGTCTTCTTTATGATGTTGTGGTTTCATGTGTTGTCCCTCACGTATGTGACAACATACCATGAATACATATTTCCATTTATGTCATGCCACAGTGTCTCTTGTATTTCTTCTCTCCTTAGGATGTCATGTGCTCCTCTACGTAGCACACACCATCCTCAAGGGGGCTATCATGCTTGTCTAATTTTCAACAAAGAGAATTATTTACAATGAATTCCTTGACAAATGAATCCCTTGTTGAGAAACCCCCATTTTCCAAAATGGAGTATTATCTCAAAAAGGATTCCTTGACGAAAGGTTCTTTCAAAAGGATACCTTGGTGAAAGAGTCTGAAAACTTTCCTTTCAAAAAAGGAGTATTCTTTCTAAAAAGAAAGAGTTTGAAAACCTTCCTTTCAAAAAGGAGCACTCTTTTCAATAGATTCCATGATGAAAGGTCTTTCAAAAGGATTCCTTGATGACATAATCAATTACAGAAAATTGTGTCTTTCAAAAGGAGTGTCATTTCAAAAGGATCCCTTGGTGTCTTGATAAAAGGGTTCCCTATTAAAAGAACCCCTTCTTGAAAGCATTATTTTTAAAAGAATTCTTTGGTGTCGTACAATTTGTGTATTCTATCTGATATTTGATATCTTGTGTCTTGGTGTTTAAGATCTTATATCTTGGCATCTAGATTGGGGGTAGCCTGACTAGACTTGTCTTTTCTATGATTGTCCTGTAACACAATTTGCAGTAGCCACATACCTGTCTTATATCTAATATTTGACATGTGTATGTCTTGGTGTCTGCATGTCTTATCAGTAGTGTCTTTTTCCAATCAGAGTGTCTTATTGTGTCTGAATATTTTATGGTGTCTAACACTAAATGGATTTTTTGCCTAACATTTTTGTCTACAATTGAAATTTTTTTGGTGAGATTGTAGTTGGCTTTGTAGGATCGAAGACCCATTTCATCTTCACATCTTGGTGGTGTTAGTGTTTGTAGCTTCAGGAGATATTTTCTCCTTAATTAAAGGCAGACGGCCTTCATATTGCAAATTATATTTTATATTTATATTTCTTGAATGAGGCCAACCCTTGTGAAGATTCACCTTGCTTGTGAAGAGGCACCTTACATTGTATATATAGAAGGTGATGATCATTTCATTTTACCATCAATCAATTCATTCTTATTTTCCACATTATTTCAAGAAGGAGTATCAGACCATCTTATAGCAACAGATCAACTTCAAGAAGAAACATATTTATCTTTGCATCAAAGGATAGATGATACTAATTCATTGTATCAATTCTCCCTTGAGAAGGGTCTGGTTGTAAAGAAGTATTCGACACTTTTATATCATATATATGAGATATATTTGTTGTTGGGTTTTTCTCCCTCGAGTAGGAGGGTTTTCCCAGGGTAAAATATTGTGTTCATTGCTCATGTGTTGTGATTTCTACTTATTGCAAATCTAATCCTAAAACTAACATGGTATCAAAGTAGGTTTGAGGGGAAGATTCGATTTGATTTTTCTAGGCATCAACTGAATGAGGCGGAGATATATTGGGGCTTTGGTAGATAAGAGGATTATCACAGAGAATTGATTGACGTTTGGAATTTGGTGAAGAAGATCTGAGATCGATACCTCTTAGATGATGAAGTCTTGGTTGGACGAAAACCCAGTCAGGTATTCTAATGTAAAGGATGTGGCATAGAGAAGTATCCTACATTGGAGAGTATATCTCATCAATCTATCTTCTTTCAATAAGGTGAGAGGGACAGATCATCTAAAGTTTCGAGCATCTTGTATTATGCTTGCTAGAATGATTATCATTGAGGAGCGATTATCATTGTGGCTTCATATCCATCTCAAGGCATCGATAATCTCTTCAATTGAAGGAAAAGGGATAATATAAAAAAATTAATGCCATTCAACCGCCCTTATAGTTACCTAGTAGTGCTTTATCGAAGGGTTTATGTCTTTATAGAACCGATTGCCATCGAGAATTTAAATGGAGATATTCATACAACAATGGAATGAAGCCTAAGTCCATTTATTGTTGTTGTGTATATAAAGGAATTAGGAATATTCTCATTTTGTATTTCATTAGAATATAAGTGCTCGTGGTTGCTCTCATTGAGAGGCTAGGTATGTCGGGAGTCATAAGGTGATGCCAATTATATTAATCTAGGTGTTTGGAAGATCGATAACCATATGTAATTGAATGTTGGTGGTGATCTGTGAAAGTCTAAGAATTCATAAAACACCAGTCAAGAACAATATACGAATAGAAGGAAACTCAAGAAGTCTATTTCAGAGAAGCACTTAAATGTTTGGCACACTAAGGCCTGATGTTTATGTTCTCTAAGCACTCGCCACTGCTATTAACTCAAGTCTAGAAGTTCAGCTAGATATTTAAATATAATTATAAATTTTTAGTCCAAAACCCAACCATTGTAGAGTTTTAAGAATGAAGCTCCAAAAAATTCTATCATAATCTTTATCAAAATCTAGCTTGACCACCAAGAATTTTGAAGCATTTTCACTAGGTCCAAAAAGTTAAGTGCAGACTTGAAAAAGCATTTAAGCGCAACACTTAAGGAGATTCTGATTTCAATGAGATAAGTATTTCATGTTTGACTAATGTTCATGAATTTTTATTTAGTTATTAATTCATGCTATAACATTGGGATAGTGAATCATGTATGCTTCTAGCATTGGTATTTCTCTTCGGGATAGTTGAGTTCTATGAACTATTATTAAACTCTATAAAATTCTTTCAAGACATAGCGAGAAGCATAAGAAATTGCATTCAAGAGAAGCAGAGCTTGATGCATTATGTGAGGAAGTCACACAGGCTGAAGAATGGAGACAAATTGCAGCCATGGGACTAAGTTGGTCATTGGAGACATCTCTCAAAGTGGAAGAACCCATACAAATTCATTGTGATCAGCCTCTTTGAAAAGAGGAGGAATTAACATTCAGAGGGAGTCTAAAAAACCAACAAAGGTAACCTTGGACAAGTAGGTCAAGAGGTTGCTGCAAGAACTTGGAGCTTCAGAGGGATTCACATCATCTTGAAGATCTGTTATAATGTATATTTCTCTATGATGGAGAAGTATGAGGTGAAAGCCCTTGTTAGTGTATATTTCTCTATGATGGAGAAGTATGAGGTGAAATCCCTTGTTAGTGTATATTTCTCTATGACGGAGAAATATGAGGTGTGAGCCCTTGTTCATCTCTGAGACTGAGATGAGACATCACGTTGAGAGACTCTGTGATGAATCCTTTGTACTTGTGTTTTTCCACTCATGGGAGTAACCATGGTGGACATCATGTTGAGAGAATCCATGATGACATCACATTGAGAGACTCTGTGATGAATCCTTTGTACTTGTGTTTTTCCACTCATGGGAGTAACCATGGTGGACATCATGTTGAGAGAATCCATGATGACATCACGTTGAGAGACTTCGTGATGGGCACTTATACATGTGTTTCTTTCCACACATGGGAGTAGCCATGGTGGATGTCATGTTGAGAGACTCCATGATGACATCACGTTGAGAGACTCCGTGATGAACCTTTGTGCTTTCCAAAAATGGGTGTAGCCATTGTGGGCGTCATGTTGAGAGACTCCATGACATAGATATTTGGAAAATATCTCCCTAGCTAAGAGGGAGTGTTAGTGTTTGGTAGCTTCAAGAGATATTTTCTCCTTAATTAAAGGTAGGTGGCCTTTATATTGCAAATTATATTTTATATTTATATTTCTTCAATGAGGCCGACCCTTGTGAAGATTCACCTTGCTTGTGAAGAGGTGCCTTACATTTTATATATAGAAGGTGATGATCATTTCATTTTATCATCAATCAAGTCATTCTTATTTTCCATATTCTTTCAAGGAGCAGCAGACCATCTTATAAAAGCATATCGACTTCAAGAAGAAACATATTTATCTTTGCATCGAAGGATAGATGCTATTAATTCATTGCATAAATTCACCCTTGAGAAGGGTCTGGTTGTAAAGCGGTATTCTACACTTTTATATGATATATATGAGATATATTTGTTGTTGGGTTTTTCTCCCTCGAGTAGGAGGGTTTTCCCAGGGTAAACTGTTGTGTTCATTTTTCATGTGTTGTGATTTATTCTTATTGAAAATATGATCCTAAAACTAACAGGTGGAGCTCCCTTTTTCACGTCAGGGTATGTCAAAGAAGATGACTACTTCCTCTACATTTTTGGTATATTCTCTTCAACCTCTTTCTAATTTAGCTCACATATGCATCAACACATATGCTTGCTAAAGTGGGGGGAAAATGTAATGGCATAAATTTGCACCTAGTGCAATTTCCCATTATATTACCTCATTTTAGCCTTAAAATTTTGATAATGCAAAAAATTGCCACTTTTACCTTGATTTGCATGTGTTTCCTTGTCATTTTCCATTGGTGATGGAATTTTTGTTAGGGAAACCCATGCATTGCATGAACATCTATGCGTCGTGCTTCCATCCTGACAATATTATTGGGTCAGTAGATGTTGAGGCTTTATGATTCCCTATCAAACTAAGAATTGTAGTATCCCTACAAATATTAACCACCCAAGAACAACATTTTACCTCAAAATTAGCCTTTTGAGCTCCATTCCTTCATTTTCTCAACTCATTATCACTTCACACTTCACTTCTATTCACTCCTCCACTCTATCTCTTCACTTCTACACCATTTTGTTGCTCCTACACCATTTTTATTGTAAGATTTCAAAGCTCCACTCTATTGGTGTCGTTACCTTTCTCTTCACCTTCCTCTCTTATTGATCAAGCACATAGAAAGGAGGACAATATCTGTCTATTTTTTTATTTGCATTATCATGTTTGTAGATTAGCATTTAGACTATCTTTCTTGTTTCTAATATCTCTATTTTCTTTATCATTTCTATATCTCATGGTCTATCATCTATTCATGGATGTGGAAACACTAAAATGTGGTTCTAACTGAGGCAGACTCCAAAACACATCCACAACATTTTCTCATTGTTTTGTGTGTAAGTACAATTTGTTCACAAAGGGAGCTTGCTAGAGAATTGGAACTTTAGTGAGTTGAAATTATTCTCTTATTTTCTTCATCACTTAGTTATTAGAATAGTTTATATTTATAAGTTAAAGTATTCTTCTTGTTGTTTTCTACATTTCTATGTTTCTCTATTTAATAGTCAAACTTAAACTTTCAGGTTTTTAATAAACCCTGTGAGTTTCATTATGTAAACCCAAATATCCATTCCTATGAGACACCAATGCGCATATGATACATCAGTACAACACACTAACATCTGACTCACATGATAGAATCCTCTGAGCAAGATCTAGTCAGTTTGCAATCTGAGACCTTTGTGGTTTGTTCACCTATTTCTAGAAAACCTTTGTCATAAAACATAAGGAAACCAAGGTCTATTTTTCCCTTCCTTTTTAGCTTATTAGGTAGTTTGAGTTATTTGAGTGAAATTCACTCCCTTTAGGATCTTTTGTGTCCTAGAGAATTGGGATTAGTGAATCCCCTCCTCTACAGTAATTTCCTTTCCCATATTTTTAATGAAAATAACAAATTTTCAATCAAACAACAATCTTCACCAAATTCGAAACATAAGAAACAATATTAACCCAAGTATTTCTAAATAGTAGCAATAAATATTACTCAAATAACATAGATCAACTAGCTAGCCAACACATGAACTTGCATAGAATTAATCAAACTCCAACAACAATTGATATTGATTATGATTAGACCCCTACCACTAAAGGACTTTTATGAAAATCATTACAATAATAACAAACAACGCTTACAAACTTGTAACAAATGATGCATTCACAAAAATATTGAACTATATTGTAGACTTGAAGCTCCTATGCACCTTAAGGACCAAAGGTTTTTATCCTCTTATTCCAACAATCAATGGGTTTTTGTTCACTAATAATAGTCTCTTATGGTTTTTTCATCCATAAAAGACCACTTGAACAAAAAATGCCCAAAAGATACAAGAACATAAAATGGATCCCTACAATTGAAATGTTTTCCTTATTTTATATGCTACCAACCCAAAAGATCAAAATAGTCAACCTAGACCTAAAATGGTGCCAAGACCCAAATTTGAATTGTACATGCTACATCATAGGTCAGCCTTATAGGCCTTACAAAATATCCCATTAGAGGTTCAAAGTTTCTTCTTCCTTCTGCCTTGGCATACATCAAGTCGTCACCCTAATCCTTGACCTCTAATAGCTCCTTGGCATGTGTCGAGTAGCAACTCTGATCCTCGACCTTCGATGGGTCCTTCTCATGCAAGAAACAACCCCAATACCTAACCTTCAATAGGCTTTTGGAATGTGTCAAGCCACAACCCCAATACCTAACCTCCAATAGCTCCTTTTCATCCATCGAGAAACAACCCTAGTCATCAACCTCCAATAGGTCCTTGGCATGTATCGAGAAACAACCTCGATCCTTGACCTCTGATAGGGTTCTTAGCATGTGAATGGAAACAACCCCGACCCCTAACCTATGACATATCCTTGGAATGGGTCAAACAACAACTACAATCCATTACCTCTGATGAATCATTGAGAAGACAATGTTTTTTTATTTCAAAAAAGGGACATGACAAGTCCTCCCTCCCAAATATTTCTTCTCCTCAAGCAACATAAATTGGGATACTCAAGTATCTTAGGCCCTATATCTATGAGATAATACAACTCCTTCTAAATGGTACTATGCAAACTTGAATATTCAAGTGTGTCCATGTCAATGTATTATCTTCAACTCCCCATACACTCGTCTTTGACACGATGAATGAAAATATTCACAAAATACCACAAGATCAAGGGTTGGCTTATGAATTTGCTACTACATTTTTGTTGTTCCACTTTGATCTCAAGATGATGATAACTCCCTTGAGTTTTGGGGGCCTTACTATTATGTTGTAGGATGTGGCACTCATGATTTTGGAGCAATCAACTTGCATGCATGCTAGAAATAAGTTGCAATCAACAAAATTTATTCTAAAACTCATCCAAAACATTAGTGTGGTATCTAAAACACTTTTTTATAAATCCAACAATTGAAGCCTTTCACCTAGCATGATTATTGATTTTTTGAATAATTTTTGTTTATAAATCCAACAATTGAAGCCTTTCACCTACCATGATTCTTGATTTTTTTCAATCATTCGTACTGTGCGTTTCTTGCGCATTTATGGATGCCAGCTTGCTATCTTTTGTTGATGTTCTTACGAGGCCACCACTGTTGACTTGCATATGGCTACGGAGGCTTTAGTGGCTAGTCCTTCCTCCCCATCACATCAAGTCCGGTTGATAGATTTAAGACATCAAAATCAAGTGGCAGATAATTATTCTGCCAAAGGCGCTCAAATCAAGGCTCGGCTTCACTGGCTCGAAATTGGTGATTGTGCCTCCAAAGAGTTTTTTTTGGCTCTTCATGCTAGGCACTCTTCCCCAGGCATTAAAGCAATCAAAGATGGTAACTAGGTGCTCTCTGAGCTACCTGACATTCTCCAAGATTTTGGGCATCACTATGAGCAGGTTTTCACGGCTCAGAACCCCACGCCTATGCGCCAGCAAGCCCTTCAAGACTGCCTTGTTGTTGTGCCACATAGGCTTTCTTCAGCCCAAATTAATTTTTGTGATCAATTGTTAACAATTGATGATCTCAAGGAAGCCGTTTCCTCCATGGCCGATGATAAGGCTCCTGGGATTGATGGTTTTCCTTGTGAATTTTATAAATCTCTTCAGGACTGTGTTGGGAGTGATTTGCATCATGTTTATCTTGAAGCCTTTCAAACCAATTCTCTAGGAAATTTAATAAATAAAGGCAATATTAAATTCATACCTAAGCCTGGGGATCTGGAGGATATTTGCTATTGACAGCCCATCACGCTTCTCAATGTTTCTTACAAAATCATTGCCAAAGCCTTGGCTCTGAAAATTCTCCACCTCTTGCCTCAGGTTGTGTGTCCTGAGCAGACTAGTTTCATTAAGTCTAGGTTTATTCTTGATAACATTATTGTTGTTTGGGAAGGCATTGAGTGGGCCTGGCAATTGAACCGAAAGCGATGTTCATTAAAATTGATTTTGTCAAAGCCTATGACCACATTGAATGGATTTTCATTCTTGCGATGTTGCAAGCCTTGGGCTTTGGGCCCAATTTATGCAGTCTGTTCATATGCTTTTTTCTAATGCCTCAGCTTGCATTTCCATTAATGGCTGCCAGTCTTCTGCTTTTGGTCTTTTTCGTTCTATTCGCTAGGGATGCCCTCTTGCCCCTGCTTTGTATGTTCTGGTTGCTGAGGACTTTGGATGTCTCCTGGCCAATGTTGTCTCCCAACAACGTGTTAAAGGGATCTCTCTCCCAGACTCTTAAGAACAACTTTTCAATGACCACTTCGTGGATGATTCCTTTCTCACTCTCTTAGAGGATGAAGGTTCTATCACTACTGCCCTTGAATGCCTTGATACTTTTTGTCTTGCTTCCAGTTCTGCTATTCAATGGCACAAGACCTTGTGCTACAAACAATCGGTTCTTCCCACTCCTGCATGGATCCAAACTTATAACTGGAAGTGGATTGGGTAGGGAGAAATATTTCAATTTTTGGGCATCCCCTTCGCCTTTCAGGCTTCCCCCCGGGAGCTCTGGCAAGCCGTTCTCTCAAAGGTTGAGCAGAAGCTGGCCTATTGGATTACTAAGCCTCTTTTGCTGGCTAGCAAATTCTAGGTGTGCTCTAAAATTTTGGCTGCCACCCACATCTACTATTCTTCTTGTTGGGCTCCTTCTAAAGCGGCCTACAACAGGCTTGAAAATTTGCTCTGAGATTTTTTATGGGCCTCTTCTGAAACCCACAAGGGATTTCATCGAGTCGCTTGGGAATTTTTCTATCTCCCCAAGGAATCAAGAGGGCTTGGATTGCTCTCCACTCAACGACAAGGGACTTCTCTCTATGTCAAATGGATTATCCATGCTCTCACCGGGGATGAAGCCTGGAAGATTCTCCTCGGGCATTGTATTCAGTCTGGTTTTCCTATTCACAAGCCCGCCTGGAAAGGAATCGGTCTCCAAACCCTCTTGGTTATGAGGGAGCTAGTTCAAATTGTGGGCTCCTTTGTGGCCAAGAGAATTTTGTGCTCTTGGGAAATTGTTAATCCTTGGCTTCATTGGGCTAGGGATGGATTTCATGATGGGCTCTCCATCAACTAGCATAACCTCTGGTGGTCTCCCCTTTTGGCTCAAAATAGTCAACCCCTAGCCAATTCGCCTTGGCTCAAGGCTCTCAAATTTCATAAGAAGGGCATTCATACACTGCATCAGCTCTTTCACTAGCCTACCATGCATCTTTTGTAGTGGGATGTTTTTAAAGCCCAATACAGTCTTCAAAACCAGGACCATCTTACTTTTGACGGGTTGGTGAGTGCCATTCTGGCAGAAATGCTTCACAAAGTTGGCATTCATGGGCACAAACCTTGGTGGAAAGATTGGAAATGGTTTCCAGATACTCCTCTGAGGAGCTACAAGTCATGGCTTGGTTACAGGTGGCTTTCACCCCATTTTCCTACGATCAACTCTTTGAACCAGAGGTGGCTTCTTAATTCCTTGGCCCATACTTGGCATAAGAGGTTTGATGCCACTTGGTCTACAATTTTTTATCCGAAGCTGGCCCACTTTGTTTGGTGTATTCTTTTCCAAGGCTTGCCTATGGGTTCTCAGCTTGTTCATTTGGGGGTTCCTGACCCTCGCTGCCCTTTTTGTGGGCAGCTTGATATCTTTAAGCACATTTTTTGGTTTTGTCCCAGAGCTCAGTAGCTTTGGACTTGGATTCATGACTTCTTTCGGCCTTTTGGGCCGAAACCCTTTTCGTGGCATATGGTTCTGCTAAGGGACCCGCCTGGAACCCCAACTGAGTTCACCCAGCTTTGGCACACTTTCAGGGTGGAAATCCTCTTCAATATCTGGAAAGACAGAAATGCTTGTATATTTTCTCATTCTCATTTAGATGTTAATGTGTCTTTTTATGATAAAGCAGTTATATGTTATAATGTTCTCTTACAGATTCAAGTGCAAGCCAACAAGGTTGCACTGGAAGTGGCTCATGTGCGGGTTCTCCTAGACCACTAGGGAAATGCCCCTTGTACTGTGGCTCAAATCCCTGATTCGCCCTCCTCCTCCCATGACCGGTCACCTTCTCAGGGCTGGAAGCAAAGTGACTCCATGCGATCCCACTCCTAACCTCCTACTCGGTGAGATTCTCGGCCTCCCAAGCGGGCTCGTTCTCCTTCATCATGTCCTGGTCAAGGTTGGCACTCTAGTGGTGCTCTAGGGAGTGGTGGTGGTGGTTCTGGGTGGCCCTTTGATGCTCTGCCTTCTTTTGGCTCTGGTTGGCCCTCCAGTGGCAAAAAAAATTTGTGGCTGGCTCTTGCAATCTCGCCTCGGTGCAAGGAAAAAGAAACAGAAAAAGATGAAGATAAATTTGATGATGGTTGGGGTGCTCCTCCTAACGTCACTCCAAACCTCGTTGATGTATGGGGGGAAAATATGGAAGACAAGGACCCCCCTGGATCTACTAGCACTGCCTTGGCTGCTTAATTTTCTTTCTGTTATTGGACTTCTAGGCTAGGCCCATGTGATATTTTGGATTTTCTGGGCTAGGCCCATGTGCTATTTTGGATTTTCTGTTCTGGACCCATGTGACACTCGAGGTGTGCCTTTTTACCACCTGCCCCTTTTTTGTGAATTTGTAATTTTATCTTTATATTAATATAGATATCTGCCTATTCATCAAAAAAAAAGAAAACTATAAATTGGTAGTTGAATATGACTAATAACAATGGTTCAAAATAAAAATAACTCATAAATCAATGGAGTATAAAAATTATATAATAGTTGTGATATTGTAAATCGCTTACAAAAATTGGTAGCATAAAAGTTGAGAACAACCACACAATTCCTAGAAATATTCCAATAGAAACATCAAACTAAAGATCACTCAATCTTGTGGTTGAATAAACCTATATAGACTCATTTCCCTTTAATTTTACCTCTACATTGTACCTTTGAAATAAATTTTACCAATGTATGTCAACTATGATGTTCACCTCTTACAAACTAGTGTTATAAGGTTTACCTTGGAATTTAAAGATACTAACCATGATGCCCCAAGCTACTAGTCCATCATTTCTCAAGGAAGGTAACTAGTTGTAGTATCATACCATAGTTGTGACATTAAATTTATTTTCTATGAATCATAAATATAATGATTGAAAACCATCTTGTTCCAACTACAAACTCCTCAACAATGATAATGGGCTATAAAATCCTCCACTATATGATTGAAATTTTTTCTTTGGCTACAAGGGAAGTGCATACAATGTTGGAAATATTGAGGGAAACAACTTTATTATATGGAATCATACTCAAAGTGGCACTTGCCTCATTTATATTACAAACAAGACTTGTAGTAACTATTTCAAGTTGGCGGTTCTCAACAAGAAGGTTTCATTTTAAAATTCTTTCATTTAGTATCCACCCTAGGACTGTAAATTTGAACTCATCCACATTAGACTGAAAACCCTTTTGATCAAGCATCTCACCTTTGGAAGAAGTTATTTATAGTATCATAAAGTTGCACCACGTGGCAATTTTACATGTGCGCATTTAGCCCATTACATTTATGGCACCTCGTCATATTAATGACAAAACCTTATGAGTCATAATTTCATAATTTCAACTCCATAAGAGACAATGATGAAGTGTTAGCAGTCTAACACCTCATTTCTCATTAAGTTTTGAGTTGGATGCCTGTGTAACACATGGACATCTATGTGATGCCCTAGCATCCCCAAAATTTTCAAGTTTCAAATGAGGGAATCTCACAACCTTTTCCTATGATACACATTGTTTCAAAAAAATTGTGAGTGTAACATGGCTCTTCCCGCCCATGCAACCTCACAAAACTCATCTTTTCTCTCATTCTTTCACTCATTCTCAGTCTCTTTCACTTGATCTTTCTATATTTCTCTATTCTCTTCTACATGTCTTCTCTGTAGCAAAGCTCTACCATATTCTCATCTTGTCAAAATCCATGGCTCTATTGCAAGAAAACAGTGTTTCATCTATCAAGCCAAGAGGGAGCCATAGACTATTGGTAATGCTCTCTTGTCTACTTTTTCTCATCTATTTGAAAATGTATACTTGTCATGTCTATTTCATTCATGATAGAAGCTCTCCACAATGTTGTTTTCTTCTATCACATGTCTCATCTATTTCTATCTATCTGGTTGTCTATAGAGGTAGAAATTCCAAAATAGGGGTTTAAGTGAGGTGAGCCCCGAAACATCCCCAACATTTTTCCTCATCCTTTATATGTGTAGGTTTTCAAATTTGAAGAATTGTGTACTTTCAAATTTAAGGTTTTTACCTCCTAGTCTGATAGGGATCACAACATGGGGCACATAAATCCCCATGGCATGTTATCATCCATTCACCGCAAATCTCTCCTTCTAGGGGTAGAATCTGTAAGTCTTGATCTTTTTGTTCTTGTAATTTGTATTTTTTAATTCTCTACCAGATTATATTAATTTGTAGTTTTATCATTCTAGCCTAGTATTTTATTTATTTAAGTTATTACAATATTATCTATTTCACACTTTGTCACTTGAACTTTTACTTTGAGGTAATCAAGGGCCACTGGCTCCCTGTAGACTCTTCTTTGTCCTAGAGACTTGAGATTAGAAAATTCCCTCCTTTACATTTGGTGAACCTGATGTGAAACAAACCATGTCGGATCTTTTTTTCAAAAATTTAATGCTTTTGATAATGTATTTTCTAAAGAATATTTTAATATGTTAGATGATGGCCTAAATGATTTCTTAGATGCATATCCTTCTATCTACATATCTATTGAACAAACTTTTTCATCACAACATTCTTCCTCTTCTTCACAAGTCAAAGAGTTTGTGAATGTAGTTATAGTTCCTATAGCTCCTCAAAGGCCTAAGAGACCTATCATTTATGTGACTTTGGCTAGCCCATCTACTAAAATGATTCATTTTATTTGTGGGGTTCCTACCACTATTGACATGCCAGACCTTTACATGAGATTCATGAAATCTAAGGCTTCCTCATATCAAGCAGTAGCCCATACATACAATACTAGAAGGAATAAACAAAATTTAAATGAACCAACTTCTTTACCACCTTCTCAACCAATCCTTCCTCCAACACCTAAACCTATAGCTAAAGCACCTGATGAGTTTGATCTTGTCAAGCAACTTCACATTACTCCTGCCAAGATCTCACTCTGGGATTTACTTCAAATTGCTCTGATTTATCAAGGTATGCTTTAGGAAGCTTTGCAAAAGGTTCTCTTGCATTATTCTACTAGGTTGATGAATTTTAATGCATTGATGACTCATATTCGTGTGGATTCATCGAACATTACATTCTATCTACATGAACTCCCACCTCTAGAAGTACATAATCAAGTGGATCCTCTAATCATAATAATCAATATTAATAACACTGGTATTAGGTGTGCTCTCGTTAACACTGGATTGGCTCTCAATGTATGTAGCATTGAATTGTTACCTAAAATTAAAATTAATTCATCTTCACTTGCTTCTTCTTTATACATTTGTAGATTCAATAACATTTATTGACAAGCATTAGGCAAGATAATCTTCCTTTGAGATTGGGACATGTTACCATACCAACCCTGGTTTATGTTATGTCAGGTCCTTTATGGTAGAGCTCCTAAATTTTTGCAAAATTTGGCTAATTTTTAAACTGGTCTTTTCTCTATCATGTTTTTTTGTCTCTGTGTCCAAGGGTAGGGTTTGGGGTTTTGGTCTGAAAAACCCTCACTTCAAATTTTGTAAGTCTTAAACCCTTGGTGTTTTAATCTTTCGTTGACCTATTCCACCTGGTTTTCGGTTACCAAGTGCCTTTTCATTGCTTAAATGTTTTCCTATGGTTGGGCTAATATTTTCATATCAAACGACTTACGTCCTAAGTTTTTAGTCCTACGGGTTGTGCTCCTTTGACCTAGTCAGTTCCCATTTTAATGAATAAATTTTGTGCATATGCAAATTTTCTTGATCGTCCGATCTCAAGGGTTCATCCTGGTCATTCCCCGCAAGCCTTGCGAGGAATGTTGGTGACGTCACAAAGAAGCTACGAGGTCAACGTGCATTGGACACATGTCCCTTTGTAGGCATGGGTCTTGGTCTCCACTATCATGCCCAGTGGGGTGAAGCCTCAAATCAACGGCTAAGAAGGAATGTTGGGATTTAATCTCAGTCACCTCACGCGAATAAAATAATACTTTATAAAGAGTCACAAGGTCAATGAGCTTGTGACATGTGTATCTTTTCTTGGGCTCGAAAGATGATGGTGGAGCCCACGAGTGGATGAGTTGGCATCTTGCTAGTAGGGTTTTCATTGGTTGAGGGATTATTAAGAAATTGTTGATGAAATTAAAATCTTGTTGACCCAACCTGGGTTGTTCGACGCGCCATCTCAGAAGGAGATCAACAGCTGACATTCAAAAACTAGAAATATGAACACGGTAGTCCTTTTTCTTCATGCGAGTGAACATTAAAGGTTGGGGCCACATGCAGAATTACTCAATTTGATCATGATATGCATGAATGATTTCTCTAATACAATCATCGAGATTGATAAACAAGCTTCATGACATCATGGAGATCGACGACCGAGATTTGGAATCAAGAAAAGGTTTGTTAGCTCACATGTGAAAACTCCCTTGGAACATTAATATATACATGCTCCAGTTGACTTATTTAATGAGGATTTCTTCCTTCTTATTCTCACCATTTTTTTTCTTTGAGTGTTGAGAGTCTACGAGTGAGCGTGTGAATTTTTCTTAGTAATTGTAGAATTTTTGCTAGCCTTTTATGTCACGGGTGGTGTCTCTATCTTGAGGAAGTTTGGTGGATTGCTTTATCAAGAATGGGTAAGGTAAGTGTGTCTATTAGCCCAGTCTAAAGGTCCAAGAGACTCAATCTCCTTGAGTCTCAGAGTGATGTTCCCAAGGATGAATACGACATGCCCAAGGTCTCTATGACTCCAAAGAAGAAAAAAAGAGTTGATAGGAAGTCTGCACGGGGTGTTCTCAAGTGTGCTTATCATTTGAGGAGAAGAATTGTCTCAGAGGAATTGGTCAAGGGTATGGAGAAGAAATTTCATAGGCCTGAGAGGGAAACTATGAGAAAGAATAAATATCACCAATCTTGAATGGGACGTCATCATTCTCCCATTGAAATCTCAGATGATCCCTTTGATAGTGGAGCTAAAACTGACTCAAGCTACCGCCAGTATCTTATGGTTGTGAGTGATTTGGCTGATTCTGAGGATGAGGTGGTGATGGCTACTCCACTATCGATAAGGACATGAAGCAGGTATTCTTATTATGTTGCTAACAAGGAAGAATAGCATCATGTTTCCTTTCTTAGATGGTGCTCAATTTTTGGTCCTTTATGTTGACTTGTTCTCTTTTGACTCGTTTGTTATGATATGGGTTTTTGTTTGTTTGTGCTTTTACGCTGATGGTGACATTTCTTGGTTCAGTGTGAACATGCAAAATTTTGATGCTTTGATGGAAACGCCTTTTGGAAGGTTGGTGGGTCTTCTCCAGCTAACAATTTTTGGATATTTTTCTCTCTCTTGTCTTACAAATGATTACATATAACTGTTAGAGGAATTTTTTGAATTCTGGTGAAATTAACAATGAAATGTAACTATAATTCAGCCCGATGCTTGTTGCTCCCTTGTTCTATAAAAGGGATTTCAAGGCTAATTACAGGGGTTCAAATTTTGAGTCTCAAAATGGTCTATGTGGGAAGCTAGGCTCAAAAATAGGCATATTGTATAAATCTTGATGAATAGAACAGTAAGAAGTCTAGGGTATGAGTCATATATGTAGTAATCTTAAAATAGTTTTATAGAAGCCTTAGATATGAAGAAAAATATTAAGCTCTAATGTGTATACTCTCTTATGTAATATTCCTAAAAACTATGAATGAAAGGGTTAATAATATTTTAGTTCATCTTCAATTGTTTTAATTTGTTGTGTGGATTTGTTTCGGCTTCAATTCAATGAATTGATTAAATTCTAGAATAAGGTCACAAGTCTCTAGGGAAGAGCATGGGATTTGGTAAGAAGTTATATTTTAAACACAATGGGTTGAATGCTACAATATAGTATGACAATATTCCATTAATCTTTGAATAAATGGTTAATATATTATTGGTTATTACATGATTTGACTCTACTTTTCCCAATGGATAAAGCACTGGTCTCTTCATTAGGATATTTTGTAAATAAATGAGCTAGCAATGCACTTGACTAGGGATTTGGAATGAGAATAAAAATCATTTGAAATACTTTCAATAACAATGTGTAACTCTAAAATTCCTCTTAATTCCTAGCACTAGGCAGTAATTTGTTCAAAGGTCAGCCAAATATTTGATGAAGGATGCCTATTTTACATTAAATAGGAATTGATATGTGTATAAAATGCCTTCTAAGGATTAAATATATTTGGAGTGTGATGAGGAGTACCCTCCTAGGTTCCACAGAGCCCAAAGAGTAGGATTGAGGGCCTGAAAATCCTTTCTCATTAGTTGGACACTAACTTTGAAAATTCTTTAGCATAAGGGTCGGCTACCCTTTAGAGGATTTCAAGGTTCAGCTGGAAAAAATAACCAATAGAATGGCGACTCCATTGGGGAAATACTTGATAAAATTCTAATAGAAGATCATCTAGCCTTAAGAGTCAAGAATTTGGTGAATATGAACATCTGCTTCAGATATTGTGAATTTTTTAGACCTGGAAGTGGTTGTGTTGTAGAAAATTTCAAAGAATTTATGTGACTCTATTGTTGGAGGAGACCCAGAAGGAAATCTATCTTTCAATGAGCTTCATATTTCTTGAAGCTCAATCCTTTGTGAAGAGAGGTGGTAAATTTTTCTAAAGAACCTACTAAAAGATGTGAAGAGAGTTCCAAATCTGAAGAAATTTTCAGTTAAGAAGAAATATTAGAATTTGCTACAAGTTTCCAAGTATTCTCATAATCTAGATAAAGTACTATCATATGTAAAAGGAAATTTATGAGAAATATTCAGGAACTACGCCGATAAATGATTCCCTATTAAGTGAAATAGCACTAAGAAAGGGAATAGTAGTGATTATTCTGCATATTTATGTATTACTAGATTGTAGTCTCTATTATGAAGTGAAGTATGCAATATTCTGAAGAAACTCATTTAGAATATCTTAAGCACGTTGAGATAGGAATTTTCTTTGTAAAAGCTTAAGATCATGTTGTAAAATAAGTTTGAAATACCTTGTGTAACTGCAATATTGATATGACAAAACTTGTAAAGGTATAAGAAAATGTATGTGTAATTATATGCATCCTTACATGGTTCCTAGTGCAACCATGGTTTGTGGTCAACCCCAACTAGGTTCTCAAAGAAATTTTAGTGTTGAAAGGTACAAAGCTATAAATTTCAGTGGTATTTTGGGTTACCCAAATGTCATACCATCTAAGATCAGAGATAAGATACCAAAATTCAACGGTGATAAGTCTAAATCAGAAAATATGCATTTGCAAGAATTTGTAGATGTGATGGGAGACTGAGCTTGATTGTGAAGATGTTGTTATGAAACATTTTTTTCCGTCTCTAAAAGGAGATGCAAGATATTGGTTCTCCTATTTTCTAGCATCCTCTATATGTTCTTGGGATGATTTTAAAGCAGTGTTCATGGAACAATTTGGTGAAAGGGTGGATCCCATTTCAATGAGACAAAAAATTATGAGCATTGAGAAAGAAGAGGATGATCTAGTCCCAAATTTTAATCTTTGATTTTAAAAGGCAATAAAGGACATCCCAAAGGATCTAAGACCAAATGATGCATTGTGTTTAGTGGTATGTTTAGGTGCATTTGATAAGAAAATGAGTTATTGGCTAAGAGACAAGGAACCCACAATATTGCATCAAGCATATCAAATTGCTATGGATAATGAAAATAACTAGAAATATTCAATGAGGATATAAGGTTGCAAGTATTGGAGGTCTTAGCACACCTCTTTTAAATGGATTTCATGGATAAGAGAATAGAAATACCTATCAAGATGATAATGCTTCTGTTGTTTTGATTTCTCCATCATCACAATATGCAAATCATAGTGAGATTCAAGATGACTATCAATAGAATTTGAGAAAAGTTGATCAGATGTACTTTGTTAAGAAATTGTATGAAATGAAAAGGAACAAAGGATAATCACCCTATGATTTGTTCTCAATATTTTTGGATGTTTTGTTGAAGGTTCCTAGGAATCTCAAACCTGAGGATTCGATATGCATTGATTTGTTTTGTGAAATTTATGATTCTGGATTGAGTACATTGCCAAAGGAATTGAAGCCTCAGAATTTTGATCAAATATTTGAGTGGATAAAGATTGTAGAAGGATCCAAGTGTGATCATGTACAAAAGGTGGTGTTTTAGAATATTGGTAGTAATTTTCCTATTGGGGAAAACTAGAAAACAATGCAAACAAATGGAGAAAGTATAGCAGAACATGAACATCCATCTTATTATATGGGTGAATGTAATGATTGTAATCATTTCACAAGTAACACATATGGTGATCAATACAATAGTGATGAAGATGAAGATACAGGGTTTAAAGACAAAATAAAGAGGCATGAACTGCATCCTTGGGATATCTTGAATGAGGAAGAAGTGGAAGAGATGCGAGAGGTCATTCTCTGCCAAGATTTGGTCACTAACAATGATGCATGTGTTGTTGATACCTCATTGCAAATCAGGGGGCAAGATGTTAGAAATGAAGATTTGAGCTTTCTGTTTGAACATAGTTTCAATATTGATGGATCTCCCTATTGTAGTAATTGTGATGACATTAGATGTGGTCATTCCTCTATTGACTCTGATTATCCTTATGAAGTGGAAGTGGAAGTGGAATCTTCTGCTTTGAATAGGGTGTATGATGATGATGATAATGGAGAAGTATATCTTCTTGAGGAGGAAAAATTATTTGCATGTGAAGATTGTTTAGAGTGTAGATCAAACATGATGACTATTAACGATGTGAATGAAGTTGAAAATCTATTTGTATGCTCTTCTAGTGATTATAGTGATCTTGGATATAGTGATGATTTGAAATTTTTAGACCATCATGTTGAGGGAGGAGAAGATTTTATGATAATAATGAATGTGCAGAAAAAACCTTTATTTGATGGGCCACCATCTTCACTAGAAATGAGCATTGTTGATCCTTATTGGTGCAGAAGTAATCCACTCTTTTTTGATGACTCTGATGATGCATTTGATGTAGGGTTAGAATATGGAAATGAGAAAATAATGCAACACATTGATGAGCTCCTTGAAGGTTGTGAAGCAAAATTTTGCCTTAGTCTATTTTTTATTTTTGGCTTCGGGAAGAACCACATGCGAGAAGTGGTGTTTCTGACAGGCCCATAATGCACCACATGGTGGTTGCATTTTTTTTTTTATCGCTTTCCTTTCAGCCGGGAGTCAGACCATGTGTCGGCTTGGCGGATGATTTCATAAAATTACTTTTTGCAAATCTAAGACTATCTGCCTAGTTGAAACGTCATCTCTTCGTTGCTAGGAAGTTATACCTTGGGATCCTTCATTTTGAGTTTGTCAGAACACATCTTTCCTTGTTCTAGAGAAAGGATGTGAGTCAGTGCCACCAATGCCACTTGACCGATTGACAAGACCTTTGTCAGGCTATTTTTTCTAGGATCCGAGCATTTACGAGGGGCAATCCTGTTAAAATATCTAAAGGATATTAATGCGCCAGTTGAAAGTTGATGAGTAGGATTGCAGTGACCTAACTAAAAGATTTGGGATCTGATTCCAAGCTATCAGGTGCAGACGTCTAGCAGTCATTACTTCTAGACAAATTTGATGTTTCTCTCTCCTTGGTGGCTATAAATTGGAAGCGACAACATGCAGAAAGCATTCCTGAAGTCTTCCTTTTGGAAAAAAAATTCTTTAGCTTTCATAGTTATAGGAGTACTTTCTTTTAAAATTTTACAGAACATTTCTTCACTCTGGTATTTTATATAATTTATTTACTCAAACTATCTTCAAATTGGAATCTGACCTTTGTTTTAAGTTCATTTAATATTTGAAGTATGAGTTATTTGGGAGAAATATTTGAAACTATGCATGATATGGCCTCTTTCAATATTGCCTTCTTTATATCTTTGTCCAAAATAGAACACTATGTCTTGCTTAATCTAAATAGTTTGATTATTCAATTTCCATGCTGTATGTATGCATGATAAAGTTATAATCTGTAAAAACTAGATTATTTCATTGGACTTCTCTTTTTTTTTGTAGGTTATCATTTCTTCATGTTATGCTATATTAAGAGGAAAAATTTATGTAGCTTTTGAATATTTTTCTATTAACTCTTGGAACTTCTATGTTTCATCGAATCTTAATGCGCACTTCCTGTGGGTGGATTGAATGACTGCATTGTGCCTGTATCTAGCCTCTATTGCTCATTCTCTTCCCAAAAATGAAGGGATTTGGTGTTCTGTGTCTATCATGCATTTCATAGAAAGGGACTTGTGGTTTTGAAATGTTGTAAAAGCATTGGCGCATTGCCACTTTTTATGTTTTTATGTTTACATTTCTTTCTACTCTTTTCCCAAACTCAGAGAAGATGCAGCTTTCTATAAAAAATTCGAAGGTATTCAGTGAGACGCATATTATTCCCCCACTCATTGCATTT
This sequence comes from Sequoiadendron giganteum, assembly GCA_007115665.2. NCBI lineage: Eukaryota > Viridiplantae > Streptophyta > Pinopsida > Cupressales > Cupressaceae > Sequoiadendron > Sequoiadendron giganteum. Next base: position 91,396,598 of record CM021108.1, read on the forward strand.
CCCATAAGACTATCAGAGAGGCGCAAGCTTTAATGATGAACAGTTCTTTTTATGGCATGCCCGGTGGGACAAGCTTCGAACGTCTGATTAGAAGTCAGAAATATTTCTAAATCAAACCAAGGAAGGAAACTGGAGGTTTCATGCCCAAAGTCCAAACAAGAGCATCCTCGAAGGTCCACTTCCAGTACTCTCAGCTACCTTCTTCAGTACCTAGGAGAAGAATATTTACAGGTTTTGTATCGCCTATAAGAAGTAGTAGAGTAAGGAGTAAGAGTCCAAAGTTTAGAGCCTTATCTACTCCACCTAGAGGTCAAAGTTTCCAAATAATAATACCACTTTACCCAATCCATAAGAACCTTTTCTCTATGGCTCACGTAACCCCTCTTGCTCCTAGAAAATTCATAACCTAGGACAGTGGTAGTCCACTACTGCCACCTACTCCTCCTGATGTCTGGCCTACCATACCCGCTAACGCCCTCAAGGCTATTCTAAAATTCTCTGGAGAGGACATTAAAACCCCTTCTAAGCACCTCCAAGACATAGCAGAGGTATGTAGAGTGCATAATATTGCGGAGGAAAAAATTTCTATGATATTTTTGGTTGCCTCTTTCAAAGAGAAGACTCAAGACTAGTACAGATCTCTGACTTTTGGTTCTATCAGCTCCCGGGATGATCTTAGAGAAAAGTTGTTTGAATGTTTTTTGACAAAAGGAGATCGTTCTTCACTACAGGATCAATTGATCACCATCAAGAGAGCTTTGCAAGAGGCTATGAGTGACTTCAATACCAGGCTTAACAAAACCTAGCAAAGGATCCCAGTGACTGCCCAACCTCAAGTTGTGATGGCGTTCATGTTTTACCTAAAGGCTATCAATTCGGATATTATGGTCATGATAAATTCTATGGGAGGGGATACCTTATTGGATGCCTACAAGGTGGCAGTACATGCAAAGAATAGTTTGATAGATGTCAGGAAGCTACCGTCATGACCTCTAATGCCTATTTTTGCAAAAAAATTAGGCACGCCAGTTTGAGAGGAATCTACTCTCAGCACTTCTGCAACACAAGTGACGAGTTTGATTTCACCCCAGTCTATGTATGTATACCCTACCACACAGTTGAGCACTTCGATTTCTTGCTCTATAGTAGTAGACATTAATGATATTCAAAGAGTATGATGCGATCTTTTACTAATGAGTTAGTTCTCATTAAGCAAAAACAAGATACCCCTCCAAATCAAGCCACTCAAACCTACCAGGGAGGAAGGCCCTTCTATCAAAAGAGCACATACCAAGGACCTTCAAGTCGGGGAGGTCAACAAGTGGCTCCCACCAACCAGATAGTTCTAGTCACCATGTCATTACAGACGATCAAAGACAACCATAACAAAGAGTTGATTCTAGGTCAAAATAACTTGGCGGATGACGAAAATGCATACTTCTTTCCTTGCAATGATATCCATATGCCCCGAAATCACCCAAAAGGAAATATGTAGCAAATGATAGGAGAGCAAAGAAACAAAGGCGTACTTCTAAATGCGGAAGGATATGAGTCTTCTAAAATGGATAATTCTTTTTTTAGAGCACAAATGTAAGGGATGTTCATAGAACAATAGTTGGATATCGCACCCGATCAAGCACCTTTTTTTTGGATGGAGGAAGTAGATGTGGTATTCACAAAAGAAGCTCTGATGACTAGCACTCTGCAGGTACAATCAAGCTACAACACCAAATCTAAGAGAAGGCTCATGGGAGAATATGTGTCACAAGCTCTGCCTCATCCTCAGCCTCGCCAACCACCGTCGTAAGAAAGACAGCTTCCATAGCCGACTATTCAACTGACTCAACAACAACAAATTCCACCCGCCTGAAAAAAATTCTAGATAAAACATCAAATCTATTCATGATAGACTGTCTTCCTCTAAAGCTGAGAGAGATTCCATCATTCAGATCGAAGGCCCCGCCAGTCAAGACGTTCAATGTGGTGGAGCAGTTGAAGAAGGCACATGCCAATGTGTCTCTATGGGATGTTATATCCATCCCCGAGAAAAATACATTACTTCGGAAAGCATTGAAAAATGAGGAACCAAGACCATAGACCGCTGATGAACGAAGTTTTGTCTTATGATCAGAGTAAAGATAAAGGGCCCACATTGGATCCTCAAGCTCTAAAATTTGTGGCTTATACAAATGATGCAGGCGATGCAAAAGAGAAAGAGGTAAGCAATCCAAAGCCCACTCCTTTCTTTGTAACATTAATTGTGGGAGATAAACTTTTGCACAATAATATGATTGACTCAGGATCCAATATAATAGTCATGCCAAAGAAATATGTTGATGCCTTAATGCTCAAGTATGAACCTCTTGAAAAAGGAATCATGCAGTTGGATGGAAAGAAGGTTATGATAGTCAGTCGAAGAAAAGATCTATCCTTGACCTTCTTTTCATGCCCAAGCCAAACGGTCTCACAAGAGGTAGTGGTAATAGATATTCCCCCAGTCTTCAGGATGTGTCTTTCTAGAGATTTCACTATAAAGCTGGGCAAATACTTGGCATTGGACTGGTCCCATTTGATATTAAGAACCAAGCATGGAGCAAAGATGAAGATTCTCTTAGAGTCTTTGCACCATGAACATATAGTGGACAATGTTGTCCTTTGTTTTGAAGTAGCGAATACCTCTTTTTCAAGACAATAGGGATATTGCATTGAAATTATAGAAGATGAAGAAGATACAAGTGAGTTGGCTATTAAAGAAGAAGTTCTCCTCAACCAGTTCATCAACTCTGACCCGTTCAAAAATTTCCATGCCACGGGACTGGGCACTTATGTAATATTTGATGATGACCCGGTCTATCTAAAACTGATGAAGGATCAAGAAGGGTATGATGATCCAATGGATAATCATCTATGGACCCTGTACTTTGATGGCACTAAATGTAAAGAAAGTTCAGGAGCAGGAGTCTAATTACTATCTCTGACAGGATCAGAGACCTCAAGGCTTATCAATTCCAATTTTTGTGCTCTAATAATGACACAGAATATGAAGCCTTGATCCATAGTTTGTTTCTCGCTGAGAAAATGGATGTAAAAAGGGGTCAAGTATTTCAGAGATTCTGAGTTGATTATGAATTAAGTCTAAGGGAAAGCAGCTACTAAAAATACGAGAATGAAGTCCTATAGACATCGGATATGGGATTTAATTGAAGGTTTTGAAGATTTCAATGTACAAGTCATTCCCCGACCCCAAAACAATATAGTGGATCAGATGACATCAATCGGGTCACAGTTTGAGCCGATTTTTGATTCAAAGAATAACACGGTGCAAATCATTGTCTAACCGTCAATTCTCGACAACAATCAAAATTGGAAAGTGTTCGAGGATGACACCCAAATAGCCACTTTCATCCAAAATTTGAAAGGTGTTTTCGACTATTCACAAGCAAAAGTTAAACCTTCTGAAGGGTAGGTCATTGATCTAAAATGAAATAAGCTCCCTCAAGGTTTAATTTCCCTCAAAAATCTCTTTGACTATGAAGATGTGAGGAATGGTAAGTAAAGGTTTACAGCTGATGAAAAGGATTGTGAAGAGTTGGATGTCGAAAATGATAGAAATTTAAAAGTCAGAAGAAATTTTTCGTGGGCAGATAAGGAAAGGTTAAGGGATTTTTGTTCTAGATACAATAGAGTTATAGCATGGACCTATGATGATCTTAGAGGATACGATCCTGGTATAATCCAACATACCATTGATTTGGTGGAAGGGTCAAAACCAGTCCGACATAAGCAGAAGCCTGTTAATCCAAAAGTTGAGGCGTTGATGGCCTAAGAGTTCACTAAATTAATTGAGTCTTGAATTATTTACCCGATTAAAAACTCAACTTGGTTGTCTAATCTGGTACCGGTTCAGAAGAAAAATGGTGGCATCCAGCTTTGTGTCAATTTTTGAGACCTTAATAGGGCCTCGCTAAAGATCACTACCCTCTGTCATCCATCGAGTAGATCTTGCAGATGGTAGTTGGGTCAAATATGTTCTCATTGCTTGACGATTTCTCAAGATACAATCAGGTATATGTCATGGAAGGCAACTAACATAAAACAACGTTTAGCCGCAATTGGGGAATGTTTGCATATACAAAGATATCCTTCAGACTCTCAAATTCTGGTGTGACTTTTCAGCGAGCCATGGACATTTCTTTCATAGGATTGATCAATTCAATCATTTTGACTTATCTAGATGACCTGGTGGTTTTTTTAAAGTTAAAGTTTGATCATTTTGATCATCTAGAACAGGTTTTCCAGAGGTGCCAAAAGTTCAAGATTTCATTAAATCCCAAAAAAAATGTTGTCAAAGTACCTCAAGGTAAGCTACTTGGCTTTGTAGTATCCAAGGAGGGAATTGTAATAGATCTGGCCAATCCAGACTTTTCTAAAGATTTCTTGCTTTGCATATACAACGATCAACATAGCATAGTTTTTGTGCTCACTCAAAGGGATGAAGAAGATAACAGGGAGCATCTGATTGCTTTTCATTCAATAACCCTCAATGGTTATGAAACCAGATACAATTTTGTAGAAAAGAAAGATTTTTCCATTGTCAAGAGCCTTAAGAAGTTCTGACACTTTGTGTCGGCCAATAAAATCAACATTTTGGTTGCTCACCCGAGTAAAAGGGAATATATTAGTGAAGGATAAATAACTAAAAAAGAGCCAATTGGAGCACCAAGATCTTGGAATATGATGTGGATATCAGACCGACTAAGCTGGTGTGGGGAAGAGGCCTTCGTTAGTATCTTGCATAAGAGTCGGGTTTTGAAGCCGACAAGGAGGTTGATCAAGTCTACTCAAATCAGTTTGAGTCTGATGACTCTTGGGTGGTGGAATGGATGCTATATATGCAGAAGGGACACTACCTGAAGGTCCTCCCATTCCACAAAAAAATATGCTACCAATTGCAAGGCACTAGGTACGTATTAGTTGAGGGAGATTTATTTAAAAGAAACTATGACAGAGTATTACTCCGATGTTTACACAAATGCTAGGTAGGAAGGGTTCTGAAAAAAATTCGTAGCAGTCCTGAGGGTGGACATTTTTCCGCTAAAACTACCACCCTAAAAATCATGCGAGTGGGATCCTATTGGCCCTCAATTTTTTCTAAAGTGCACCATTTGGTGCAAAAATGTACTCAATGTCATTTTTTGTCGGCAAGAAAAAAAAAATTGCTTTGCCTTTAAGTCCCATCGTAACTGAAGAGCCTTTTTCTCAATGGGGATTGGACTTTGTCATAATGATCATCTCCAGTGCTGGTCATAAGTGGACCCTCACAGTGATTGATTACTTCACAAGGTGGACAAAGGCTATCGCCCTAAAAGGCACCACAAAAGGTGAGATTGTTAACTTCCTAGAGGAGCTAGTGATTAGGTTTGGTTCACCAAAGAATGTCATATCCGACAATACCCGGGCCTTTGTAGGTTCAAGGATGTTTGATTTTGATATTAAGAATGGGATCTACCTCAAGACTTCACCAAAATATTACCCACAAGGAAATGGGTTAGCGGAGTCAACAAATGAAAACCTAATTAGGCTAATCAAGTACATTGGGTCTGAACGACAAAGAGAATGACACAAGAATCTATGAGTTGCTCTATGGGAAAACTGGATCACATCGAAGCAGATCCTAAATTCATCTCCTTATGAATTAGTGTATGGGAAGGAGGTAGTTTTACCTATTTCTATGGAACTCCTTGCTCTACAATTACTGAAAGCCCTAGAAATAGAGGAGAGCAGAATAATGGAGGTACAAATAGTAGAACTCTTCAAACTGGAGGAAGACAGAGAAAATTCCATTGGAGCCATGATTGGCTGCCAACAGACAGTCAAATGATGGTTCGACAAAAATACTTTCGACCCAAATTTCCAGGAGGGAAGCCTAGTGCTAAAATATGATGAGTGTACTACAAAACTAGGGCAGCAAACCAAAATCGAAGCGTTGTGGAAGGAACCCTTCTAAATTAGCGTGTAAGGAAAATAATGCATACGATCTAGAGGACATGGAAGGTAATGCATTAGAGATACTGGTGAATGGTATTTATTTGAAATTGTTTCATCAAAGTACATCATTCTTTAAAAAAATTCACAGATATGTACCATATGCAAAATTTTGTAAATAGTGTTTTAAGTTTTAAAATAAGCCAAAAAGAAAATGAAGAACATAGAAGAAGTAAGGAAATACTATATTATATATTATATTTTCATCAAAATTTATAAGTATGAGGCAGCCCAAGGCTCAAATTTTGACAGAAAAGCTCTCTCGAGCAAAACCCAGAAAGGGTCTTTGAGCAAAAAGTGCAAAAAAAGAAAAATGGAGGCATTATACAAAAAACACCAAAAGATAGGCCTCTTGCCATAGTTACGTAGGCGTGTTTCCCATAGTAATTATTTTCTTCTTCTTCTTCTTTGTTCATAGGAAAGCGGGGAACACACAACACACAGCACACCGACCTCGACCCTAGTCTTCGTAATTGTACACCAAAAGCTCAAAATGCTTCTTGAAGTCCAACCCAAGAATGACCTCAACACCATATTCTCGAAGGAAGTAGATGGCTACGGGAAGAGACAAAGTGTGGTGGCTTCTGAGGTCCATGGTTTGGAAGTCACTCAGAAAGGGTAGTCAGGGCACGTCCACGCCATGCTCAACGTACCTACGAAGGTCCATCATGTTGGGAATGTCAACACCAGGGATGGCAACTTGCATGATCTTTTCGAGCCCTTCCAATAGAGAGACATCAAACATTCGGTGACACAACTCCACTATTTAAGGTTTGGCGACATTCAGGTCCAGTAGGGAAGCCATGAACTGGGATAGGATGTTGCAATTGCCAATCATCTGGTTTTTGTCTTCAGTGAAGTCCATGTCGACGACCCAACAAAAGACAATTACCCCAAGTTGGTTGCACCTCTTTACTCGGCACTTGATTTTGTCATCAGTAATCTACCCAGTGAAGGCATACTTTTTGAATGATACAACCTTAAGGTGGCATAGCTATTTATAGAAAAGAGGTGTCGGTGAACCCAAATAGTGGAAGGTTTATTTTTGGCTAGACGACAATGAGAAAATGTCAAAACAACAAGTGAACGAAGAATAAATCATACGAAAAATTTGATATAAGGTCTAAAAATTAATTTTTGAGCATTGGGAGTAAATGCTCACATAAGCCAATTGTTGGCATGTGTCATTTGCCATCATCAGCATCAGCTAGCTCACCTAAGTGAAAAGACATGGATTAACGTGCTAATATCTAACAAATTAATGAGCGCACATTTTCAAAGGTACTTCGTATCACCTAAGCAAGATTGACATAACTAAAGGCACTCTCCCCAAGACAACGAGCTTATTTGTGAAAAGAGGCAATGAAGGGAATGTACTAATTCCATTCTTGCAGATTTTTTGGTATTCCCTAGGGATACGAATCTCGAACCCACACGTATCACCTCATTCGTAGCATTTAATGGCCCAACGATAACGACATATCCTTAACTGCACGTACTTTCTAAGGGAATTAATTACACCAAAAAGTAGATTTTTCTAAAGAAGCAAAAATCAAGTGGTCATTTCAGTGAAATACTCTCTGCAAATTTTGAAGTAGCCATGGCAGAACCATCAACGACTGGTAGAAGGGTAGAATCTACATCAAAAAGGCATGTTTTTGCCAATGTCTTTGGTTAAAAATAATTTTCCAACGCTCTAGTGCCTGAAGATTGACCATTTGAGTTTTGTAAGAGGGTGCAGGTGGACATAAGTGTTACAAGAGAGGTGGTGCGAGATGTTGTTGACAACAGTTTTGACCCAAAATTGGCAAATAACACTAAAAATCTTAGAGAGGGAGCATTTCAGAGAATGAAAGAACATGGCACCTATGAGGGTTTTTACTCTTGGATCTAGAATTGTGGTTTTCCATAGTTTATGTTACCTATTGTACATTTGTTCCTAGAGCTAATGGATGCATGTGTCAGAAGGCTCAACAGAGAAACTGGAACCATAACATGCAATAGGATCAAGGTCATGCTTTATGTTGCAGCTCTACAAGATATGTTGTGTATCCCTCCCAACTGGCGTGTTGAGCCATTCAATGAGGAGGATATGGAGATTTACTATGAGGAAGCAAACGAAAGAGAAGGTTTCTATCAGGATGAGATAGGAGAGACGCTAATGAGAGATCGATTTAATTTTCCTCTAGCATTCAAAAATTTCAAAAACAACACACAAGATATTTTCTCGATGTTGCCTTTTCTTTTCAGCCTAGATGATGATGAAGAGGTCCACGCTTTCTAGATGGCCTTGGCTCTGATACTCAAGCGAGAAAGGGGGCAGAGATATTTTGACTTTTTTGATGTAGTAGCTACAAACATGTTGATGTAGCTGAATAATTATCAAACCGAATCTAAATCCAGGTATTCTTCTTTCTTGCTCCACTTAATTCTACATCAGAACTTCGAGTTTCTGGAAAGAAATTTGTCGATCTCTAGGTTCGATGAAGAGGGTTTAGGTCAGCCAGTTTCTGTGTGGACCTATGTGCTATCAAAAACATGTAACTATTACTGGATTGTGAACCACTTTATAAGACCGGTGCTTCAAGATCTATTGTCACATTTGATGGGTCGTTTGTCCCCTGAGGTTGAGAAATGGATCAAAAATTCATTGACTTTGGTGGATTATTTCTTCGGGGAAGATTTTACATTTATTAGATATCATGGTTTAATCAGAGAACCTTTTTGACTCCCCAAATTTGTGATGGATTAGGTTTTCAAGTTGGAGGAATTTCGTCAAGCAACTCTTTCCGACAAAACCTACGGGAGGCGAAGGAACAAAATGAAGCTATATTCACTTTCCCTTTGTGTTGTAAATAGTAGAGTCGTACTACGGAAGCAAGAAGCACAGAGGGGGCTTAAAAATATGTTGGCGGCCCTAGGCTTAGTCCTTATCTATGAAATATGGGACTACAATCCGGAAAGGTTATTTCCCCTAAAACATGAGAAGCGAGAATATGTGGAGTCCAATAAAAATCTTACTCAAGAGAAGCTAGAAATATACATCAAACTGGCCCTAATACCAACCAAAAGGCCAAGGTGGTTGAGATTTTATACACCACAGGAAAGATATTAGAGGGACATTTTGATAAGTAAAACCCTCAACAATCAAATGAAGTGGAAAGGGTGGTCGAAAAGGAAGATGACAAACTTCTAGTGGTTTCGACAAGATATGGGAGGTACACATAAGTTGCTTGGGGAGTTCCACCCATATGATGAATAGTTCAAGGACATTTATGACCAAGAAGTTGATTCCCAAAACAACAATCCAGAGTCCAGCCATGAGATAATGGAGGAGTGACTTCCACACCGTACTTCCCAACCATAGGAATCTGATAGAGGGAGAAGCTCTAAGCAAAAGGACTCACAAGTTTCATCCTCCACAAATGTCTGAAGTAAGGGGAAGAGAACCCAATAGTCCCCAAGAGAATCGGTTGCAGAACAAGAGGGCCAAGCTTCAGTGGGATCATCTGCTAAGGGATTGGGATGCTCTAGTTTGGGTCAAACAAAGACAAGGCGAGTCTGAGACCTAGACATACCCGATGTAGCTATTAAAAATGAATCAGAAGTAGAGTCTGTTCTGCATAATGTTTGGACGGTCGCGATTCAACAAATTCTTGCTCCCCCTCTTCTTCCTACTTTTGCATCTTTGGTTAATCCTTTACCCCCACCTATTGAAAATAATCCTTCATCCACGGACCCTAAAATTTTGGTTCTGAATGAGCCCCCTGCCATTTTCAACATACCAAGTGATGTACCCCCGCGTGCCAAGAAATTGGTATCTTCTTCGACCGCTATTGACTCTTTAATCGCCCTATCCAAGGCCCTTATTGAGAAATTTGAATCATCAATGCTACCTGTTACCCAAGGTCTATCCGCATTTGGAAAAAAATTGTCGATTCCATTTGTTTCTCTTTTTACTCCAACTGGTACTTTTGGTGCCCAATCTCAATTTGGCATCTCACCATTTTCAATGATTACTCTCCCATTCACCTCCCCACATGCTCATACATCTGAAGTCTCCCCTTTGGTTACTCTTTTCAGTCTACCCCCTAGTGCTTCTCTTGCAGCACAAAGCATTAATTACCCATAGACTCTTCAAAATCATTTTGACACGACTAAGTGAGCCCGACAAGCCAATAAGCAGAAAAGAAGAATGAAGAATATTGAGCTGCCAGCCACCAAAAAGATTCAAACCTATTTCAATGAAGAACATAATTCTCTATGGATCACTACCATGAAGCCACTCACATCCCAACCCGAAGGACAGATGCAGATGGAGGATTATGACATCAGGGTAGTGGGTTTGGATTTAAATTAAATTCACCCATTCGACACGGTAGATCTACCCAAGACCACTCAGAAGGTAGTATATACAGATTATGAGCGGCTAGATCGAAAGTTAAGAATGCGCAAAGTTGAGCTGGTGAATGTAAAGGAAATAGTGAATCGGTTGTAGTCAAAACTCAGGGCCCGAAATGATGAAATGACCCGCATAATGCAAGTACAAGATCAATAGGAGGAAGCAACATGATCTCTTGCAACGCTTCAGGATGACTGGATTCACATGTATGCCAAAATAGAAATATTGAAGGGTGAACTTGCAGTTGAGCGCCAATCTAATGTAGAGCACCAACACGTTTGGGAGAGTATAAAGAAGGAGTTGGATGGTTTTTGATCTCATGCCTCTGAAAATTTACAAAAAGCTCGAGAGGAAACCGAAAAGCTAAGAAGTGACAAAAAAGAAGTTGATTATGCTTTACACGATCGTAATCAGGAGGTCAGAAACTTAGTTTTTGAACTAGAAAATGCTCTCGATAAAAGGGATAAAATGGAATAAAGAGTGAGGGAAAAAGAGGCTCAGGTACATGAAGAGCTAGCAGCTGCACAAAGGTCTGTGACCCTTTCTGTAAAGAGGAGGTTGGTATCCGCCTATTGGGATCGAATCATTATTGTGCTCACCATTCTAAAACCAGCCCTACAATTTCTAAGGGATATCTGAGAGATAAGAGAAAGGGTTGGCCCATTGGCTGACCAAATTCTCCAGGTGTATGCTCCCTGAGTGTTCAAGTCTCAAAGATTGATTTCCAAGCTATGTGTGGCAACAAATGAGGCTCTGAGAAGTGCAAGAATTATAGATTGGAGGGTTGCCTCTAGCAAAGCAAGTGAATTTTCCCACTATCATAAGGTAGCGGAAAAAACCAAGAATAGCCAGGCGGTGCTAAACAAAAGGGTCGATGAAATCAAGAAGGATTTTGGTGTCCTGTACAACTTCGGGTTACCTCCCTTCTTTTCTACAAATGGGGATGTGTTATCAGTTGAGAAGATTACAGAGGAGGTTGGGAATAAGGTTCAAACTTCAGCAAATCTTCTAGAGTCGAGCATGACACCCACTATAGAGTATGTTGAGAGTGAAGTTCTTTAGCTTTATCATTTGTATTATCATCTGGGAGTTGTTTCAACAAGGTGGAGATTTGTTTCTTTCAAATAATTCTTTGAGCTGGATCAGGTGTATAAGGCCTTTTGTAGTCTTGCCCGACCAACTAACGTAGATTGGGAAATGTTGCTCTCTACTTTCCTCAAACTCCAATAATAACCAGAGGTCTAGCTTCATGCCTTCACAAGCGAAGTCCCCCTGTGAGTCGCCAGAACTATGAAGCAAAATTTTTCCTTAGTCTATTTTTGATTTTTGGCTTCGGGAAGATCCATGCGCGAGAAGTGTTTTCAATGAGCGTGCAATACACCACGTGGTGGCTGCACGCATTTTTTTGATCATTTTCCTTTCAGATAGGAGTCAAACCATGTGTCTGCTTGGCAGATAATTTCTTAAAATCACTTTTCACAAATCTAAGACTATCTGCCTGGTTGACACATCATCTCTTCACTGATAAGAAGTTGTACCTTGGGAGTCTTCATTTAGAGTTTTTCAAAATGCGTCTTTCCTTTTTCTAAAGAAAGGATGTGAGTTGGTGCCGCCAAAGCCACTTGACTAGTTGACAAGACCTTTGCCAGGATATTTTTCTAGGATTTGAGCATTTAGGAGGGGCAATCTTGTTAAAATATCTAAAGGATATTAATGCAGCAGTTGAAAGTTGATGAGCAAGATTGCAATGACCTAACTAAAAGATCTAGGATCGGATTCTAAGCTATCAGGTGCAGACATCTAGCAGTCATTACTTCTAGTCAAAGTTAGAGTTTCTCTCTCCTTGGCGGCTATAAATTGGAAGTGGCAACATGTAGAAATTGTTCCTGAAGTTTTCCTTTTGGAAAAAAGGTTTTTTAGCTTTCATAGTTATAGGAGTATTTTCTTTTAAAATTTTACAGAACACTGCTTCACTTTGGCATGTTATATGTTTTATTTACTCAAACTATCATCGGATTGGAACTTGACCTTTGTTTTAAGTTCATTTAATATATGAAGTATGATTTATTTGGGACAAATATTTGAAACTATGCATTATATGGCCTCTGTCAAAATTCGATTTTCATGTTGTATGTATGCATGATAAATTTATAATCTGTAGAAACTGGATTATGTTATTAGACTTCTCTTTTTTCTTTGTAGATTACCATTTCTTCATGTTATGATATATTAAGAGGAAGAGTTTATGTAGCTTTTGAATTTTTTTCTATTAACTCTTAGAACTTCAATGTTTGATCGGATCTTAATGTGCACTTCTTGTGAGTGGATTGAATGACTGCATTGTGCTTGTATCTAGCCTTTGTTGCTCATTCTCTTCCCAACAATGAAGGGATGTGGTGTTATGTGTTTATCATGTCATTCATAGAAAGGGACTTGTGGTTTTGAAATATTGTAAAAGCGTTGGCGTATCGCCACTTTTTATGTTTTTATGTTTACATTTCTTTCTACTCTTTTCACAAACTCAGAGAAAAATTGACTTTCTATAAAAATCTTGGAGGTATTCAATGAGGGACATATTGTTCCCCCACTCACTGAATTTCCCATAAGAATGTCGAAGAGGCACAAGCTTTGATGATAAATAAAGGTATTTCTTTTGGTTATCTTACATCCGACACAGATATAGCCAGTAAGCCTATCAATCAACATGAGATTTAAGTTCCTTCTTGTTTCTCTAAAGATTGTCACTATCCTGGTGAAGATGATCTGGAAGTACCTTATTCACATGAAGGATGCAATGATATAAATATTGATAAGGTCACTTATATACAAGTGAATGAACAAATGGCATTGGATGCAAACATGGAATGTAATGAGTAATTTCCATCATTAGAATATATTTATGGTGTAAATGATGAACAATTTGAAGGTAATAATGTATGAGTTCAGTGTGTTGACCTTGAGCACAGAGCTAGAAATGATGAAGAGGTGGATGAATGTGCTTATGTCCTTGTTACTCATAATTTTTTGTGTGAAGCAAAAATTGAAATCTCTGCTATAAATGAAAAGGATGATGATGTAATCATGGATGAAAGAAGGTTTTCATTATTAAATGATTAGAATGTACATAATGACAAGCATATGGAACTTGTATCAACATCATTACTAGTTGATAGTGTTGAAAAATTTGTTGATTTATCTAATAGTGCATATGGATTTACCTTTGCACATGAGTGTCTCTTTGATGATCCTGTGAATTCTGTCATTTGATCCTACGTCTAAGGTATTTTTATTTGAGATAAATGGTAATTTGGAGAATGAATCAGAATATGTTATTGAACTTGAGATGAGTACATTTACTTAGATATGGGATATCAATGATACATACGACCTCAATTCCCATGATACCAAGGAGTGCTCTAATGCAGCAAGGTTCGGGGATGTTTTTGAGTATGCTCTATTCCTTTTTAATGCACCTAGGGGTTGTTTGCATGGTGCACAACAAACAATTTATGAAGGTTTTCAGTTTCATGTGAAAAATAAGTATGAGGTCAAATTCTATGATGTTTTTGACCAGGTTGAATATGATGAGCGTCGATTATAGGCCCTCAAACATCTCCAAGCTTATCAACACTCTATTTTTGAAGATTATAATCAAGGTGTTTTTTCTCAAAATTTCAAGGTAGGTGATCTTGTTCTCTATGAGAATAAGAGAAATGTAAATGTGCCACCTAATCAAAAGGGAAATTTCAGCCATAATCGGTTAGGTTCTTATAGAATCACCTATCTATATGGTTTTGGTGCCTATGGACTATCATCTATGGATGGAATTCCTTTAACATAATGGTTAATGCAATGCATCTTTTTCGATACTATGCTTAGGGTCTATGTGGCATACGCATGACACTCACCCCTCAAGGATTATAGTTCGTTATGCTATGAAATCTCTTCATCAACACATTTTCTCAATTTGTGTTATGATTTGAACATCTGTATGTAATTAATTTATTCAATTATGAATTATATATACATGTGTTTATTATGTTGTGTATATGTGCATTATATCTAATTAACATCTTTTATTTAGGAAATTAGATCATCATTGTATTAAATTAAGCATACATCCAATGTGTGTTTATTAAATCATGATAGCATCTAATTAAACATACATTCATAAACATAAATCCATCACATAGCCATATATGAAAGTAAAGAACACATAATAACACCATGATGTTGGTCAAATATCATAATTATATATATCAAAAATGTCATGTACATATATCACACCACTATATCAAAATGTAGTGACTATTTATATGTATGTTTCTATACATCAAAAATGATATGGTATACAAAATCTAGCATGCAAAATCAGGCCTCTATCCCCCAAGTGTGTGCTCCCCGAGCCCTCTAGCATTGGTGGCGGTGGCAAAGGAGGATGTTGGATAGATGCATATGAATTTGACCGATGTGACCATGGCATAGACCTCCTCTGTGCTTGCATCCCTTGGATCTCTCCTCTGAGCTTTTCCCCATCCTCTCGTAGATTCACCATCTACTCCTATAATGAAGCCTCTCACTCATGGGCTTAGTACAACTCCTCCTAGAGTTGTTGCACTTGGGGGTCAATGGTTAGTCTCACTACCTCTGCATGCCTCTCAAGGTCACTGAGATGGATCTACAGGGCAGCACATGTCACTACAAAACCCTTGACATGCGTCATGGCCTAGTCTCACTTAGATAAGGCTATGTGGAGCTCCATCACTCATTGATCACACTGCCTGATCATAGTGGCTAGGTTTTTAGTCTTGTGAACAGCTTCAATGTGCACCTCATGTATCTCATCCTTAGATACGGTACAAGCTCAAAAATATGGGCATGTCACCCCATTGATGGTGGCTTGTATGCATCAAGGATGGTCCCTTGGATCTAGATGTTGGGGCCACCTTTGCTATGCATCACACAATAAAGGAAATCCAATCCTGTGTGTCCATTGCAACCATAGAGCAAGTGGATGTTGTTAGTACCATATCATATTAAAACATGCATATATATATGAGAAAAACTAAAATGATATCACTAAAATGAAACATGTATCCATTTGTTCCTAGGTCCTCAGCCTACCAGTGTGGCTCACGGGGTGATATGTTTAGCTCTGCTACCATCACTAAATGAGGTGTGACTACCTAGCTTGTAGGTGGAGTCAATGAGATGAGGACTAATAGTGGGGTTAAAGACACTTTTCATCGCTACCTCAGTCTCTCTAGAGCCCCACCCACCACCGCCTCGCCCTCCTCACCGTCATCGTTGTTGAGGTCCCTAGCCCCTGGCCCTTGTGCATCAACATTTCCTGTAGGGGAATCTACCAAGAAAATCAAGGTCAGTCCTGTCATCACCCACCACGTTGCAAAATCATGGACAACATCAACATCACTAGATACAAGTACTAAGGGCTAATCATCATTGTCTGATCCATCGTAGCTAACTGCAATGTCTGTGATATTCAGACAATGACAATCCCCTGCTCGGACAATGCTCCTCATCGATTGCATAAACATGGGAGGCATTAGGGGATGGTCTAAACCTACTTGAACTTTCAAGCCACCTAATGCCAATAGTAGGGTACAATGATGTGATCTAAATAAATCATCAAGATTCAATCATGTTGCATCATGTGCAGTTGCAAATTGTCAGTGGGCTAGATCCCCATTTGCCTATATGGGTTCCATTTGATGTCCTTCTCCAATAAAGAATCAAACTCAAGACACCAAAAATCCATGTTTCCATAGCACTAATCACACATCAAGGGATATGTGTACATCATGGGTATACCATGCACCAAGCCCCAAGGAACTATTGTGCATTTTGCACACATGCCATGCTTGAATTTGGGACCCCCTCTTCTGGTTTTCCTTTTCGTCGGGTTGGTCCACACTCATTTTTGTTTTTACCTTCGTCTTTTGGACTATTTCTCAAAGTTCCTTTGAATTTGGGATGTCTCCATGATGCCTTAGTGATCTATCAAAAATTCATCAAGTTTGGGCAAGTTGCAGAAAAAAATTTGCAGGTTTCCATCATGTGAATGTCAAGGCTTTGTGTTTTGTTTGCGAAAATCTCTCATAGTGGTGTTGGACTGCTTCGCACCTATAGTGCTCATTTTGGCAGATGGTCACTGCTCCCCTCAAGATTCATGACATGGACTAACTGCCTCCCATGGATTCGTTAACTTTGGCAGTTGTATCAGACATTAATAGGTCGATCTTTTGGTGCAATGGTAACTATGGGCCAACAAGTGGTATCAGAGCCAAAGGTGTCAGGTTTGAATCCCCTCGGGTAACGTTGAGGGGGATTTTGATGGTAAATGGTCAATGCTCCCCTCAGGATTCGTGACATGGACTAACTACCTCCCATGGATTCGTTAACTTTGGCAGTTGTATCGAACATTCATAGGTCGATCTTTTGGTGCAACAGAAATTGTGGGCCAATAGCTCATTTCGGCATACCGCAATTCCAAAACCCGCACCATCTTCGACATCTGCATATCGAATTTCTACAAGCTAGGTTTTTGGTCACATTTTCAAAAACTTGCATTTATTAATCTCAACTCTATAAATAGTGATCAATCAATTTCATTTTACACCTTTGGCATTTGATTGAAAGTTGGAAGAGCTCCTCTTGTTGCTACTACAATGGTTGATAGAGGCTTAGTTCTTGGCATTCACTCCTCCATCTGCATGTCTACCAATTTTGAACTTTCTTTGCATCCTTTGCTAGATTTGTAATTTTAAATTCCATAATTTTAGGGTTTTGGTGATCAAACCTAAATGTTAAACCCTCCTCATCGAACTATGTGCTTGAAAGACAGTCATAATCACAACATGAATTTTTCAAAATCCCATTGTTCATGTGGAGTCACAAGTATGGGATGCTACCTCTCGCCAAGCCATTTCGATGGCATCTATCTCTATGACTCCCACATGGGTTACCTTCACATTTTAAATTGTGAATCAAACTTGAACTCATATACAATTCTAAGTATTGAAACCATTGTAGAGTTTTATGTGCAGGATGCCACCCACAAAAAGTCGACCCCTACAAGTTGTTTAAATGGCATAATATTCAATTGCTTCTGTGTACGTGGCATCCACATTGGTAAATTCTATGCTCGATTAAACATTTATAAAATGATCACTCTACGGCATGAATTCTTGACTTACATTTTGCACGTGATCCACTAGATTCGAATCTCGACCTATAAGTTCATTGTGGGAAGCCACATGTCGGTTGCCAACTTCTACAAAGCCATTTTCTATGGCCTACCCTTAACCAGCATCCGTATGTCTAGCTTCCACATAATGAATTTTCACACGACTCAAAATGATGGAATTCACAAATTTAATGATTCAAAATGACCATGATTTGATGTTTCTCATGTGCAAAATGACTTTACAACAAAATTCGCTAAGTATGGAATGATTACGGGAATTTCACGACGAGAAACCACTCACGAATTGTCAATGTTTTCAAGCCATTTTATATGGCTTGTCTTTAAATGACATATGTGTGCCTAGCTTCTACATGGTAGTTATCCACAAAAACTCAACATGATGAATTTTACAAGTGTGATCATTCAAGTGACTTTGTTTCACTATTTTCCATGTGCCTAAGTAGGTTTGCATCAAAATAATTGAAATATTTTCCAATGCATAAATGCGAGTGCGGGATGCCATTTGCAAGGATTTGTTGCACTGGTGCCCCCAACGATGGCTTTCACAATGACGACATCCACAAAGCTCTAGCCTGCAAAAGGCCAGAAATAGTTAGAAATGGGTGAGTTTAATGATTTCTCTTGGACATTTGATGCATTTAATGATGTTTTATGATGATCTAACTAAAATTTTTCTTCTCCTTAATTCATCAAAGTACTTATTACATGTTCTCTATACAGGATCTATGGAAAAGATTGAAAAGACTGACAAAATAGGAAAAATCACTAGGGCATCAAAGAACAAGAAGGAGAAGGAAAAAATGAAGTATGAATTTCATGGAGTGGAGTGTACCTCAAAGATAGAAATGCATTAGGATAAATTAATAGACATTGATTTGGGACATTAACATTGACAAATTCTAGTAGTGTGTCTTGGTCTACCTCAAGGATGAGAATGCATCGAAGCTAAAGAAAAGTGGTATTGCACAAGCAACAGGTTATCCTTTGGCTCTGATTAGTCTGGAATTGATATTTGGGTGCTGAGAATGTTATCACACAGAATCGAGAAGGATAGTAACTTATGAAGGATTGGTGTCGGCTGACCTTACACCCATGTCAATTGGACAAAATTTCAGGATCCCTTCATTCAAAAAGATGGAAGATTGAGCGAAGGAGTATTCCACTAAAGTATGGAAGGAAAATCCTATGGCTTGTATGAAAATGATAAATCAAACATGGATGCTTGATCCCCATCCAAGTGTAGGTAAGCTACCTAAAAATATTCATCGGAGTGACTTCATGGAGGAAGTCAATGATCTAGTAATGCTACTTAGTAGAGTAATGGGATGCCTAGCCTCTTCCACATGTGAAGATTGGATGTGGTACTTCATACATGAAATTAAGGAGAGACACAAAGTTTCATTGGGCTAAGATGATAAGCAATAATATTCATTCTCAGTTTGTTGTAGTGAAGAAGACTCGAGAATTTTATATGACTTCCTACATTGTTTACCTACTGGCAGTGAATTTCCCATATAAGGGGCTAACGTGCATAAGTGATCTTGGAACAAGGAAAGGCCAAACTATTCTTTATGGTTGTTACCCGCAACTACAGTATAGGAATTTCAAGAAAAACTATAGGCGGTTGAATGACGCATTTATCATGCATGTTCCTCAATCATTGTCAAATGATTTCAAGAAAATATTGTCACATTGTGATAAAGTGTTGATAAAGAACTTTGGATACCAGTTCATCCAGTTCTCAAAGTTCACTTACTTGAGAATTGAGGGTTTCTGAGGAACTCCATATCGGTTGCCTAGATATCCAAGTGATAGGATAATTCTAGTGGAACTCACATGGAATTTGTAGACTTCACATGTGTTGCTACAATCAAAGCATCATACAGGAGTTCCTTAACCTATCACCATTGGTCAAGGGTTATACTTGTGTCCTACTACTCCTTGTGCAAAAAAAATTAGAGAAAGAAATTTCAGAATATGATCTTGTTTTACAAACTGAACGACGAAGTGTGGACCCATGGGGGAAGTTGAAGGAATGGGTGGGAAGACAGCATGCTCATACACCACATATTGAAGACTTTTGGGCCAACTTTGATGATGATTATGAAGTCTGGAAAAGGATCTATGAGAATGATAATAAAATTCATATGAACTCTCATCTTATATGCTATCCTAGACCAAGTGGTATAAGATGAAAACACTCTTGATGAAAAGGAATTTAATGCCATTGCCAAGGCTCCCCTACCAGTTATTGATTTGTCGGAGGAGGAGATAACGGATTTGAAAAAATCAAGTGCCTAGTGATGCAATGAATGAAGAAGTGGCTGGATGGTCAAGTGGATCAATTGGACAGCAGGGCATTAAACTTACATATGGAGAATGGGAAGAAGAAAAGACTCTAGAAAGTGAAACTAAAAGCGAGGTTGAGGCCAGTTCTTCAGGCAAGGCTCCAAAATCTCCACCATCCACTCAATCAAGAAATAGAAAAGAAGTAGAGGAGAGGAAGCCAAAAGAAAAACAATGGGTTTATACAAGGAAGACTAGGGAGGGATGAAGGCCGCCAAAAAAATCCAAGAAGACGGGAACCTTTGTTCCAGATATGGAAATGATAAAAGAAGAGTCCTCTCCTTCGGAAGATGGTCCAAAACCATAGACGCATCCATCATCCATTGCACCACTACCATTCACTTCTACTCCACCCCCACTTCTTGTGTCATCTCTGCCTACTATGGACATCTCAGTTCACCTCACCTCTGTCACTCCAACCACCTCTATGGTTGTGATTCACTCTTCCTCATCGGCCTCATCTTCCCCATCTTCCTCATCGCTCTTGGCTCCGCAACCCATTTTCTCCACCTTGCCACCTACTGTCTCCACTGTCCCTTTGGTACCAACTACTTTTCCAGAGTCCTTTGTGGCCTATTTGAATAATATGCCTCAGGGTTTTTCAGAGACCTTCTTGTCTTTAGAAGCTAAGATTTTAATGACTCAATTAACTGCTACTCTACCAACTCATTTCCCTCTTATTGAGTCACCCAAGTTGGAAGCCATTGAGAAGATATGGGAAGAAATGCAAAAGAAGGGTGAAGAACAGCTCGAGGAGGTGGTTGGTGCAATTGAAGAATCTGTAGGATTGGATCCAAATGATTACTATGAACATATAGATGATGGATTGAGAATTGTTGACTTGGATGAAGAAGCTTCGGATGATGAAGGACAACAAACTTCGAAAGAGGGGGAGCTAAGTGGGTTTGATGAGCACTTCAACTTGGAAGCATCTGATGAAGAGCATGATAAGGAGTATAATGAAGAAAATGTCCAAGATACAAATCTAGGTGATGAGGAACGTCACCCAAAAAAGGAAGAGGACACTAAGACAGATGAAGAAAGAGAAAATCTTGGAGAAATAAATGTAGAATCTACTCAAGAGATGGGAGTTGAGCGCAATGGGATAAAAGTACAAAGTTGTGTCACACTTTCAATTAACTTATCAACACAAGTGAATTTTAGTATTCATAACTAAAAAACATTTTTTCTCAAACATATGATCTAGTAAGAATCATTCTAGATAAGTTAAATGTGTCCACAACTTTTCCAACTAAAATTATTGGCTAAATGCATATGTAGCACCACTTTGAGGCTAATTTACTAAAAAAATGAAATTATTTGAAAATTTTAATGTTTAACAACTCCTACTCATATAAATAACATTTTTAAAAAAACGTAAAAAATACCCTTTTGTAGATCCATAAGTGTAGTTTTTAAATATATATTTATTTTAATAGTCAATTATTATTTTTATTTTATTTTTATTTTTTACTAAGAGTTGGTTATCGGCACAAAAATATTAGGTTGATTGCCATGTCAAGGAAAATACTAAAACTTATTAAAAAAATTTGAAAAAAATATGATACCCTAGATAAAAGAATCTAGATTAAGGTAGTATAATTTGTTTTCTATTTTAGATAAATATTTAATATAAAAATTGATGTCGAAGGGAAATAATTGTGTTTTAATACATGCACATTTAAGTATTTATTTTAAAATATATTTTTATTAAAATTGAAAAAACATATATCCATGCCCTAAAGTTTCAAGTTATAAATATACACAAAAAGTTTGAAGGATAAAAGAGAAAATTTACTATTTAAAGCTTGACCTCTCATGTAATGTCATTTTTCAGCATTTTATCAGCAACTAAATTATAGTGTTAATTTATAAAACAAATATATTCAAATAATGTTTTAATTTTGTCAAAAAAATACACATAAAATATACTAAAAAATACACATTTTATTAGTTTACATCATTTCAAAATTCAAAACATATATGCCACTTTCTAGTGATTCAAGTTTAAAAGTTAGATCAGTTTTGGCTATTTCCTTTATAAAAGTGTGACACAACTTTGTACTTTTATCCCATGACAAAAAGAAAGAAATAGTGCAAGAAGAACATTTTAAAGAATAAAAGGGAGTTGAAGATGCTCCAAAGCACGGAGATGAGGATCCATCAAAGGATCACGAGGATACAGAATAGGTGCATGAATTCAACACTACATCCTTTGATCAATGGACTGGAATTCCTTCGTGGTTGGAGCAACAATTGAAAAGCAAGGCGCCAGTATTATAAGATCTCAAAGCCTATTTGGAGGCCATATTAGCATATTCTCAAGTGAATCCCAAGGAAAAGAAAAAGGCAAAGATCAAGTCACACATCATAACTGACACATTAGGCTCCCATATTTTATATGTGGCAACTCCAGTTGTTGACAAGGATGTAGATACAATTCAAGCTACAGATTATCAAGTAACATCCATCAATATTGGTCCTGCTACTCGAGCTCAAAAAATAGATAAATTTCAAGGTTCAGTCACTAGTATTTTAAATCAGATGGACAAAGACCAAGAAACTAAGGCCGAATTGAAAACATATGTGGTTGAATTGACAACCTTTATCCAATAATGGGCTACACCTGGGGATGAAGTCCCAACGGAGTCTCCAATGCCTGCAATTTTGTCAAAAGAAGAAATAAATAAGATGGAGAAAATGAGGACATGGACTAGGTATACTTCATACTGGTTCAAGGAAGTGACTAATATGGGCAACAAGGCCATCCATTACGTAGTCAATATGCACAATTTTCTAATTTTGAAAATTGAAATTGAAAAAAATATTGAAGAATGTAAGGCTTTTCCTAGATACTATAATGTTACATGTCTGAAGATGCACTGTATCAAACAGTTATCTATAGAAATTCTTGAATAGGAGTTGGCTTTACCCAAGGATCAGAATGATTTTCCTAAGGCATGGTTATTCACCCTCGAATTCAGAAGGGAGGTTCTTGAGAAGGCATTGCCATGCCTTGAGTCCGTCAATTCATGTATTATTGAGAATTTGTTTGAATGTGATGAAATTTAGAAGTTGTTGACTGGAGCAAAAATACCTACTCAAAAATTGGATTGTGGGCTTGTAAGGAAAGAATTTTAGAAAAATATGAAAGAAGGGGATATTGATAGTCTATCGAAAAGATCTTTGGACTTCGTTGCATGTTCCTTCACTCATTCTGAAAGGGTAATTCAAAGAAGAAGTTAGTGCGTGGAAAAACATCCAAAGCTGATGGATGAATTTAGACTAATCACCTTCAAAATTAACAAGTCAAAGTTGCCACCTCACTCCAAACTCAAGGATGTTTGAAGAAATTTATTCAATATGTTGTTATATAGAAGGAAGTTGGAAATATTTTAATAGAAGATATTTTTTTGTAATTTCTAGCTAAAAGACAAAATAGTTACATCAAGTACATGCCGAATTCTATTTGATATTTCTTTAATATAAAATAGGCTAAAGAATATTGCACATTCTCCTAGGTTTACATGTGAACCAGTTTTATATTGGTAAATATTATAATATTTAATATGATGTAAACCCTAAGTAGTAGTAAATCTAGGCCATTGAATGTAAATCAATCCTGACCATTGGTTTGAATTGTAAAAACTCTAAATAGAGGCTTTCTCTCATTTGCAAAGAGAGATGAATTGGTGTATGAAGGCATTTTGAAGCAATATAAAGGAAGGCATTGAAGTGTGGTGAATTCCTTGTGTGCTCCAAATGTATGCATGATTCCATCTTCCAATAATATTTATAGTTCAGTTTTATTTACAACTCAATTCTCAGCTTTATTAGTTAATGTTCAATTTTAATGGTGACAAAGTGTTGAGGTATTTGATGCACTTTCAGCTCATACTTTTAGTATTTTTTTAATGGTAAATTACTATGTAAATTTATTCTACACCTAACTCTTTTAATGCACTCAAGTTCAACAATGTAATTTCATACTTTATGTGTTTATGTCACAGTCGAAAAATTTGAAGACAACCTTGGGAGATTGCACTAGTTTTGTGATACTGCAGAACCTTCTTGGTTAAGAAAAATAGGGTTTTGGGAGTCTGACTACCTTAATACCTGCCATTGTTATTGCCATCCTTAGATTTCAGAATTAGAAACACTCTCTTAGCCCTTATACCTTTTTCTATTTCTTTAAAACCTGAGTTAGTTTAGGATTCCAACATCACTATAGTGTTCTATCTGATGATCAAAAGAAAATTCCAGATTCTTGTTCAGACATTACAGTCAATGTGTACTAGTCTTCAGACTTTTTGAAACCCTTGTTCAAACCTATAATTTTGATCCTTGTAAACCATAAATTCCTTTTTTGTTACCAACAAAACACATCATAATTAAGTTGTTTTTTGCATTGTCAAGACTTGACATTAGAGACCTTGGGATTATTTTTTGAATTTTTTTGCAAAGAATAACCTTTCAAGAGAGATAAAACATCTTTATTTTATCTATGTTGTGTAGTGCAAAAACACTCATCAACAAGAACCCCAACTTGCCTCATGCATTTGATATGCTCAAAATCCCACACCTATAATATCGTGTAGATGGTAAGGCTATCGTACTTGTAGTGCACATAGCGTCTGAGGTCATGGTAGAGATGCGCAAGTATACTTCGACCCAAATCAAATACTATGCCCCACTCCTCCATAACACATATTTAATGGAGGAGGCCCCCATGTAGGTGCGAGCCTCGCACATCTATCACAATGCATAGCATGATTGTGACAATCATGACTCAATGGATGAGTGGTATCGCCACTTATCCCTACTCAAGCCATCTAATGTAAATATGTCTCATGGTGTGCATTGGGACCACCCACACAATATAGTATTATCGGCCCTTGTGGGAATCCTATGCCATCTTTCCTTTGTCATAGGTTACCCGATGTCCCCAGATGGGTAGCCTAGTGATACGATAAAATCCTCCAGGGTGATGGTCATCTCCCTAATCGATAGGTGAAAGCTCGGGGTTTCTATGTCCCTATGCTCCATGAGCACCATCAACATCGATGTATGATATCAAATCTCTAGCATGGTGTATACCAATAGGAGGCTAACTCATCGTAGCAAGTCCTGGTCATAAGGGTGTAGCTCATTGGTATGGTCTCATAACAATGTCAGTCGTGATTCATCGACATGCTCACGAATCTCCAACCACCTACACAAACACCAAGTTTCATGTCAATTCCTACATCATCAAAAAAAATTCTAACTTTGCATCAAAAATTTCTTTAAACGGACTTTGAGACTAATGTGTGTCGTGTAGATTTGTACTCGATACACTAGTGTTTAAGTCAAATGACTCTCGATGATAGTGCATAGGATGGATGCCAGTGTGGTCAAAGGACATTGACATTCTATTGGGATGACAACATGCCAATTAGATGCATCCATGTTAGCTAGACATCTATGCTACTCAGAGAAAACAAAAAGCTAAAAAAAAAGTTAAAATGATAAGATGGGTTAAAAAAATGCATACCTCATATGGCACATTATATGTCACTACTACTGCATGGAGCTACTCAATCCTTGGGGCTATGTTCTCACCTCTATGAGGTATTTTTCTGACTCTTCTCTCACAAAATTCAACAAGATCCTCATCATGAATAGTGAATATGACCCTTCCATGAGCCCACCCGGGCATATATAGGTCCTTTTTTCCCATTTTTGTGGCAAAAATGTTCCTTCCATCCTTTTTTTTCACCTCGCCTAGCTGGGGGAAAAAATAGGATGGGGCATATATTTCACCTCTTCATAATATTTTTCTTCTAAACCACCAAATTTTCTTAAGCATTCTTCTCGTCGTGGTAGCTTCTTTCAATTTTTAAAAATTGACCTAAATTTGAGTTTTGAAAAATGAAACTTCACCTCAAGTGTTGTAGTTTCTCGTTGACCTCAAACACTAGGTGCATCATCAATATCTACCTGCTCAACCTCTAAGACCTCTATGATATAATTTTTCATGCAAATCTATAAAATTTTCAATTTTTTTATCTTGAATTTATGTCTTCCTTTCTACTTTAGTGTAGCTGATTTTTCTAAAAAAAATTAGCTCACTAAAGTGGGATCAAAATGTAGTGTCGTAAAATTACACCATGTGGCAGTTTCACACTTACGCATATAGCCCACTACATTTATGGCATCTTTCCAAATTAATGACAAACCATAATGAGTCAAAATCTCACCATTTCAACTCCATAAGAGACAATGACGAAGCGTTAGCATTCTGACACCTCATTTCTTGTTAAGTTTTGAGTTGGACACCTACACGATGAGTAGATGTCTACACAATGCACTAACATACCTGAAATTTCCAAGTTTCAAATAAGGTAATCTCGTTACCTTTGCCTATGACACACATAATTGCGACAGAATCATGAGTTAATGGCTCTTCCCACCCATGCAACCTCACAAAAATCCTCTTTTCTCTCATTCTTTCACTCATTCTCACTCTCTTTCGCTTGCTCTTGCTCTTGCTCTATTCTCTTCTACATCTCTTCTTTGTAGTGAATCTCTATTAGATTCTCATCTCGTCAACAACCAAGGCTCTCTTGCAAGAAAATATCTCATCTTTCAATCCAAGAGAGAGCCACAGATAGTTGGTAATTCTCTCTTGTCTACTTTGTCTTGTCTATTTGCAAATATATACTTGTCTTGTCTACTTTATTCGTGATAAGAGATCTCCTCCATAGTGGGGTTTGTTTCTATCACACGTCTTGTCCATTACATTTTATGTCTCATCTATTCTATCTATCTAGTTGTTTGTGGAGGTGGAAACACCAAAACACGGGTTTGACCAAGGAAAGCCCCGAAATAGCCCCAACACTTTTCTTTGTCCTTTCTGTGTGCAGGTTTTTAGATTTGAAGAATTGGGTAACTTGCAAATCTCAGGTTTTTACCTCCTAGTCTGATAGGGATGACAATGCGGGGTGTAGACGTCCCTGCAACACGCTGTCATCCATTGGTCGTGACTTTGTCCTTCTGAGGATAGAATCTATAAGTCATAATTTTTATGTTCCTATAATTTGTATTTTGAAATTCTCTATCAGATTTTGTTAATTTGCATTTTTATCATTCTAGCCTGGTATTTTATTTATTTAAGTTATTGCAATATTCTCTATTTCAAAATTTGTCACTTGCGCTTGTAATTTGAGGTAATCGAAGGATATTCACTCCCTGTAGACTCTTCTTTTTTCAAGAGACTTGGGAGTAGCGAATCCCCTCCTTTACATTATTTTTGTCACCCAATGGTCTTTTATCATGACCACTATAGGATCTCCTCCTTCAATGCATGTATGTTCTACCTCCTCTCCCTTGGGTTTCAACTCCATAGTGGATTGTCCCGTAGGATCTATCCTTGGAATGCCCCATATTATGTTGAACTCTCCTATGGTATATAATTTTTTGTATTCTATGTATCCATCTACTATTTTGGCATGTTGTTTTTCCCACTTGTTTTTCTTATGTGATGAAGGATCCCAAATATCTAGTTGAGCTTCATGAATATACCATTGAGTTGGAAATAAATCATCATGATTCAATTGAAACCTTCATCGCATCCATGATAGGATGGTTGGAATGATTTTCCTCCATAATAAAACATTTCCACTAAAATTACCATGTAGGGAAATCCTATCAAAATGTATCAATTTAGTGTAGTTCATAACTTTAAAAATCAAATTAACACTATTAAAATAATATAATAGTTGTGAGTATGATAGACCTATGCAAAAATCAACTAGATTATTATTGTATGAGTGTTATAAAGCCATACATAAACTAATAACTTTCCATTAGAAGATACCAGTTGTAATCTTTTTCTTCACCATAACTAGGAATCCTTGCAAAACTACTTGTGTGAATTCCAATAAATTAATGGGGTGGTTGTCAACAATGATGAGAATAGTATTAGGAATGAAAATTAGGTCCATCACTATCCTAAGAATGATTTCATTGTGATATAATAATACCACCTCATCATAACTCAACCTCCTTGTGCTTTGTTGGAGATCAATTGTCCCATCATACTTATGTTGTGTTACCCTAACATACATTAGAATTTATCCCTGGAATCTCCTGGTGGTTCCTTTGGCTCTTACAATGGAAAAACCTTGCCTCCTAAACTCGTGATGATGTTCTCTACTCAATGGTAGCATTGACAAATCAAATTTCATGCATTTCTCATCCAAGGTAGACCAAGTACAACCACTAATAGATTATCACATTTTCAACTAAAATGGTGACCAATCACTCTGCTCCCACGATCTTCTTAGAATTCAGGGAGTCATTTTTCATGGATCCTCCAACTTTATTGTAGCTCAAAACCCACAACACCATACCAAGATTAGTCATAAAATCTTAAACATCAAAATGATACCCATTTTTCTTACCTTCATCTAGAATAAAACTTCCCACGGTGACTATCTCCATTTGGTATTTAGGTGTAGTGAAGTGATAGCTTGGTCAATGTGTCCATTTTTCTTCAATTTCCATGTTGGCCTCTCCTATATATGTCATGTGTGAACTAGAAGTCTCATTTTCATGACTATAAATTACCCCATCATTGAGCTCATCAATGTTGGTTCGAGATCAAGTTCAAATGTTTCTTGGTCAACTTCTATGTATCCAATGTGTATCATTGTGGATTTTTCTTCCCTTATGTTAGCAATTATCAAAAGAAAAAGAGAGTTGGAAATTGTGTGGCCCATTTTTTTGGAAAATCTTTTATCATGTTGCATATCTTGATCAAGCATCTAATAAACCTGAGAGATCTCATCAAGAGGATGATTCAACATGTTAGTCCCATAATATAAGTTGTTGCATACCTTATGCTTGCTTCTGATCAAACGTAATTGTTATTTTATTGGTGTATAAGGGATGAAAATTTTATAGCCATGGTGAGAGTAGCTCCATCAAAGACATAGTATCTTCGATCCCACACCATTACATGTGAATATCCTTGATCTTGGTGAGAGTAGGGTTCTCATGATCAAATTTAAATTCCTCTTCATGGGTGTAAATCAAAGTCAAATCATTCTTCAAAATATCATAACTAATATCTTGGAAATCATTATCACATGTTCCAATCATTCCCATACATTACAAATCATTATTATATGGTGAAATTACTTCCATGAAAATTGGGTGGATGTTTCTTGAACATCATTTGTAATTATTTACACATCTTCAACACACAAGGTTGGTTCTTTATCAAGGACGATGTGCTAATATTGGATCTAACTACCTTTTTTCATTTAGGTTTCCTCTTTTTCTTCCTCTATGATATCTTGTGACTTTGATTTTTCTTCCTACTCTACTATCACAACTTGTTTCTTGACCTTCTCTTATGATTTTGTCTCTAGATTCTCTTCACTACTTCAAGTTCCATCATCATGGGCTCTCCCTCTTTTAAGAATGATTCTTTTGGCCCTTGCTCCTTGATATCCTCATTAGCCACTTTTGAACCTTCCTCTTCTTTTCTCTTTTATCTTATGTAGTCATATATTCACCTTTTATTTGTATTTTTTCATTCAAGATAACTCAAATAATCATCAAAAGGAAGTACATATGTGATTTCACCATGCATCCCTTGATAATGGTAAAATATTTTGGTGGCTTCAAACAAGTATATTTCTTGATGATTTTTTATTTTTAGTAATAAATTTTGAATAGGATCTACATCTTCTTCCTTGGGTAAGGATTTAGCTTTGAATATCTTCTAGGTTGGGTTAATTGAAATCATGTCATTCATTGAATTACTTGCTTTTTCACCATTTAGAGTAGATCTCCCAAAAAACCCTTGTTGACTCATTTCTTTCAAACTCCTCACCATATCCACTATAGACCCTCAAAAATTGGAGTATTTCTCTTACCATATCTTTGTTTTTAGTCTTAATTACCTCTTTGAAGTGGGATTCCTCATTTCTATCACCCATAACTTCATCTTTTCTCTTTTCCCTTCACCGGTATCAAATTTTCCTATCAATTTTTTGCATGAACCTGCATCACCACACAAATCTACCTTATAGGCTAACAAGATATTTATTATGATACCATTATAATGCCCCTTCCTAGATTTTTAATGAAAATAAAAAAATTGTAACCAAACAACAATCTTCACTAGATTTGAAACATAAGCAATATTTTTAACCCAACTATTTCCAGAAAAACAATTAATCATACTCAAATAGCATAGATCAACTAGCTAGTTAATACATGAACTTTCACATAATAAATCTAACTCTAACAATAATCGATATTGACTATGATCATATCTATACAACCAAAGGACTGTTATGAAACTCATTACAATAACAACAAACAACATTTACAAATATGAAAAAAATGATCATAAAAAATGCATAACTATAACATGTAGACTTGAAGCTCTAGTGCACTCCCTGACTGAGAATACCCTCAAGAACCTTACAAAATTTCTCATTTGAGTTTTAGATTTTCTCCTTCCTTTTGACTTAGCATGCAATGGGCCACAACCCCAACCCATGACCTTTGATAGCTCCTTGGCATGTTTTGAGTCGCAACCCTAATCCCCAACCTATGATGGGTCCTTGGCATGCGTCAAGTAGCAACCCTAATCCTTGACATCTGAAAGGTTCTTGGAATGCATCAAGCCACAACCACAATACTTGACCATTATAGCTCCTTAGCATGCATTAGAAAACAACCCTAATCCCTAACCTCCAATAGGTCCTCGACATACATCAAGAAAAAAACATTGATCGCTAGCATCCAATAGGTTCTTAGCATGTGTCGAGCAACAATATTGATCCTTGACCTCTGGCATATCCTTGGTATGGGTCAAATAGAAGCTCTAATCCTTGAACTTTGATGACTCCTTGAGCAAATAGTCTTTCTTCCGATTTCAAAAAAGGGACATGACACATGACTTGTAATCTTCATGACATCTCCTAGAAATCCTTTTGTAGTTTTCTTTTGGCTTGATCAAGCCCTAGCATAATAAATCCATGGGAATAATAAATGAGAAGAGGATTTGAAGTTCTATTGCTTTTTCTCCTATGGATCCCATGTAACATCTTTGCATGTACATGTTTTAAGATGTGAATGTCAAAAGAGTGATGGGTTTCTTCATGACATCACTATTTTACCATCTCGAGTGTCTTTATTTTTATATTGGGAATCACAACCAAAGATCTATAGATACCAATTAATTTTTCATACACAAAGTGTTGGTTGTTGAACCAATGTTATTCTCTAATTATGTTTACAAAATTTTCTAGGGTTTCAAATATTAAATGTTGTGATTGTAAATGCAATGGTATGCTTTGCGACAATGTAGGAAGGGTTTCACCTTTTGTAACTTTGTAATGAATATCTTTATGGTTATTTTTCATGATTCAAGGGAGTATCCTAGTCATGGTTAGGTATTTTCCTTTACCATTCTAATACGAACATATTAAGGGTTTGTTGCATGTTTGACAACACCTAATATATTACAAAAAAATTAATAGCCATTCTTTCAATACATATGGTTTGTTTTAGTTTTGGTCATGGATGATTAAGCATGTACATTATTGAAATGTGGTCTTTGTTTCCATGTGAAAATCTAGTTCTATTGATGTTGTGTTCAATTTTTACCCTTTCCTCTTTGTTGTTATGACCCAATCTCCTAATGAATCAAGCACTAGTCCTTATTGGTTTAAAATCAAACATTTTAATTTAAATAATATTTATTTTTTGGTTAGTTGTAGGTTTAGATTAGGTTTTCCATGTTGTTTAGGGTTTATTATTATAAACCAAGGAAACATTCTAAGTGAACCACAACTATATATGATGAGAGAACCTAAATATGTATGTGTGAACCTTGTCATCGTGTAAGATATGAAATATGAAAACTATCTAAGCAATTAGAACTAATGATATTTGCAGGTGCATTTATAATATGTATTATCATTTGTATATAGGTCATTTGCAATCAATTATATATGACCTAGTGGTAGAATTTGAGGTCATATGTACAGTTGGATATTTTTGTTTATTATATTCATTGTTATATTTAATTGATGTAAAAATGTATTAAGAAGACCTCTAGAAATACCTTCCCACATTTAGTTTGAGCCGAAAGAGTAGGAGAGATTACTCACTCTTAGAGTTAGTCTTTAACCATCTTGAGTTTGTTCACGATTCTCTATTTACCTTCTTGAAGATAAACCTTTGACCTTGAAGGTGGAGAAAATGTCTCGGATTTGGGAGAGCAATTTTGGGACCTAACATTTTGGTACCATTTTTGGGGATTTTGAAAAATATAGGGAGCACATTGAGCTATTGGAAACTTAATGGGTAAAATTTGAGCACATCAATTTATTGTTAGAAAATAAAAAGGATGGGTTCCCTTATGATGATTATGAAGAATATTATAATGATAAGGGAGCTCATATACAATTGAATGATATGACTATTGGTGGAGATGATAGAGATAGAAACCATGATGCACATAGTCCTTATCAACAGCTCACTTCTCCTAGCATGTCATATAGTTGTGATGATAAAATAGATGAATTGATAAATCAACTTAGTGAGGAGAATAAATAACATGATAATTATTGAAATGCAATAGGCTCAAATAAAAAGAGATGTTATAATTCTTGTTAGGATGAAAATGGATAAATGCATTGCATAAAATTTGGCATAAACTATCTAAACAAAGAAACCTATGGTACTGACCAGTATCCTTCTCTTCCCAAGGTTCCACGCAAAGAAGAAGTTGAATACGAAGAGAAGGTGATGTATCGCCTTGAACAACAACACCAGCTTCTTATAAATCATAGGTTACAAGAAGCTCAAATTTCTACCCTTGAGAATCCAAATACCCTCTCAATGAGTAGAGAGGAAGATCTTCATTATGAGGATGAATTTTTTTGTACTATGAAGAAGATGATTAGTCCTTTACATCAAGATATGACTCCATGGATGAAGAAGATGAGTATTGTGATTATGATGCAACTAATATAGAACTTTAAGATAACAACACGCAACATCCTAGGGGGCTCATTTAGTTACCTAAACAATCCAATCCACCATACTAAGGTATGCCAACCCATGTGAATGTAGCAGTAGTGCAAGTAAGAAATGAATATTAGTTAAAATTTGAACATGTGCTTGCATAAAATAATGACATTTCTATTAGATCAAACATAATTTCTATAGGTAGTAATGAGAAATCATAACTAACATAAGATTAGACTACAATAATTTTGTGAGGGTGACAAAGAAAAAAAATTGTCTATTGCAAAAGTGGGTAGTGAAGAAAAAAGAGATCAAAAACTTGTGAAAATGAAGTGCTAAAAGGAGAAAAATTGAATGATGAAGCACAAATAGTTCGGCTCTTGGTATGGACAAAGAGAAAGATGTATGCACAAGTGAACAATCAATTGTATTAACTCTTGATGCTAATTGTATTTAATGTGTGCATGCATATGATGTAAATGATGAACAAGAAATTAGTTTCTTTCATGGTGTCCTAGTATCCTTTGTCCCTAATTTTAGCATTGAAGCTACTAATGTTTGTTTTCATGAGGATGATGTAGATGTTATTGTATTAGATGATAACATTGTAAAGACAAAGAGTGCAATCAATGTTTTTAGTTTGAATAGTTTTCCCTTGAAGAGTGTGAGGATGATAATCATGTGGAAATGGATGAGAGTGTATTCCTTAAGTGCAAAAGTTGGTATCTTTCTTGTGTAGAATGTGATCCAATTAGGTCACCAAAATATATTATTGTCATGATTTAAGAGGAGACAATATGTCACAAGTTTGATTTGACATCAATTATGACACAATAGACTACTTGAATGAGTTTGAAATAAAGAGGAAATTCAGAGAACTCAACTCTTCACATGAGGTGTCTCATGATACTAATTTTTGTGTTGATGAGGATAATAAAGATAAGGATCAAGTACATGAAGTGCATTAGTATGTTTAACAATAAGATGTGTTGATCACTTTTCATCTAATAGTTTTAAATGAATAGGGTTGAGTACATGGATTCCTAAGTTGAATTCTATACAAATATAAAATAAAATGAGGCATAAAGCATAGCCACTTTCAATTTAAATATATGTCTACCACAAGGAAAATGGAAGTTCAAACTCCAAGGAATTTTGATAAGAAAAAAATGGTGAATATGTAGCATCAGAATTTGTACTCCCTTTTAGGAGAAAGCATTTAAACATTCATCAATGGTGCCTTAATTTACAAAATTATGCATTATATGGCCCTTTGGATACTTATCAAGAAATCACATGTACAAATCAAGGTAAATATTTAATATTTTGTTCCTAACACTTTACACTTTGCAAAATAGGGCTAGAACATAGTCACCCTAGGTGACTTTGTCCCTCTATTTTGCCTCCAATTTTTAATATGTCAATGACAACAATTTATTATTTGAATTTCAAATGCCAAATGTCGACTATCGAGATTTAATTTTCAGGAAATTAGATTAACACCCTATAAATACCTAGTCATTTCACAATTTGAAAAAAAAAAAGATAATAAGAAGCTTATTGCAACAAATGCATTTTATCAAAATGCATTTGAATTTATAGGTTTTCAAGCATATTTTTCAGATTTGATCAAGTTTCATTGAATGGTTAAGGTTTGATGCCAGTAGGACATGATGAAATCTAGGTTTGGAAGATGCTCTTGGCCATTTTCTACAACCTAATTACTTGTTTCCAAGGTGTTCTCATCTTCAAGCTTCATGTTACTTACTGCACAAAGTAAGGTATCATTGTGTTTTGGATTTTGCTAAGGGTATTTGACTTCCTCTTAGGTGGATCTTGCCATTATCATTTAGGAATCCTTCTCTAATGCATTTGAGAAGGGTTTTACGCATTTTAGCTCATTACAACCTTAGATACACTTAAGGTTAGGAGCACACACATTCTATCAATCAGTTTATTGGTTATTTGTGGAGGTAGAAATACCAAAACAGGGGTTTGACCAAGGAAAACTCCTATATAATCACCCCCTCCATCTCTTTTCCAAATTTTGTGTAGGTTCATATCCAAAAGCAGATAGAACAAAGAAAAAAAATAAAAGGTAGACAAAAGGCTACAGGATTGCATTTTCATATTCGAGAAAATTTAACTCACTAGGGTGACTTTGTCTTGCAAATTCAAACTCAAATTTGTATGATAGGTGAAAAAAAATCTACCCTTTCCATTTCTTCTGTCGAAATTTGGTTTTATAATTTCACAGTTACAGATAAGTTGAATTTTCAAATTATGTTACATAGTTTCATTGAGTCTATATAAGCAAATCAATTACTATCAATATCTAAAGCACAAAAGGATCAGATCTAGGACTAATTGACTCGCCTCTCAGGTTGAAAATCAATCTAATTCCCTCGTTGATTTGAATCCTAATGTTCTTTTGAAAAAGGATTGATGCTAGCGATATAAGCATTAGATCTAGGATCCCTTTTTCATCAAAATAGAATATATTTTATAGGTTTATTAATTAATTTTCACTTTAGCAACATCAAAGTATATGGCTAGATATTTTGCAGCAACATATCATCTTTTACATGCTTTCACATCATTAGCCATTTTTTATTTGATGCAACTAATATCTTCTACAACAACATGATTTCAATTCATCGACCACTTGCAAGTCACTTTTGCAACCACTAGCATCTTCATCGGCATATCATGTGTAACTCAACAACATTGTGGACTTCACTTCATCT
The DNA here is from genome assembly GCA_007115665.2 of Sequoiadendron giganteum. Classification (NCBI taxonomy): domain Eukaryota; kingdom Viridiplantae; phylum Streptophyta; class Pinopsida; order Cupressales; family Cupressaceae; genus Sequoiadendron; species Sequoiadendron giganteum. Next base: position 91,432,404 of record CM021108.1, read on the forward strand.
ACACTAAAACTTTAGCATCATAGACTTCATAAGAATTATAACTTCAATATCATCTAGGATGACTTTTGAAGCACAAAAGTGAAGGATGGTTGATAGAGGCAAGCTCCAACTTAGGGTAATATATCACACTTCCCCTCAACCTAGATAATGGTATATCCTCAAGAAGAGACACTGTAGACACGAGTGTTTATGCTCGACTAGTTATAGGATTTGAATGTATATATTACACTATTGAAAGTAGTCAAATTGGATGATAACCATTTTCAAAAAAAATAATTAATAGGACTAAACCCCTTGTCTACATTTATGAAAAAAAAATGAATACATTAAAAAAATCATTACCTCTATTCGAGACACTAGTAAAATAACAATGTCAAGGAAGTATCAAAATAATATATTGCATCATATTGATGTCCATGTTTTAATGGAAAAATAATAATTATGATATATACACAAAAATAAATTCATTAAAGAAAAATATCTATGGTTAAATTTGGGTCTAATTATAATAAAAAATATTCAATAAAAATACCAAAAAATTCCATGCACTACATATTAGAGTTAATTATATATATCAAATATATAATGAAAATACTTTATTTGTATTTTAAGTTATGTGTTACAAGAAAATGTTACTCATAAAAAATAGTAGAGATGTCTTTAACATTTATCAAAAAATAAAAATAAAATATCGTAAAAATTATTAAATTTAAAAATTATAAATCAAAAAATGTCAAAAATCATTAGTTTACATTTTCGTTAGATTCTTAAATATTTGTTCATTATTATTGATGAAATGTGATGAATGTTAAAAACATATAATTTCAATGGCTCCAATCTACCAAAAAGTAAGACCACTATTTTACCAAAACCCTATAATAGGTTTCGTTTTTTCTTAAAAACCACCCAACAATGCATTTAAAATTCTTATATCTCAAATAACCTTCTCATAGTTTATCTAACAATTTTCAAAGTAAACAACTCAATGAATAGTGTTTACAATTTTGAACAAAAATTATAAGCATAACTTACAATTTTCAAGAGTATCCTCAATCTTCTTTAACTATTGAAATACTACAATATTCCATTGATTTTAAACACATTGAAATATTCTAAAAATTAAAAAATAAATTATGAGCACACATTTATATTAAGAGAGATTCAACAACCACAATAAAGCAATCACATAAGATTTAAAAATTAAGAAACAAAATATTTACACGGAGACCCTTTTGGGAGAAGACCACAAAGAAAGATTGTTTGGATCTACTGTCCAAATCCAGCCACAAAAATAAAATTATCTTACAAATCTTTGTAGGCACCAACCCACTAGAGACACCAATCCCCACCACTAAGCACCAACTTAGCAAGAGACACCAATCTCTTCTATTAGGAGGCACCAACCTTCAAATGAACAAAAGTGTTTTCCTTCTTGAAAATTGCTTTTTCAATGGATGATGATCATTTGAATTTCATAAAATTTTCTGGCAACTTCTTCACATATGTTTTCTTCAAAAAAATTGCTTAAATAGGAATGATATTACCTTTATTGCTTGCTTTATTTTTGCCCCACTCATCTTTTTATATTCCCCTTATGCCTCTTCACCCAAGAGAGGCAATCATTCAAAAGGGGTCAGCCACATTTGAGAATAATATTTATTTTAATTCCCCAAGAGGGGCAACTACACCAAGGAGGTTGGCCTATTTAAAACAATAATAATTTTAATTTATTGTGAACTACTTGAGAAGTGGGCACCAAAATTAGATGAGGGTTGATCAGTAATCATAGGTGCCTAAAATAGAATTAAGCCATCATGGAGGTCAGCCAACATTTGCACATAACTTAAATTATATTCAAGGCACAATATCTCGTGGGACAATCAACCAATTAATGCTCTTTCATCTTCAATAAGGTATCTCCTTTTGATAGCAATGACAATATTTTCAAAACTAAAATGATTACAAACTCTCAAAGGATAAGAGCTTCAACCAAGCCAAGATTTTTAATCTCCACAATCCTCATAGAAATAAAATGTTAATAAGAAGTACTCACCTCTCTACTATAATACATCGTTAAGTGACTTCTTGATTGTATCCAACCTTCGAGCTAGGAGAACCAACTAAGAACTAGTTTGCACAAGCACATATATGTAAATCAATGGCTACAACAAAAATAACCAAGAAGGGATACAATAAAACCAACACCTTGGACGACAATAAGGGAAATCCATAAGGTATACATCACCATGGAAGAATGAGAAAGTGGTTCTCAAAACCAAAATGAGAATCACAAATATTCTCCTTGAAATCCATATTCATACAATGACATTAATTTTCCCTATAACACACTTAGCACCTCTCCAAAATACTATGATTCAATATCACAAATAAATGTAATATATACAACAAGAACCAAAATCAAGGGTGAATGAATAGAATAGAAGCTTGATGAGGGTAGAAAGGGAAGTAATCTCAACTCAACTTCCACACAAAAAAGTAGAGCAACACCTACTCTACCAACAAATACAACCAAACAAAAAATACAAGTTTACAAAATACCAATGTAAAACTCCTTCAAGCTTTATCACACATGAAAATCAGTCATTTTTTCTTCTTTTCAAACACAAGCATACAAGATTTATAAATTTAAAAAATAAGATAAAAGAGCTTATCTCTCAAGGTAAGTTTGAATGGAGTTGGACACTCTTTCTGTTAGTTTTAGGATCAGAAAAGAAAGCAATCAAAAAATGCAACACATAAGACAATGAACACCACAGATACCTTGGGAAAACCCTCCAACCTGAGGGAGAAAAACCCCAAATAAAACAAGTTCTTGCTAATGGTAAGAAAGGAACCTTAAATGTAGGAGTTGTTCTTATTTTACCCGAAGGTTTTGAATTAGCTCCTCTGGATCATATTTATCCTGAGATTAAGGAAAAAATAGGTGATCTTTATTTTCAAAACTATCATCCCAATCAAAAAAATATTCTAATAATAGGTCCTATTCCTGGTCAAAAATATAGTGAAATTGTGTTTCCCATCCTTTCACCAAATCCCGCTACTAATAAAGCAGCTCACTTCCTGAAATATCCCATATATGTGGGTGGTAATAGAGGAAGAGGACAAATTTATCCCGATGGTAGCAAAAGCAACAATACAGTCTACAACGCTTCAGCAATGGGTAAAGTAAGTAAAATTGCACCACACCTTCATAACTCCAAATACCTGGATTAGATACAGTTTCTCCGATTATACTCCATCCACCCCATGAATCCTTTATTCCTAAACGAGTCATAAAAGGTATAACGAACATACCTTGTCTCCACATTGGATCAAGAATAGGATCGGATGGATCGAAAACTGCTAATTCGTAAAGAGCCATCGAACTGGCCCATCCAGAAACTAGAGTTGTATGCATTATATGCACAGCGATTAACCGGCCAGGATCATTCAACACGACGGTATGGACACGATACCAAGGAAAACCCATGAAAATACCCCTTTATCAGAAAAACTAGACACTATGTAACTAAATCTACTTACAACTCAGGCACCTCTCCTAGATTCAAAAATAAAAATGATATGTTTCTCCTTGAGATTGATTTGCTGCTACAGAATGGTTTGCTGCTCAAGATCATGATCTGCTTCTCAAGTTAATGCTCTGCTACTCAAGATCATGATCTTCTGCTCAAGTGTGAACTTCTTCAAGGAGCGAATATATTGAATGAACTTGATTGATGTCCAAATGAGTGGAAATGACCTCATATATATACATATCAATTAGAGAGGTCGCATCTCTTCAAGATCTAGGTCGGCCACATAAGAAAAGGATAATTACGAATAATAATATGTTTCTTCGTGTAGGTCGGCCTTCTTAATAAATCGTGCCTTTTCATTAAATGATGAATTCTTCAAGTCGGCTTCTATTATCAATTAACCATTAATTATTAATAATATAAATATAAGATGAGGCACCTCCTCATTAATAATCAATTAATCATGAATAAATTTAAATAGTTGAGAGGCTATATTTAAACTTTATCTTTGTATGACGTGTATCTGGAAGTAGTCATCCAGACGCTACACATCAACACTCCCTCTCAGCTAGGGAGGAATACTTCCAACTGTATAAATCATATCACCTCATCATGATGATAAACATCATGGCAACATCCATGTGTGAAAATAAGCATATCACCTCATCATGATACCAACCATCATGGCTACACCCATGTATGGTATGTACAAGTTCTCATCACTCAACATGATGTTGTCACCTCATTGTGACGTTCACCATGGCTCTCCCAGAGGGTGAAAACACAAGTACAAGAAAATCATCACGGACTCTCTCGCGTGATGTTGTCATGGCATCACACACATGAAATCCACCATGGCTCTCCCAGAAGGTGGAAACAAGGGCTTTCACCTCAAATCTCAAAGAGATGCATTAACAAGGGCTTGCACCTCAAATCTCTCTCAAAGAGAAATGCATTAAAGAGGATCACTGAAATGGAGACTCCTTCTCAGCTAGGGCTTGATTCTCCACTATACCAAGCTTGTCTCGAAGGTACACAAATTTTATCCTAAAGAGATGCTTGGTGAGAATGTCTACCATCTGCTCATCAGTGTTGATATACCTCAACTAAATTGTTTTCCTCAATACCATATCTTTGATATAGTGGTATGCTAGTTTTGTCATGAAACACTAGAATGATATAAAGCTTCTCAAAACTTTGATTATCACAATGAATGATAGTCGACTCCAATGATTGTCCAAAAAATCTTGCAAGGAGCTTCAGAAGCCACACTACTTCTCAAGCTACCACACAAGCTGCAATATACTCGGCCTTTGTTGTACTCAATGCCACTGAAGATTGCTTCCTGCTACACCAGGATATCATCGTAGACCCCAAACTAAAGCAACATCTAGAGGTACTCTTTTGATCAGTAACACACCTTGCCCAATTAGAATCAGTATAACCATGCAGCTTCAAATCCACACCTAAAGAATATCTCAACCCATATCCAACTGTGTCATGCAAGTATCTCAGGATATGTTTTTTTGCAACTAGGTGTATTTTCCTTGGTTCACACATGAATTGACTAAGTGCACTCACTGCATAGCAATTATCTGGTCTAGTATTGACTAGATACATCAATGATCCAATCAACTGCATGTACATCGTGGGATCCACCATATCTGAACTACCTGTAGCCTCTTTTAACTTATGCAAGTTGGTCTCGGCCTCTATTGTACTCATTGCCATAGAAGACTGCTTCCTACTACACCAAGATATCATCGCAGACCTCAACTGAAACAACATCCAGAGGTACTCTTACGATCAACAACACAACCATCTTCTTTAGGTTCAGTAGGCTTCCTCTGAATCTTCAAGCACTTGCATCAACCTCCTGACCTCATCCTCCAAGATTGTCTGCAATGCTTGCCTTAGAGAAATGGTTTCCAGCGCACACCTCTGTAGAGATTCAGGGCTGTCCTTTTCGACCTCATCCCAAATCACACTATTTTGAATAGGTTTGCAGAGCTACCAATGTTAAATCCAGGTTGACTGACTTGAGAAATTTTGATCTCAATTGTTGAAGGGATCCTCTAAGGATTTAGCACCTAACCTTGCAATATAGTAATCTTCACTTCTTCTCAGTGAGTTACAAGACTCCCTCTTGATCCCTGCTTCAGAGATTGCGAACAAGACTTTTGGAACTGAACTCCCTCTAGTCACCAACTCAATCCCATGACTACAATTTGTGACTTCATGCTTGATCATTTCTTTGGTCGACATGACTTCCTCACAAGATGCCTCATGATTTTCATCACTAAGCAATCTCTCATCGCCTTCTTGCTCCTAGATCTATCCTGGAAGCATTTTAGAGAGAGATTACCAACAGTTTATAACTATCCAAAGAAATAACAAGGCTAGAATCATACAAGGTTTACTATCTCAGTGTTATAGCATGAATTAACAACTACATAAGAAATTCATGAATATTATTCAACCATGAGATACTTGTCTCATCAGAATCTCCTTAAGTAATCCTGGATAATTAATTCATCATTCATTTGCTTCTCGATCCAATCTAGATTCTAAAGGATTAATAATAATAATAGATTATATATAAGAAGCAAATATCAAAATATCAAAAGGATAAAGAAGTAATAGAACTTATCTTTATTTATTTTGATGTATCTTTCTTCCATCTTTTACTCCTCTTGAAAGAGCTCATCTTGGCACAATAAGAGACAATTTGCTCAACTCAGATTTCTCAAACATATTATGCAGTCAGCATATACAACATAGAATCAAGCCTCTCAATGCACCATCATAGTCCATGCACAAAGAGAAATTTATCGATGTGATCATCCAATCACAACAAAATTCCAATTCTCTTTTCATCTCAGAGTCACACTCAGAGATCTTCACAATTAGCATGAACCAACTTGCAATGAATGATTGGCATATCCAAAGGATCTTATGCTAGTGATCATTATCACGAACTTTACCAATCACGCATGATTCAAGTAAACAATGTCAGACCTACATAGCCTAGTAGACTAAAATTACCCTATATTTTAGAATAATAAACAAAAGAAATACTTATCTTGAAGAAATCAGACTCTCATTTTCAGGTATGCACTTTTCCAGAGATCTATATTAATTCAGCTTAGTATATAAGCAGCAGTTACTTCTCACATATCTCCTGTGGAGAAGTCCTATGCCAGATAAATAGAAATCCTTCAAGCAAGCTAACACCTGTGCCACACACAATGTTCGAATAGTAGTGCTCAAGCCCATACCAAACTCAATGTTCGAATGGTGTAACAGTTATAGGCCTCAACTCATATATTCCATGATACAACGGTTGTTAGATCCTGAGACAAGCTTAATACTGATACATGTCAAATAGACCATTTACATCTACCTAAGAAAAATTCTTCATCGCCATAGGATTCCAGATCAAGAAGTCGCTCTTATAAACTCTGATGGTAAGACAGAGGTATAGAAAAGAGTCCCATGACAAGCTCCATTCTAAAACACATCGACCACAGACACAACTTGAAGAATCTAAATATATCGATCACCCTTATATATCAACAGCAGCTCAATAATTTCGATTTTATCTGTATTCCTGATGCCTTTGATAATGCTCAGCAATTCCTTGAATATTGCCCAGATAAAACCCTATTATATGCTTAGAAAAAATCTGATCTAATTTTTTTCTAGACCTACTTTGATACCATGTTAGTTTTAGGATCAAAAAAGAAAGCAATCAGAAAATGCAACACATAAGACAATGAACACCACAGATACCCTGAGAAAACCCTCCAACCTGAGGGAGAAAAACCCAGCCAATATATCTCTTATATATTGATTCAACAAGAGCAGAAATCTACTTACAACTCAGGCACAACATAGTGCCTATTTGATACAATGAATAACACCTCTCCTAGATGCAAAAATACAAATGATATGTTTCTCCTTGAGATTGATCTACTGCTACAGAATGGTCTGCTACTCAAAATCATGATTTGGTGCTCAAGATCATGATCTGCTTCTCAAGTTAATGCTCTGCTGCTCAAGATCATGACCTGTTGCTCAAGTGTGAACTTCTTCAAGGAGCGAATATATTGAGTGAACTTGATTGATGTCCAAATGAGTGGAAATGGCCTCATATATATACATATCAATTAGAGAGGTCGCATCTCTTCAAGATCTAGGTCGGCCACATAAGAAAAGGATAATTACAAATAATATGTTTCTTCATGTAGGTCGGCCTTCTTAATAAATTGTGCCTTTTCATTAAATGACGGATTCTTCAAGTCGGCCTCTATTAACAATTAAACATTAATTATTAATAATATAAATATAAGATGAGGCACCTCCTCATTAATAATCAATTGATCATGAATAAATTTAAATAGCTGAGAGGCTATATTTAAATTTTATCTATGTATGACGTGTATCTAGAAGTAGTCATCCACACGCTTCACATCAACACTTTCTTCCTCCTTAAATCAATTTACTGCACACTCTTTGAACTCTCTATATCCCTGATTCTACCCTCCTTATTGATGGGATTGGACCACAAAAACCAAAAGGTTATCTACAAAATGGATCACACCAACAATAGTTTGGGTCAAGTTAAATGTTGATGTAACTTCTGAGGGTAACTTATGGAAAATCCAAACTAGAAGCTCCAACAACTTCTCTAACTCTTGAGCAACTTCAGCAATTCACAACCCCTTCACTTCTAACATAATATTATTTGAAAACGGGTGTGGTCTGCAGATTCAATGGCCTGTGGCCCTCCCTCTCGGATCTCCACAACTGGGTGACGATTTCTTGGAAGCCTTTGGTTGTTGGGGAAATCAAACTCTACCCTAGCGCTAGGGGCTTCTTTGTTGCTACCTTTGCCTCCCCACTGGAGCAGAACAGTGTTCTGGATAGGGGGTGGATGTGGGGTATTCATTCTCTGTCCATCAGGCCTTGGTCTTGTTCTTTCAACCCCCTTACGGAGCCATTGAACGCCATACCTGTATGGGTCTGTTTGCCAAATCTTCCTCTCCAGTTTTGGGAGGAATCATGCTTCGAGGCCATTGGCAATACCATTGGTTGATTCTTAATGGTGGATTCTACAACTAGGGAGTTTGGGCATACTACAGTCGCTCGGTTGTTAGTTGATCTGGACATCTCCAAACCTCTCCATGGGGATGTTAATTTACTGGTGGAGGACAAACCTTGGAAGCAGCTCTTCAGTGTCGGAGATGTTTTTCAGTGGGTCATTTGGCCTCTGCCTGTCCTCATGTCCGTCGCAAGGGCGCTGCAACTTGGTGGAAGGATGCTCTCTTGAACCACCTCACGGTGGGCTCTCCTTCGGATACTTCTTCTGTGGAGGTTGAAGAACATGTTTATGCTCCTCACCCGGACATCCCTACTGTGGAACCACTTTTGGATCGATCTGATGACGCTGTTAAGTCTATGCCTGACCGAACTTCAGCTTTTGTTGTCGCTGCTCTATCTATTTTTGTCTACCCTTTGTTGAACGCCTCTATTGTTCCTTGACTCAATTTTTGTTGCTCTGTTGTCGTCTCCATCACTTCTTGGTGGCTCCTCTCTTGTGGTGTCTGAGGTGGAGCTGCTCCTCTCACCTTCCCCATTGGTTCTTGTAACTAAGCCTCCCTGGTCGGTTGTCCTATGGAAGAAGGGACTCCCCCAATCTATTGTTGCTTCTCGGCCCTAGATTCGTGGAGTCAGCCTTGACCCCTATGTTTCTGGGGTTGCTTAATTTCTTTTTTTTTTTATAGCTGTCAGTCAGTTGTTTTCGGTTGTTCCTCTAGTTCAAGTTCTGTTTGAACTATGTTTTCTTTTGGCCCTTTGGGCCTTGTGTGAAGGGTACAGCACCCTGTAAATGCTGCTTATCTTTTCAAAAACATAACAAGTGCAAGGATCGGTATAGAGATTTTAAAAATTAAAGTTCCTCATTTAATTAGGAGGATCTCTCTAAAATTTTAGAACTTAGTATCCCTTTGCCTCCTACAATTTAATTATCCAACATTCTCCATAATAATTTATCCACAAACCACTTTCATTTGTCAGGCCATCACCTACCACCTTTGTTTTATTTCCACCTTTCCACCATATCTCCTAGACCACCACCTTTCTCACCCATTTGTGCCAACATTTTTCAATTTCTAATCCATAATTACCCTAAGATTTTCCCTAGTTTTGTAAGATCAATTTGTACCTACCTCACATTGATGTCTCTTTGTCCACATTTGCTTACTTTTCTTAAATTTTCTTCTCCTATCTCCTTCCTACATCCTTATCAACATTTCCCTTACATAGCATCCTCCTAAAAATAGCCACCCTCTAGTGTTTTATTATCGTGGGATGGTATAGAAATTTATTTTTTTGTTAGCCCTAGGTTGAAGTTATGGGAATGTTACAATAACCAAACATTATTGGTTATAGCAAACAATAATGTATCTATATGCTCTAACTCCATATGATATATGTTTTTTTGCATAGTTGTGCTCCCTCCTAAGGAGACCCTTAACTACACTTGGGGTGTTTACCATCCTAGCTTATTACCACTTAAGCTTGAAGGTATGGAGTATCTAAAACTAGATGCCCTCAAGACAATTGTTCTAGATTGTTGACTATGTTCTCCACCACTGGAATCAAACCCTCTACCTTGACCACCTCCAAATTTGAAGTTCAATCGACTTCATTTAAGGGTTGACTCAAGGACTGCGAGGCTCATTTCTCAATTCTCTTCTATGCCTCCAACAAAACCTTGTGGTCACAAACTACACTCTTCTTAGAGCTCTCTTTGTTCTATTACTCATGTTCATCACCCAAGTCATGTCCAAGCATGAATCAACAAACTAAAAAATGTCTTGCAACCGAAGGTTGGATTCATTAAGGAAACTAGGTATTTGTGAATCATGTTTGCTTTGAACAATTCTACTTCCACTACATGTGAAAAGCGACTTGAATTTATATATAGGAAAGATAGGTTTTCATCATAGTTTTAATTATGTTCTCTAGACCTTAATTGCCCTTTGTTCTTAAAGCCTAATGCTCCACTTTTATTTTTGAAAAAAATACATATCCAATTTTTGAGCTCTTTGAATTGTGTTTCGAGAGAGATATTTGGGTCAATGATAAAAACACAACATCTTTCCCTTGGATGTGTTGGGTTTTGGAGATATTTGCCCCAACATAATTGGATAATGAGATTTCCATTTTGAATAAAACTTAAATCAAGAATTTGTTGGTAAGACAACATTTTCCACTTGTGTTTGCTGGTAAGGTAGACCATAAAAGGTTTGTAACAGAGTTTTTCTTAAAAGCTTTTGAAGTTCAAGGAATATGTCCACCACAAGAATCAACTTCACATATCGGGTCTATGAGCTTGATTTCATCTTTCACACAATTAAATGACTCACAGAATTGTTTCATGGTTCTTTAATTTCCTTCATCTCTTCTCGTTGTTGCTCCAGATATGAATTGGGCAGCAATGTTACTTATGACTAATAATATTCGTGTATTGTATAGCTTTTGGAAATCCCATTAATTTATGTTCGTTTTATTCCAAATACTTATAAAATAATAAATGTTACCAATTGGAAAGCCACCACTGTCCAAACCTAACTTGCTAAAAAATAAATTGCCAGAAAACATAAATCCATTACTTCAAACAAATTTTGATTTGTAAATGTGATCCTTTTAAAACATCGAGTCTTAATTTGAGATGTTAGATAAAAACTAATAATGCAACAAGAGGAAATAACAAGATAAAAGGGCACCTCAATGATTAACCTAAGAAAATGGATAACATGAAAGCAAGATAAACAAATTGATTGCTGTTTGTTATACCTTCTATGCTGTTTTTTCCTTGGTTGGCCCTTCATTTTGAAGAGTTGTGTGCTGCTTTAATGACAAGTTATGTTGAATATGCAGAATGATATGCAAAGTGGAAGAAAATATGATGATTATGAGATGAGAGTTCAAATGGAAAATTGACAAGAGTTTGGTAGCAAAAGACTTGATCTCCAAAATGGGAAAAATGAGGGGGTATTTATAGGATAATTGGAATTCTCTAGAGAATTCAACGGTTGAGATTGATCCAACAAGATCAAGATGAAGGGCTATAGTGAGTTGAGGACACACAAGCCCTCACATCTTGACATGTGAAATGTGAGATGTTTTAGGGTGGAGTGATGTGGAAATGAGGTGGAGGAGAAAGATAAGAGGTGGAAGAGAAGTACATGAAGTGGCTGAAGGACAAGTACCTTTGAGGTACCTTGTGGGATGAAAATATTTCCTCAAAAAAGAACTCCTTGTCTCCAAATGAGGATGAAAGAGACTTTTGAGAGATTTTAGAATTCCTCAAAAATCTCCATGGAAAAAAGAGAAGTGGTTGAAAGAATAAATGCAAATTAAAAATTTACATTCATTGGAGAGTTTATTGGGTAAAAAGTCTCCAAGAAGCTGGAGATTTGTCACATGTGGCTGATGTGACAAGTCCAAGGTTCTACAAGTCCTTGGCACATGTAAAGTGACAAGTCAAGCCTTCTAGAATCTTGCATGGGGGATGAAGAAGACCTTGGAAAAACAAAAGTGAATTAAAAATTCACATGGGGAAGAGAGGAACCTTGGGCAAATAAATGTGAATTAAAAATTCACATGGGGAAGAGAGTCCAGGCTAAAAATGGTAAATGGGAAGGTTGATCAGAAAAGGTAAGCTAAATGTGATTAATGATTCTGATTAAGGTTGTGCAAACATGGGATTAAGGTAATTAAAGAGGGATTAGAGGCAAGTGGGAGATTATGGAGGATGTGACACTTAATCAAGATTAAGTGGTGCACATCCTAATCACAGATTAATTAATTTAATCTGGATTAAAAGAGGGTTATGGAGAATGTGACAAGGAAAGAGAAAAGGGGGAATTAAAAATTGATTTTAATCCAAAAGGGTTAAAAGACTAAATTAAATAATGTCACATTTATTTAATTTAGAGAAAAATAGGGATAGGGTAAAGTATTTAATTTATTTAATTACATACTTTAGGAACCTTAGGCAGAAAATAAAATAATGATTAAATAAATTATTTAATCACTATTAATAAAATAGATGAATAGAGTAGACGATTTTGATCTTATGAAAGTCATCAAATTTGGATGTCTACATTTTGCCCCTCTTCGAAGTACGGTTAGAATAACTGTGCTTTGAAGAAAAGAAAGTGCAGATGACTCTATAGAGGAAGTAACTGGAAGATGATGCCCTAGTGTGGGGGGGAGGACCTGAGCTGTCCGAATTAGCGGAATAATGGATGAGGATGCCCCAATCTTGGAAGGGATTGACTATGGCAGGGAAAATTGGTAAATGTGAAGAGTATGCCCCCTCAAGAGGGTGACGGGGAAAAAGAAGGGTCTTGGACAACATCTTGGTAAGAAAAAACGGATGGTATAGTTGGAAAGAGGGTGAAAAATTAGGCAAGTTTACCTTTTGAACGAAGTTAATCGGACAAACAAGGTGCAAATGGCGGCCCTGGGAAGTGAAGGGATTAATCAGAAGAATAAAAAGGTAAAAATACCTCTTAAAAAAGGGAGTGAATATAAAGTAATTTTGAAAATTACCTCATCTCATTTGCACTGTAGCAGTTGAGAGAAGAGGAGAGATATCAAGCAGACGAGGAGTGAAGATGTCGAGAGATAATGACACCGAGATCGTCCACCGGATAGACGAGGTTCGACAGTCCTACAGACAGCAGGATGGACCCCGCCAGGTAGGCAACAAAATCCCCTGTGCATTATTTTTGAAATTTTAACGTATTTTTAGGCGTTTGATCAAAAATGTAAAACATGGGTTTTGTGGACGAGAAAAAATTAGAAAATGGGTGAGAAAAAAAAAATTTAAAATTTAAAAAAAAAATGAAAGTTTTGGAGGAAAAATAAATTATGTCGTCGGGGGGTGTGCCAAGCCCGGGGCAGAGAACACCGAGAGGGATATAGCACAGAGGCAGGCACGTCGAGGGCAGGGTGATGGGACAGTGCTAGAGACTATGCGGGCAGAGAGGGAGAGGTTCGTAGAGCAGATACGACTACTGACAGCGGCACAGGAGGCATGGGAACAAGAGCGATGGGCCATGAGCAGAGAGCGGGATAGGTACAGGCATGAGCAGAATGTCGCTCGGTTCTAGGCTAGGTAGAGAGACGAGTATATGCACGAGGCAGCGTACTAGAGGGGTGCGTATGAGCAAGCACTGCTAGATCTGGCACAGCGTACAACGCAGTATGTTAGGCAGATACCACAGATGTCAACACCGTCCCAATCTTTAGGGACACAACCAGGGGGTACAGTGATTTCTAGCCGACTCTTTCTCGATTTGGGACCCCAAGGCGTGAGTCTCAGGGGACTCTTACACACAGGAGACTAGTACCTGAGTCTCCTCAAAGGTCAGGTGTGGGCAGTTCAGGACAGGCAGAGGACAAGATATAGGTGCTTTTGACAGGTACCAGATGGTGGTGTAGTGCATATTTTTAGATGATGCACCTTATTTTGAGCATGATATGGAGGTGATTATGTGGTGACTATATTTTGGATATGGACATTGTATTATTGTGATGATGCTATTTGATGGTCCCCATTGATATTATGCCATACATTTTGGTGATGTATGGTATGCATATGGTGTTTTATTGATGTTCCTATGATAGCTGATGTATGTTATGCATATGTATATGATATTTTTGTGTTGATATGGATGTTGTATTATGATGTGAATGTTTTTACTTATGCATGTGTGATTAGGGATAATGTTAATGATTTATGAATGGTAATGCAATTGTATTAATAATGTAAGTAATATGGGCCTATTAATGATGCATAGGTGGATATGGAAATGTATGGATGAATGATCATAATGAAGTGAATGAACCGACATGAATTAATGCAATATGGATAAATGAACTTAATGTATTGATGCAAATGGATAAATTAATGGATGTAAATGGATAAATGAACTTAATGAATTGATGCAATATGGATAAATGAATGGATCTAAATGGATAAATGAACTTAATGAATTGATGCAATATGGATGAATGAATGGATGTAAATGGACTTAATGAACTTAATGATTGATGCAATATGGATAAATGAATGGATGTAAATGGATTAATGAACTTAATGATTGATGCAATATGGATAAATGAATGGATGTAAATGGACTTAATGATTGTAGACATAAGTATCAATGGGTAGGTGATATGCGTAGGGTGTGTGGAGTGCAGTACCTATCAAAGACCGTAGGGATCCCGAGAAGAAAAGTTAGTAAGAGGGAATGAGAGTTTGCATAACCAAAATCACGAGTCATAGACGTAGGAGCAAGATAGGATGAAGGGGGAATATGCAATGAGATGAAATGCAACATAAATGCAATTTGTCATCCTTTAGAGCATTGATTTTTGCTATAGCATAAGACATCGGGCGTCAGGGTATGTAAACCAAGATGGATTAATGTCTAATGCATAAAAAAAACACGACAAACAAGAAAGATATCCCAATACCCCAAAGTAGCGATGACTTTGGTCGAGCCAGGTATTGGAATAACCACAAGCACAAAGGGATGCCCCCACATAACGCAGAATCTGAAAAGAATCCCGGTGGGTACCACATGGGGCATCCCAGCAGATAGTAACAATAGTCAAGAGATGTCCCTATGTTAACTAGGAAAAACACACCACAATATGAAGGATCATGGCGATCTTGACTAGTGATTATAGGGAGCTCAAATGATAAACAAAGTCCAAAAGTACCAAAAGACCGTAATCAATTACAAGCGTCCTTTGCCATAAGATCCCAAGGATGAAGGGGGTTGATGTGGTCTGTTAGGAAGGATGCATCCCGTTAAGACCAATGATGGATACTAAGCTAAAGTGACCTAGATGACGCAGGATGATTGTCATTGGGAAAATTTCTTGATACGAGATCTTGTTTGTGAAGAATCAGCGATGATAGAGACATACTTGACAACAAGACAACAAGAGGACGAGACACAACCTAAAGACCTAGGGGCTCGAGGGTTGATAAAAAGATCAACCTTGCCTACGTTAAAGCGCAGAGCCCTCGTAGTTCAGAAAAAGATCACAATAAAAAAGCGGAAAGTGGACCGATGGATGACCAAGACAAACACAAGCCCCAGGGGCAGATCAAAAGATCAAGCTTGCCTACATGCAAGCGCAGGGGCAACGTAGTTCGGACATGACAAAAGACTGATGATGGACAAGATCGGAAAGTGGACCATGAGGACAGATGATGAAGGACAAAATGCCTCGGGGGCCAATCCAAAGATTAGCCTTGCCTACGTGCAAGCGCAGAGGCGTCGTAGTTCAGGAAGAGACGATGATAAAAGCGGAAAGAGGGCGATGATGACAGATGATGGAAGACAATGATCAAACGGACCGACCACAAAAGAAGACACAGAGAAGCCCCGGGGGTAGATCAAAAGACCAACCTTGCCTACGTGCAAGCGTAGGGGCAACGTAGTTCACAATGAGACCTAGATGGAGACAAACACGAAGAGTGAGCCTAGATGAAGACAAACACAACAATGAGGTGACATAAGCTCATATTAGGATAATAAGCTCAGGAATTCAAATAGCGAATTACGGTCGTCCAATGCTCAACCAGAATATACCAAGCAATGAGGTGATGTAAGCGGATGTGAGGATATGGGGATTGAGGAATCGGCGGATAAGTCATAAAGTAACTAGGATGTGAGGTAGATAATGATTAAGACCTATACGAGAGGCGCCTATTGCCAGGTTTTCACCCATCGTACGTATCCAAGGCGCCACGCAGGGGTGGTTTTCACCATAGGACGAATTATTTCTCTTTACTATTTTTGGATTTTTGGATTTTTTAATTTTTTGTATTTTTGACTTTTACCAGGAAGGATACCCCAGCTGACCTAAGTGTAGAACTTCTTCAAGTGCATGATGTTGATGGGTTCCTCCAAGGGCTCGCCTTCAGGGGTGGAGAGCCTGTAGGCGCAGAACCATACTTCGTTGTGATGACATAAGGGCCCAACCAATTTGCTTCAAACTTAGCCTTTTTCTCTCGATCTTGCTAATTC
Source organism: Sequoiadendron giganteum (assembly GCA_007115665.2). Classification (NCBI taxonomy): domain Eukaryota; kingdom Viridiplantae; phylum Streptophyta; class Pinopsida; order Cupressales; family Cupressaceae; genus Sequoiadendron; species Sequoiadendron giganteum. The sequence continues at coordinate 91,449,067 of CM021108.1, forward strand.
AGCTTATTTTCTTTTAGGACCGAATCACCAACATGGAATTGGCGAGGGAGGACTTTCTTATTGGAGCTCCTTTTGAGTCGGTGTTGATAAGCTTGCAGATGGTTATAAGCCTTCACCCGTTTTTCATCCAGTAATTCCAATTGTGCCAAGCGTGCCACTCAAGTGTCGTCGTCAGTGATGAGATTCTTGAGGGAGATGCGGAGTGAAGGGATTTCAACTTCGATTAGCAAGATGGCTTCAACACCATAGACAAGAGAATATGGAGTAGCTCCGATAGGGGTGCGGATGGATGTACGGTAGGCCCAAAGAGCAGGATGGATATGGAGATGCCAATCACGGCCAATGCTATTGACCATCCTCTTAATGATTTTGATCAATGTTTTGTTTGTTGCTTCTGCCTGTCCATTACCTTGGGGGTAAAAGGGAGTGGGCCAACGATGTTGGATATGATACGTGTCACAAAGGAGTTTCATACACTTATTTTTGAATGGTTTTCCGTTGTCAGTGATGATGGCGGAGGGGATACCATACCTACAGAAGATATGGTAGAGGATGAACTTAGAGATCTGAACACCAGTGATTTGAGTGAGTGGAATGGCTTCCACCCACTTGGTGAAGTATTCAGTGGCTGTGATGATAAAGGTGTGACCATCAGAAGATGGAGGGTAGATCTTGTCAATCAAGTCAAAACCCCATTGTGAAAACAGCCAAGGTGTAGTGATACGTTGGAGCTCTTGTGCTGGAGCGTGAATCAGATTTGCATGTTGTTGACATGGAAGACACTTTTTCACATATTCACAAACATCCTATTCCATTGTGGGCCAGTAATATCTTGCTCTGAGAATTTGTTTGGCTAGGGCCATACGATTAGAATGGGCCCCACAAATGCCACTATGTACTTATGTTAATGTTGTGCGGGCTTCAGTTTCATCTAAACAACGGAGGAGCGTTCCATCATACCCACGTCGATAAAGTGTATCACCGATAATGGTGTAGCGGGTCGTGCGTTGGATAAATGATTTACGTTGGTTTCTCGTGAGGTCATGTGAGAGGGTGTTGTCATGAATGTAGGTGTAAATGTCATGGTACCAAGGGGATTCAGGACCTATAATAGCACACACCATGTCACTCTTAGGGATATCATACGTTGGGATTAGGAGTTGCTCGACCAGAAATTGACAATTTGTGCAATCTTTTGGCATGTCGAGGAGAGAACCAATGGTAGCCATAGCATCTGTTGCCTTATTCTGGAGTCTCGGGATCTGCTCAAATTGGATGGTAGTGAAATATTTCTTGAAGTCATCCACCATTCGTTTGTAAGGCAACAACTTTTCATCTTTTGTTAGAAACTCATCGTTGACCTATTTTATGACTAACAGGGAGTCACCAAAAACTTGCAGATGAGTGATGTGCCATTGGACTGCAATTCTGAGGCCTCTGAGAAGGGCTTCATATTCAGAGATGTTGGTGCAAGGAAAAGCCAATCTAAATGATTTCGATATGTAGTCGCCTTGGGGGGTGATAAGCAAGATTCCTGCTCCCGATCCATTATGAGTGTGTGATCCATCAAAGTACAGTGTCCAGGTGGTGGCTTCTGAGACTGTAAATACTCTTTCATCTAGAAATTCAATTTTTCTGGGATAGGCGTCCACTAACGGGGCATCTGCCAAGTGATCCGCTATTACTTGTCCTTTAATGGCCTTTCTATCCACATATTCTATATCAAACTCACTGAAGAGCATGATCCATTTAGCCATTCGACCAGTCGGGGTTCTCTTGGATAACAGGTACTTGAGGGGGTCGACTTTGGATATCAATTTTATAGGATGGCTATGCATATAGTGGCATAGCTTTTGTGTGTTGAAGACCACAACGAGACATGTTTTTTCCATTGGTGAATAATTGAGATCATACCCGACCAGTGTGCGGCTAATGTAATAGATCGCTCGTTCCTTTGAGGATTCATCATGTTGTGCCAATAATGCCCCCAATGCAACTGATGTGGCAGATATGTACAATAAGAGGGGTTTTCCAGGGATAGGTGGCATCAAGATCGGTGGGTGGGCCAAGTATCCTTTGATCATGTCAAAACCCAACTAACACTGTTGATTCCACTTGAAGCTGGTGTCTTTCTTGAGAAGGTGGGTGAATGACTAACATTTATCCACAAGTTGGGCTATAAACCGGCGGATGGATTGTAGTTTCCCTTGGAGGCTCCTTAATTGTTTCAGGTTTCTTGGTGGGGGCATATCCATGATAGCTTTCACCTTAGTCAAGTCAACCTCGATGCCTCTTTGAGACACTATGAAGCCCAACAGTTTCCCTGATGTGACACCGAACACACTTTTTTGGATTCAGTCGAAGTTTGTATTGTTCTAAGCACTCAAAGATCTGTTTCAGAATGGCAGGCTGCTCTTCTCTACTTCCAAATTTTGCCAGTAGGTCATCAACATAATCTTCCATGATGATGTGGATGAGGTCATGGAATATAACCATCATTGCTCATTGATATGTTGCCCCCCATTTTTGAGACCAAAGGGCATGACATTGTAACAAAAAGTACCCCAAGGTGTTGTAAAAGAGGTTTTGTGTTGATCTTCAGGGGTAACCCGGATCTAATTGTAGCCAGAGAAGCCATCCATGAGGGATAGCATCTCGTGTCCTGCAGTGATGTCGACCAACATGTCGATGTTAGGCAAGGGGAAGTTGTCTTTTGGATAAACTTTGTTAAGATCTCGAAAATTTGTACAAATTTTGATGTCTCCATTGGGTTTAGCAACAAGTACTATATTGGAGATCCAATCAGAGTAATCAATGGGCCTGATAAAACCAGCATCCAGTCTCTTTTCCAATTCCTTTTTAACCAATAATGCCACCTGCAGATGCATCTTTCGGAGCTTCTGCTTGACAGGTTTGGCCTCTGGACGGACATCCAAATGGTGTACAACAAGATTAGGATCCAGGCCAGGCATATCAGAGTAAGCCCATGCCAAGTTGATAACCCCTTCACGGAGAATTCAAACAATGGTGGTATATTCTTCTTTGGATAAAGATTTGGCCACATAGGTGATCCTTGGGGTTTCTTATGTCCCAAAATTCACCTCTTGTGTTTCTTCAATGAGGATCGAAGATTGCTCAGATAGTTGTGTTCCTACAAGGGGAAGATGAACGTCCCCATCTTCTAGTGTCATATTAAGGTTTTCACTATCAGATACATCCTTTGTTTTTACTTTTTCGTAGTCAAAAAACGCCTCGGTGAGGTTTTCACTTGATGACCCATTTTTTTTTGTTTCTTTTTGTTTTTGTGATTAAGGCGTTCATCTTCCCCCAATCCCATTAGATGTACATAGGTATCCTCTGAGGGAAATGTGCTAACAGGTGTGCTACCTTGTAGGTCATGATCGATAAGCTCAAGATGTTTAAGGGATGAAGTTATGGTACAAACAGATAAGCATTCAAACATGGCGGGGAGGTCAATGTGATTCAGATCATCGTATGCATGTATGATGGACTCTTCCTCCGGTATGTCTTCGAGGGAATCGTCGTCAACACTAACATTGTTAGAAGTGCTAGCGGATGTTATAGAACCCTTCTATTTAGTATCATAACCCAAGCCCAAATTCCTTGGTCGGATGGTAGTTGCTTCAATGGGCAGACATTTTCCTTGTTCTTCTGCACCAAGGCCTCCGCCTTGGTAATGGCACTTTTCAATGAACTTGGAGGCACGTGGATAGACTTCGTGAAAGTATTCAATAAGGGGACATGGTGGCTCAAGTTCCTCCCGATAAACCCATTGACTGATATCTTCGTCCATTTGATCTTGGAGGGGTCCCAAATCATTGAATGTTGTTGACCCCATGTTCTTGGACGTGAGTGTAAGTGTCTTTTCTTCTACTTTTGGTAGCGGCAGAATTGGTTGTCCATATGTGCGGGGCAAAGGCGGCATGGTGGCCACATTGAGTGTGGTATGCATCTCATATTCGCCACATCCCTTATCTATGATCTGGACCTTGGTGACAATAGAAGCGGGTGTGGATGATGGTGGAGATGAAGTGTTTAGTGTATTGGTGTATGGGACAGGATCGGATGTTGGGGATGCCCCCATTTTGACTCTTGGGCAATAATGTGAATGTGGAAAAGAAGCTTCCAAGACATGACAATATTCAAAACGCTGAGAGTCGGCTTGTATGGTGACATCCATTCCTTGAAATGGGAACTTTAGGCATTGGTGATAGGTGGATGGGACGACTTGCATAGAATGAATCCATGGACGGCCAAGAAGGATGTTGTATGGGAGTTCAAGGTCCAGAACATGACACATAGTGTATTGTACAATGGGGCCCACTTGAATAGGGAGGCAAATAATGCCTTCAGAATCTTGCTTTGCATTATCATAGGCCTTGATGGTGATCACTTGATTTCTCAGATCAGCTTGGGTGTATCCAACCTGTTGTATGAATTTTAATGTATAGAGATTTAGGGTCGAACCATTATCTACCAGTACCCTTTTTACTTTTTGACAATTGACACCGACCTCGAGATGGAGGGGGAGATTGTGGCTTGAATCAAGATGTGGCATGTCCTTTTGGCTAAATGCTAACTGATAGGTCGATGAGAGACTGCCTACCAATGCTTGAAATTGGGTAGGGTCAATATTATCAAGGACTTGTGTGCTCTGCAAAGCCTTAGTTAGGATATCTTGATGTACGGGAGACGACTTAAGCATATCCAAAATGGATATTTGGGCTATAGTCTTACCTAGATGGTTAGGATGTTATATTGGGAATTGGTGGATGGTCGTTGGGTAGATGGAGGTGCTACTAGGACTGTGACGTGGGTCCACCGAGTTGTAACAGCACATTGTGGATCTTTTCCTTTAACATGTATCATGGATACACGTGGCTCCATTTGTTTTACATATGAAACCACACCTTGATAATTATATGGTACACTTTTGTAGCTAATGTTATTGGTACTGTTACCTTGCTTATTATTATTGCTAGGTCCAGGATTTGAGTTGGACGTACTAGGACCCTGATTATGGTTAGGAAAGGCGATTTGATATATTTGTAATTAAGCATTGGACGAAGATGTTGCGTTAGCATCTACATGGATTTCACCTCAATCAATGAGACCTTGAATGTTGGTTTTTAGGCCTTGACATTTATCGAAGGTATGTCCCTTAATCTTGTGAAACTCACAGTACTCGTTGTCTTTAAATCAAGCAAGCTTGGGTTTAGACGTATCGAGAGGTTTGGTGACAGGATATGTGATGGGGTAATTAGCTTGAAGAAGCTTATTAAACACCATGCTAAGGGGTTCTCCCAACTAAGTGAACTGTTATTTGTTTCCCCCTTGGTTATTTTGGTTCGCTTGTTGTCGTCGTGCCCCTTGGGGGACGGATATGGTGTTCTGAACTGACGGTTGTTGCTGAAGAGGATATCTTTGTGTGGTGGTGGCCACTTGAACATGTTTGGTGTCAATGACACCATCATTGACAACATTTTTATTTCTATTCCAATAACGAGGTTTATCCCCAAATGATTTCTCTCTATCATAATTGAAATGTTTGACTTGTCCTTTTGCGACAAGGGCTCGTTCTAAGATGGGGCCTTTCTCCACAAGCCCCGCAAAGGTGGTGATACAATGGAGTTGGAAATTATGAGTCATATCCAGGTGGGAGTTTTCGATAAACAATGTGACCATGTCTTTTTCTATTGGTGGGGATTTCATCCTGCTAGCCAAGGCATGCCATCTTTGCAAGTAGCTTGCAAAGGTCTCTCCATCACGTTGTTTTTCTTTGAGGAGATCAAGTGTGTCAATATCTTTCTCTAGATTAAAAGAGAAGTGAGAGACAAACTGTTCAGATAATTGTGCGAAGGTTTTGATAGATCCCTTTTCCAGACCCATAAACTAGTTGAGGGCAACCCTTTGTAGACTTTTAGGGAAAAGTCGGATAAGATAATTATCATTATGCATGATCCCTTGGCAATGAGCATAAAATTCTTGAAGATGAGCTCTAAGATCTTTGGTTCCTTTGTATTTATCAAATTTGGGTATCTCAAAATGTTTGGGAAAAAGAATTAAGGAGATGGAGGGATCAAACGGATAAGGACATATGTCCTCAAACTTGAATGATTGTTTACCCGCTCCAGCTTGTAAGTCCTTTAATGTTGCTTTTACTTCTTCCAAGTCCTTATTGACAGGAGTCATGGGAGTCAAAATGGATTGAGTGTATGGATAATGTTGTGGGTATGATGAGGATTGCCCTACCGTTGTTGGATCATAAACGGGTTGAGTTGGATATGAATGCGTTGGTTGATTGTAAGAGAATTGATAGTTGGATGATTGGTTGTGTTGAATGGGAGCCACTTCTTGTTGATAGTAGGAAACAAGACAGGGGTCTTGTTGCTGCATAGCATTTTGGTAATGCATAGAGGTAAGGCCTCTTTGTGGATGTGATGATGATTGTTGGTAATAAGAAGCGTAAGGTGCCCCTTGTTGGTGAGTTTGTTGTTGTTGCAAGTAGGGCGGATAGGATTGGTATTGTTGTGCAATGGTGGGTTGTTGCGTGGCATATGGGTATGGATTTGATGTTTGTTGGTGGGGATTGTGTTGAGGTTGTGAAAGATTGATGTAAGGTGGCGATTGGGTGTGTGTTTGGGTTTGCTCATTTTGATGAGGATTCGTATGGGATGGAATAGTGTATGTGTTAGAGGGATGATAGAAGTACTTAATAAGCGGGTTATGGTGTGTTTGTGTAGGGATGTGCACATGTTGTTATGGAGGTCGTTGTTGTTGTTGATGAGATGGGTGAGATAAGATATGTTGTTGTTGTTGAGATGGGTGAGATGGGATGTGTTGTTGTTGTTGAGATGTATGTTGCACCACTTGGTGTGATAGTTGTGTGAGAACGGAAGTGTGTTGTGGATGTTGTGGATGCAAGTGTTGAGATGAAGCTATAATAGTAGCGACATGTTGTGGTGGTGCTGGTAGTGTGGTGGATTGGTGTGGATTATTTGGAGGTTGTGGAAATGCAAGAGGTAGCACATTGGTAAGTGGAGATGTGCCCCCAATATTAGAATATGGGGGAGGAAGCGGTAGAGCATATGGGATGTATGACGACATGCCATAGGTATGGGGATCATTAGGATCGGGTGGTGGAATAGTAGATGTTGTGGTTGGAAGACGAGGATATTCTTGGACTTGATGGATGATAGCATTTTCGAGTTCGGGGTGGTACCAATTTTCAGTGGGTGCACCTTCAGGAACGTAGGAATTTTTTGGAACATGTTGTGAGGTTTGTTGGTCAACAAATGGAGGAAGGGCATATTGTGATGTATTGAAACCGGATGGTGGTTTGACTCCCTTCATGAGTAAGGTGGCGAGGATTGTATCCCCACGTTCATTTAGGAGACCATCCGTCATTTGGACATTGGCAGGATTACTGAGATATTCGTCGATGGTGACTTCGGGTTGATTGACCATGTTTTCGTTACTAGGTGGTGTTATATTGTGGATGTCATTGTTTGATTGAGATGAGACGTCGTTATGAGGATCATGTGGAATGTTATTAAGATCTAGAGGGATATTTGGTTGGGAACCTTGATTTTGTTGTTCTGCCCTTTGCTTTTTTGTTTGTAAACGGTTTTGAACGGGCATGAACGTGCAAAACAACTAGGTAATTTCAAGATACAATCTCTAAAGGATGATCTAGGTAATGATTTGGATTAATTGATTTAGATTGGATGAGGGATCAATTGATGATGTCTCAATTTGATGATTTAAATGGATTTGTTTGGATCAAATGATGATGTATCAATTTGATGATTGGATGGGGATTGGATTTGATTGGATCAAATGATGATGTATCAATTTGATGATTGGATTGATAATTGGATTTGATTGGATCAAATGATGATGTATCAATTTGATGATTTGGATGATGATTGGATTTGATTGGATCAAATGATGATTTATCAATTTGATGATTTGGATGAGGATTGGGTTTGATTTGATCAATTGATGATGTATCAATTGGATGATGTGGACGAGGATTGGTTGATGGAGGGGATCCTAAAACCTGATTTGGAAATCACCCTAAGTGACTTATGACATTGATTGATCGATTTGAGCTAGCTAAATCGATGATCACGGCACCGAATCCGCCTTGAGATGGAAGGGGATTGATTTGGGTCAATGACGTTGTCTTACAACACAAATCCGCCTCAAGATAGAAGTGGATTGATTAGGTTGAACACAAGGATTGATTATGTAGGATAATGATCAACTTAACACCTTCGTCAATTCGGGAAAATAACACCTAAAACAAGCTTTAAGGGGTTGTGTGTTGAGAGATGATAATGAATGCAAATGGAAGATGTGTTGTTAAAGATGTTTAGGTCTCACAATAAGATGGGTATCCCAAATGGTGGAATGGTCAATGTGAATGTGGTAAATGGACATTTTAAAAATGTTAAATGGAGGTTTGGAATGGTCAAATGGACGTTTGGATTGGTTAGATGAGTGTTTAGCATGATCAGATGATCAAATGGAGACTTTAGGGGTTCAAACGGAGGTTTGGAATGGTCAAATGGATGAAATCATCCGTTCAGTGGGATGTATTCATATTTCTGCAGTAAAAACTATCAGAAACGTTGGATCACAAGAGCATATCCGCACTTCTATAGAAAAAAAAGAAAAAAAATGTTGAATCAGGGGGGCAAATTTGCCCTTCTGCAGTGGAAAATGTTGAAACAAGGGGAGCAAGTTCGCCCCTCTGTAGTGGAAAATGCTGAAATAGGGGGGCAAGTTCGCCCCTCTACAATGGAAAATAGCAACTTGGTTTGGATGAGGGATTTTGGCAAGGACTTAAAAAAATTCAATGATGGTTTGATTTATCAAAATTTACGGGTTCTTCACAGAAAGACACTTTGAACAAGCACAATCCTATGATTAGTGTTAATGGGTATGGCCAACAAAAGTCTTACTCTAGGATAAACAAAGTTTCTAGGGAGTCCTCGATATACGCTCGATATGTAAGGCATAAACCGTGAACACCAATCCGTCACAAGCGTGAGTCGGGAACCCCAGCGAGATACTGAAAGGTTCGAACCAACTCTTCACGTCTATCTAGGTATCACCCTAGCTTCAACGCTTTGCCAATTACGACACAACTGGATTGGGGTACAGCTTTCGCTCTCCCCCTTTTATATACCCCGTCGGTATGCGTGGTTGGGATTGTCCCTTGGAGTGATGAAATCCCCAAGCAGATCTCGCTAAGAAGAAGACACTAATCATTTCCCACTTCCCCCTTCGGATCCGTACAAAGTGCAAAGGAGGAAGGTGAAAACAAACTAATGACCCTTTAGGATAAAACAAATAAAACAGACACAACAACCAGCAAATGTTACTTTCCCCTACTTATACAAAGTAAATAGATAAAGCAGTAAAGAAATACTTCAAAAATCAGAATAAAACAAAGGCCTTGCAAGCAAACGTTAGTTGTTTTATCTTCTTTTCTTTGTGATTTTCAGAAAAACACTCAAGATATCAGCAAGAAATCTGACTTCACCCACCAACAAACAGGGTTAGAGGATTAGAGCACAAAACAGCAAAAAAAAGATACAAAAATGAAGCTAAAATGCACTTTTTTACCTTCTCGAATGTGCTGTTAAGGGCAAATCCGCCCCTCTGCAGTGAAAAATGTTGAATCGGGTGGGCAAATCTACCCCTCTGCAGCAAATAGTTAGCAAAAACGTCGGATTGTGAGGGCGTATCCGCACTTCTGCAGAAAACAGTTAGGAAAAACGTTAGACTGCGGGGGCATATCCACACTTTTGCAAAAAACAGTTAGAAAAAACATTCGACTGAAGGGGCGTATCCGCACTTCTGCAAAAACACAGTTAGGAAAATAAACATTGGACTGTGAGGGCGTATCCGCACTTCTGCAGTAAAAACTGTTAGAAACATTGGATCGCAGGGGCGTATCCGCACCTCTACAGTAAAAATTGTCAGAAACGTCGGATCGTGAGGGTGTATCTGCCCCTCTGCAGTGCCCGGGAGGGCAAATCCGCCCCTTTGTGACCTAAATCTGCAAACAAGCTAAACAACAACAAACGTAAAATAAAGAAACCCTTTTGTGGGTCCCACCGGACATGCCAGAAATGTGATTCTTTTAAAATGTCAAGTCCTAATTTGAGATGCTAGATAAAAACTAATAATGCAACAAAAGGAAATAACAAGATAAAAGAACACCTCAATGATTAGCCTAAAAAAATAGACAACATGAAAGCAAGATAAACAAATTGATTGTTGTTTGTTATACCTTCTATGCTGCTCTTTCCTTGGTTGGCCCTTGATTTTGAAGAGGTGTGTGCTCCTTTGATGACAAGTTATGTTGAATATGCAAAGTGGAAGAAGATGTGATGATTATAAGATGAGAGTTCAAATGGCAAATTGACAAGAGTTTGGTAGCAAAATATTTGATCTTCAAAATGAGAAAAATGAGGGAGTATTTATAGGATAATTGGAATTCTCTAGAGAATTCAACGGTTGAGATTGATCCAACAAGATCAAGATGAAGGACTATAGTGAGTTGAGGACTCACAAGCCCTCACATCTTGACATATGAAATATGAGATGTCTTAGGGTGGAGTGATGTGGAAATGAGGTGGAGGAGAAGGATAAGAGGTGGAAGAGAAGTACATGAGGTGGATGAAGGACAAGTACCTTTGAGGTACCTTGGGGGATGAAAAGATTTCTTCAAAAAAGAACTTTTTGTCCCCAAATGAGGATGAAAGAGATTTTTGAATTTGAATTCCTCAAAAATCTCCATGGGAAAAGGAGAAGTGGTTGGAAAAATAAATGCAAAATAAAAATTTACATTCATTGGAGAGTTTATTGGGTAAAAGGTCTCCAAGAAGCTGGAGATTTGTCACATGTGGGTGATGTGACAAGTCCAAGGTTCTACAAGTCCTTGGCACATGTAAAGTGACAAGTCAAGCCTTCTAGAATCTTGAATGGGGGATGAGGAAGACCTTGGAAAAACAAAAGTGAATTAAAAATTCACATGGGGAAGAGAGTTCGGACTAAAAATGGTAAGTGGGAATGTTGACCAAAAAAGGTAAGCTAAATGTGGTTAATGATTCTGATTAAGGTTGTGCAAACACAAGATTAAAGTAATTAATGAGAGATTAGAGGCAAGTTGGAGATTATGGAGGATGCGACACTTAATCAAGATTAAGTGGTGCACATCCTAATCACAGATTAATTAATTTAATTTGGATTAAAAAAGGGTTATGGAGAATGTGACAAAGAGAGAAAAAAGAGAATTAAAATTTGATTTTAATCCAAATGGGTTAAAAGACTAAAATAAATAATGTCATATTTATTTAATTTAGAGAAGAAAAGGGATAGGGTAAAGTATTTAATTTATTTAATTACATATTTTAGGAACCTTAGGCAGAAAATGAAATAATGATTAAATAAATTATTTAATCACTATTAATGAAATAATGAATAGAGTAGACGATTTTGATCATATAGAAGTGATCAAATTTGGATGTCTACAGTAAATTTAGTGCTAGTTAATACCTTTTCCCTCAATGTCTAGATGCATCAGCTACATCCTTCCTGGTCGTTACTTAGGAACTCATTTTAATTTTTTCATAGTCTTTCATTTCCTTCATCTCTTCTCGTGTATCATATAGATTTTAGAAATCCCATTAATTTGTTGTTCGTTGTATTTCAAATACTTGTACAATAATAAATGTTACCAATTGAAAAGCCACCACTGTCCAAACCTAACTTGCTGAAAAACAAATTGCCAGATTACATAATCCATTACTTCAAACTCATTTTGATTTGTAAATTTAGTGCTAGTTGATTCCTTTTCCCTCAATGTCTAGATGCATCAGCTATATCCTTCCTGGCCATCACTTAGAACTCATATTAATTTGTAAAATTGGTGCTAGTTGATTTTTTTCCCTTAATGTCTAGATGCATCAAATGTGTCCTTCCAAACTTCAGGCAACGATTGTTAGATGACCCATCCATCACTAAACCAATAAATAGCCCAGTGCTGGTAGACTGGCCATTATTAAATTTTATGGTTTCTAGGAAACCACATTAAATGATGATGTGAAACACTGGAGAGAAGAATGCAAGATAAACATGGATGAAACCAAAAGGACGATGAATTATATACAATGATAAGAATGGGATAAATGGAAAATTTGTGAATGCTTCAAAACTTAAACAAATAATATTCACTACATACTACTTAAAAAAATCTAAGCTACTTAGCTAAATCAAAATTGCTTTTGTTTTGCATTCACTTCCCATGTGTTGGCTCTCAAAGTTGTTGGAACCCCTCTGGAAGGTTTCATCAACAAAGAGAGGAAAGCTTTCGGCCATGTCTTACGGCATGGCTTATCATATTCATCTTCAGGCTCTATAGAACCTAGAAAGGTGATCCTTTGAGGTCTTTAAGAGATGACAATCAAGGAGAACTGAAAAAATAGCATCCAAGCCTTAACTATCATACTCTAATGGAAGCCATGAGAAGACGTTCCAAACCTCATAAACAAGCAAATATGAACTAGCATTCAAATGCAAACAATTATAGAAAATAATTAGCATTACCATGGATTAATCCCCTTCATATTTCATACACGTGCACTTCGTGCCTCACCCATTCAGCCCTCTAGATGTTTAGCTAACACTAACTTGCCAACGATATTCATTTTCAAAGGAATGGGCTGGAAAGATGAGTAGCACTCTCATATGCTCAATCCTCTGATAGTATGGCTTTGAGAGAGATCTCTTGAGATATAACAAATGTTGTGAAGTTGAATTTTTAACACTTAGTCAAAATAAGCATCAAACTATTGGTAATAAGAAATTATCTTATATGAGATGAGAATGGCATGGATGATGAGGGAACCAAAACAAACAAGTGCCTTGATCTAATAGGCATCAGAGTCACAACCATGTCTTTAACATCCACCCTAATGCAATTCCACCATGAAAACCAGGGAAGCACAAGACAATAATAAGCTAGGTTCTACAATCATTAAATGATCCATAACTAATGCAGAAGCATCCCAGGTTTCAAGCAATCTTGCATCAACCAAAAACTATTTGCATTCATGTTTTCGTGCATTTCAATAGTTAAATTACAGGACCCAGACTAAAGCATTTCATACTGTATTGTAATATCAGAGCTCGTGGAACCCAGAGAACCATTTCATAAGGATGCACATTCAACGAGAGGGCCTTCATTTCGATCCACATCGTGTTTGTCCAGGGATTAAAGGAAATTCATATGTTGGCCGACCTTCACATGTTTCATCAACTTCGGGGTTTGAGACCTCTTGAGGCCAACGTGGACCTATTCTGGAACTGGGAATGGATATATATAGGCATTGTGTAGTTGCATTAGGGATCATCATTAGCATCATCACCCTCAGTAGTGTTAGATCATAGATAAGGATTTTGACCCGCATTGCATTTCTGAGCTTCACGCCATATCTTTCTGTAATCTGTAAGTCGGAAGGCAAGGCATGTTGCTAGTGAATATTTGATCATTTTCTATATTTCCATGTGTGATTATTATTCAAATCTTTGAGCTTCCATTGAGTTTACTCTTGCTGCAAGGTTGGATAGTCTTATTCCTAAACCCTCCATCCTTGACTACACCAAGTGGTATCAGAGCGAGTTTGTGAACTTTTGGGAGAGAGCGAAGTTGACCGAGGAATTTCATAAGATCATCGTGTGGATAGATCGTCGACTTGAGGCAGCATACTTGTGTTTGTCAACAGATCACCAATTGTGAGGTAGTTGCGACCCTGTAGCCAGATCGCCGACTTCAAGCAATCGCACCAGATCCTAGAAAGAGATGTCATCGAGGAGAATTCATACTACTATTAATGTTGCTAGAAAGATGGATGAGATGATGGAAATGATGCGAACAATGAAAGTGAGATTGGATGTTGTTGAAGAGGACAAGAGAAAAGGCTTAAATTCTAGAGCTAATGATGAAAGTGATGATGATGAAGTTCAAGTTGCAGACCTAGCTAAAGAGACTACAGAAGAGGAAGAATCAGATCAGGTGAAGATGTTGAAGGCTATTTTGAAAATAGGGAAGTGACCTAGAATGGAGATTGCAAACTATACCGGTAACCTAAGCCCTAAAGAGTTGATTGATTGGATAAATGACATTGAGGAATATTTTGAGTATGAAGAAATTGAAGATCCGGAGAGAGTGAGATTTGCAAAGACTAAGCTGAAGGGACATGCCGCAATATGCTGGAAGGAAGTTCAATTGGAAAGAAACAAAAAAGGCAAAGAAAAGATTGTGAAATGGGATAGAATGGTGACAAAATTGAAGAACCAATTTGTACCCGCGGACTATGCGTTGGAGTTGTTGAAGAAATTGCAATTCCTAACACAGAAGGAGAAGACTGTAAAATAATACACTAAAGAATTCCATAAGATCATTATGAGAACCGGACATAGTGAAGAAAGCAAGGAGAAAGTGGCACGATATATCAATGGGTTGAGGATGAACATTCAAGAAGAGTTGAGTCTAGTAAGGATGAATTTGGTAGAGGAAGCATATCCGTTTGCATTAAAGGTGGAGGAAATACTAAACAAAAGACATGAACAAAGGCAGAGAAGAAGAGGAGGTCGATTCCAGAGGGGAAGGTCACATTTAGAGGAGAAAAACCATATGGGGAACACAAGGACGGAGATTCATACCGCAAGGAAGAGAAGGATTCCAATTCATACCAAAAAGGGTGAGATGACAAAAACTATTACCGCCACAACAAAGGAGGCTACAATTCCTATCATAATGATGGATACCGGAGAGATGAGAAAGGATATGACAAGAGAACTTTCAGAGGAACCTGTTTTAAATGTGGAGGACATAGAGCATTTGAGTATTGCCAAGAGAGTATGAAGATAGAAAATCATGCAAGAACCGGATATGCAAAGGAAGAGCTACTGGAGCCAGCAAGTTTTGGAGGAAGCCCTGAGAAACGAGAATCACTATTCATGAGGAGGGCACTGTTCCAAGAGAAAGAAGTACCTGAGGAAGCACCACAAAGGAAAAGTTTGTTCCAGACTAGATGTAATGCAAGAGGTAAGTGTTACAAAGTTATCATTGATAGTGGTATTACAGATAACCTAATTTTTGAGGAAATGTTGACAAAGTTGAATTTGGAAAGGAGAAAACATCTGAAACCTTATAGGATAGCCTGGATTCAAGATGAGCACAAGATACTAGTAAGTGAGCAATGCCTAGTGAAATTTAAAATAGGATCATATCATGATGAAGTACTGTGTGATATTATGTCGATGGATATATGTCATATGTTATTGGGTAGACCTTGGCAGTATGATAAGAAAGTTATACATGATGGGAGAAAGAATACCTATACCATAACAACAAATGGAAAGAGGATCACCTTGAAACCTTTGGAAGATGAACCTGAAAGTGAAGTATGTGGTACAGCTAGAATCAATTTGGTAGATGGAAGGAAATTTTTGGATGGACTGAGACATGAGAACTTGTGTTTTGCTCTGATTCCAAGAAAGTGTGGAGCCTTCAATGCGGAGAGAACCACCAGAGAAGAAGAATTACTGGAGAAGGAAGTCACTGAACTGTTGACCGAGTACCAAGATCTTGTGTCAGAAAATGTGCCAGAAGGATTACCACCAATCCGGAGTATCAGTCATCATATAGACCTTATTCCCAGAGCTAGTTTTCCAAACAAAGTTGCACACTGGATGACACCAGGAGAGGATGCGGAGCTAAACAGACAGATATAGGAACTGTTAAAGAAAGGGTTGATCAGAGAAAGTATGAGCCCATGTGTGGTACCAGATGTACTTGCACCTAAGAAAGATAGAGTGGAGGATGTGTATGGATTCTAGAGCTATCAATAATGTTAAATTTGATCAAATCTATCAAATTATATACTTAAAATGAACTAGAAATAATGAAGTTGATGTCAAGTTAATTCTAAATGAATATATGAAGAACTAAGTCTGAAATTTTGTTGTAGATTTTCAATCCTCAAGAGCAGAGTATTTATTGATTTCGATTATCTTCTTTGAGGATTGGAACTCCCATAAATATAGAGAGGGGGAGTCACGTCCCATGTTAGAGAGACACGTCTTTAGGGAGACGCGTCTCATGAGAGACATGTCCGCTCATGGGACGTGTCTTAGTTAGTGTCCCTTAGTCTCACTTAAGACAATCGAACTTAATCGATTTAGCAAGGGCGATTTACATTTAAATCTGGAATTCGATCTGACTTATATAAATACAATTTATATCCTCAAAAATATAGATCGAAACTATGCTTGGATGTAGCGATTTTGATATAAATGATGATGATAAATAAATTCAATCATCATTTATATATGACCGAAGCTACCTTGTTTCAACACTCCCTCTTAGCTAGGGAAGATAACTCCAACCAAGTATAGTGATATCACCTTACTCGTGATATCAAAAGATATGGTATGCTTCTAAAAGTGTCAAGTCACATGACATTCTTCATAACACATCTTCATTATCGTATGTGCATTGACATCAAGTCACATGATATCTACCATAATAAATCATGGCATATCCACCATGAATATCTCATAAGGATCATAATGATCTTCAATTGATATCAAGTCTCATGATATCTATCAAAATGCCCACAAGATACTATCATGACATATCCACATATATCAAGTCACATGATATCTATCATGATAGTGCAACTAATCATTGTAGAGTCGTCATTTTACAATGTCAAATACAAGTGTTCATTATCAGAAAGATTGTCACCTTTCAATAATGTACACATGAGGAGAGAGGGCCCATAAAGTCATGGAGTCACACACATGACAAAAGAGTTTACACATTAAACATCTTTTAAATACACTAGTACAAAATAAACAATTTGAATCTCAATCTCAATAACAATTTACATTTCAACCACACCAAGTTTCTTCCTGAAGTGTTCAACTTTAACTCTGGAGAGAGGCTTGGTGAGAATGTTTGTTGTTTGATCATTTGTACTAATATACTCCAACTGGATCACATTCCTTTCTACCATGTCTCTCACATAGTGGTAAGGGATCTCAATATGCTTAGATCTATTATGGAATACTAGATTTACTGAAAGCTTAATGCAACTATAATTATCACAGTGGATAATAGTAGGATTCAGGGGCTCACCAAATAATCCCACAAGTAGTTTTCGGAGTCATACTGCTTCTCTTGCCCCCATAAAGGCTGCAATATATTCAGCTTTTGTTGAGCTTTGTGCCACTGAAGACTGTTTCTTGCTAATCCAAGAGATCATAGCCGATCCTAAACTGAAGCAACATCCTGATGTGCTTTTCCGATCAGTTACACGTCCAGCCCAATCTGAATCAAAGTATCCATGTAAATCTAGTTGGACATTTATGTATTTAAAACCATATCCAATAGGTACCTTGAAGGTATCTCAATATCTGTTTCATAGCAACAAGGTGAATTTCCTTTGGCTCACACATAAACTGGCTTAGGGCATTCACTGCATAGAAAATATATGGTCTGGTGTTAACCAAGTACATTAATGATCCAATTATCTGTCTATAGAGAGTAGAATCTACAAATTTTGATTCTGCTGCTGCTGCTACTTCTTTCAATTTGTGTAAATTGGTTTCCATAGGTGTAGACATGGCTCTACAGTCTAGCATCCCAAATCTCTTCAAACTATCAATAGTGTACTTTCCTTGATTTAAGATGACGCCATCTGATTTTTGCCAGACTTCTAACCCCAGGAAGTAATGTAAGATGCCCAAGTCTTTCATGTCAAATTATGAAGCCAGGTCCTTTTTACCTTGAGCAATAAGGTGATCTTCTCCTGTTATTAGCAGGTCATCAACATATAAAATTATTATTAGCATATCACCTTTGATTACCTCAAAATAAAGATTTGGATCTGCATCATTCTTGGAAAATCCTAGTCCCAAAAGATAGTTATCAATTTTTTCATACCAAGCTTTGGGAGCCTATTTAAGTCCATATAGAGCTTTTTTCAATCTGCATACATGTGAGTCAGATTTATGTATCACAAAACCTTCAGGTTGCTCTAGATAGACTTCTTCTTCAATGGTCCCATTCAAGAAGACAGTTTTCACATCCATTTGATGGATCTTCCAACTTTTAGGCGCTGCAATAGCTATTACTGCTCTCACAGAGGTGTACCGAGCAACAGGTGCAAATGTCTCTTCATAATCAATACCTTCCTTTTGTGAGAAACCTTTGGCCACAAAACATGCCTTGTGTTTTTCTATACTGCCATCAACGGCATGTTTGATTTTGAAGAGCCATTTGGAAGAGACAATATATTTCTCTTTTGGTCTAGGTACTATATCCCATACATCATTTTTCAAAATGGACTGATACTCTTCCGTCATTGCATCTTTCCACACTTGATGTTTAAGAGCTTCTGTAACACTAGTTGGTTCTAAACTAATGATCTCATTCATTAAGGCAACATAGCTTGAGAATCTTTTGGGTCTCTTACTTTCTCTAAAAGTTCCATTGGGTGTTGTATGATTCTCAGCTTCTTTAATAATCTTTCTAGCCCAAAGAGGTCTCCTCTTGTTGTTGTCATTGGGATTCTCTTCTGGAGCAGTTTAGTTTTCACTTATGATTTCTTCAAGATACTCCCTCTCAATCTCAGGAGCAGGCTCCTCTTCTAAGACTTTAGGAGAATCTTGAATTTCTATCCCACTTGAACTCTTTGCCCTTTTGAAGGCAATGTCTTCCTCAAATATGACATCTCTACTTAGTTCAATTTGTTTCTGACCGGATATGTATATTCTGTAAGCTTTTGAGGTTTCACTATAGCCCACAAATATGCTTTTCTTTCCAGAAGGTTCTAGTTTGGATCTCTTTTCTTTAGGTACATGAATGTAGACAGGGCAACCAAAGATCCTTAAGTGACTTATGTCAGGTTTTACACCAAAAAATGCTTCTTCAGGAGTCTTGTTATCTAGATGTGAGTGGGGACATCTATTTCAGATGTAGACGATTGTCCTAGAGGCTTCTGCCCAAAATGAGGTTTCAATGTTTTGGTCAAACAACATTGCTCCAGCAGCTTCTACAATAGTTCTATTTTTTCTCTCAGCAACACCATTTTGTTGAAGGTTGTAGGCTACAGTTAACTCCCTTTTAATCCCAGCATTTACACAAAATTCCTTAAAGATTTCTGAGGTGTATTCCTTCCCATTATATGTTCTTAGTATTTTGATTTTTCTTCCCGAAAAAGTTTTCTGTAAGAGCTTTGAACTCCTTAAACCTTTTAAGGACTTCTATCAACTCTACATTTAAGAAAATATATCTAGGTCTTTCTAGAGAAGTCATCTACAAATATTACATAATAGGTCCCCTTTGTATTCTTCCCTAGGGAACACCCTTTGCATGCTCCTTCATGAATTTGTTTTAGTTTGGGCAATCTTGTTACTAATTTTTTTACAAAAAGTAGGGCTCGGAAATGAAGATGTCCTAATCTTCAATGCCAAATTTCATTTGAATCAGAGGTCTCATGAAAAAGAGCTTGTTTAGAATATGTGCACAGTTTGTAGAGATATCCTTGTCTTACACCTATAGTTTGTGCTTTCTTTATAGTGGAGTTCTTTGGCCATGCCAAAACTTTTCCATCCATAAAGGTAACCCTATATCCATTGTCTTCAAGAGCAAAAATGGATATTAGGTTCATTTTTATTCCTGGTACAAACAATACCCCAGTGAGTTGTAGAGAGAGGCCAGAATTCAAATTTATGGTGCAAGTTCCAACCCCTCTTACTGGATGTGCAAAATCATCCCCAATAGTCACTTCTTCGTCAATTTCTTCTTTCATAGTATCTAGGTGTTCTCTGAACCCTGTGATGTGCCTAGATGAACCACTATCAATTACCAGTTGTTGACTTTGTTTGATACTTGACTTGATAGTGCTGAGTAAAAGACAAATTTCTCAAAGTCATATTTTGTATTTGTCTTTCTAACTTTAGCAAAGGATGCTTGTTGTTTTGTTCTATCAGGGCACTTCATTGCATAGTGTCCATATTGATCACACCTGAAACATTGAATTTGGGAGATGTCTTTCCTTTTCTTGAATGGTCCCTTTCCATAAGAATTCTTCTTTCTTTTGAAGTTTTTCTTCTTACCTTTCTTATGAGAATTTGTGTTTAGCACATGAATATCCTCATCTATGGTTTTCTGATTGTTTTCTTTTGTCATTAGTCTTGTTTCTTCTTATAAGCAATTTGTTCTTAGCCTATCAAATTTAGGTAGTTTTGATCTTGCACTTATTCTTTGAACAAATGACTCCCATGAGTTTGGTAGGCCACCTAGAGCTATTAGAGTTAACTCTTTGCTATCAATTTGATATCTGACTATTGACAGTTGATTTCTTAGTTCATTGATTCTCATAAAATATGCACTAATAGATTCTCCCTTGTTTATTTGAACATGATTAAGTTGCCTTTTTAGAGCAAGGGTCCTACTGGTGTTGTTTATTTCAAAGGTGCTCTCAAGGGATTTAAACATTTGATATGCAGTCTCATGTTTAGATAGAATAGGTACTATATGATCCCTAACTCCATCCACTATAATTTTCATGGTTTTCTCATCATTCTCAATCCATTGAGTTTTCTCTTGATCAGTCTCTGGGTCTATCTTGTTTTCTTTCACAAATGAGTCTAACTTATTTTCTTTCAGAATCATCATGATTCTGAATTTCCATGAAGTAAAGTTGTTTGCACCTTCAAGACGATCCTCAAATCTGATTACACTTGACATTATGAAGAATGTTGTGCGTTTGTGATTTCAAGAGAAAAATATGATTTAAATAATCTGATATTCGATTTAATCAGATTTTATCTCAACGTGGCTCTGATACCATGTTAAATTTGATCAAATCTATCAGATTATATACTTAAAATGAACTAGGAATAATGAAGTTGATGTCAAGTTAATTCTGAATGAATATATGAAGAACTAAGTCTGAAATTCTGTTGTAGATTTTCAATCCTCAAGAGCAAAGTATTTATTGATTTCAATTATTTGCTTTGAGGATTGGAACTCCCATAAATATAGAGGGGGAGTCACGTCGCATGTTAGAGAGACACGTCTTTAGGGAGACGCGTCTCATGAGAGACATGTCCGCTCATGGGACGTATCTCAGTTAGTGTCCCTTAGTCTCACTTAAGACAACCGAACTTAATCAATTTAGCAAAGGCAATTTACATTTAAATCTAGAATTCGATCCGACTTATATAGATACAATTTATATCCTCAAAAATATAGATCGAAACTATGCTTGGATGTAGCGATTTTGATATAAATGATGATGATGAATAAATTCAATCATCATTTATATCTAACCGAAGCTACCTTGTTTCAACAAATAAGATCACAATGAAGTATAGATTCCCATTGCCTAGGATGGATGACATCATGGATAGTCTGAGTGGAGCAAAGTATTTCACCAAGATAGACCTAAAGAGTGGATACCATCAAATCAGGATCAGAGAGGGAGATGAGTGGAAGACTGCTTTCAAGACAAATGAGGGATTGTATGAGTGGTTGGTCATGCCATTTGGACTAACTAATGCACCTAGTACATTTATGAGGCTAACGAATGAAGTTTTGAAGTTCTTGGATAGGTTTGTCATTGTTTATCTGGATCATATTCCCAATTTTTAGTAAGACTAAGGAAGAACATTTCGAGCACATCATGCAGGTATTTCAGAGGTTAAGAGAAGAGAAGTTGTTGATAAACATCAAGAAGTGTAGTTTCATGAAGGAAGAACTAGTATACTTGGGATTTATGATATCTGCATAAGGATTGAAGATGGACCCTGAGAAGGTTAGAGCAATAGTTGAATGGCCTACACCTCTAAATGTTGGAGAGGTAAGATCATTTCATGCACTAAAAGCTTTTTACCGGAAGTTCATCAGAAATTTTAGTGGTATTTGCACACCTATGACAGAGACAATGAGGGGCAACTAGAAGGAATTCAAGTGAACATCAAGAGCACAAAAGAGTTTTGAGTTGTTGAAGCAAAAGGTGACACAACAACCTGTGTTGGCATTACCGGACTTTGATAAGGTATTCCAAGTGGATTGTGATGCTAGTGGAAGTGCAATAGGAGCTGTATTAAGTCGGGAAGGGACACCAGTAGCCTACATCAGTGAAAAATTGAATGATGCCATGAGAAGATATTCAATTTATGATCAAGAGTTCTATGCAATAATACAAGCCTTGAAGAAGTGGGGACATTACCTATTATCTAAGGAATTTGTGTTGTATACGGATCATCAAGCTTTGTAATATTTGAACAGTCAAGGGAAGTTGCACCAGAGACATATGAAATGGGTAGAGTTCTTGCAAAGTTACACATTTGTGTTGAACCACCGGAGTGGAAAATCAAGCAAGGTTGCAGATGCATTGAGCAGGAGGAGTTTGTTGACAGAGATGAGAAGTGAGGTATTGGGCTTCGAAGAACTAAAGCATATGTATGAGGATGACATCGATTTTGCTGAGGCATGGAAGGCTTGCAAGGAACCTATAGAGACAGATAGAAGCAAATGGTTGGATTATTTCATTCAAGAAGGTATGTTATTCAAGAACAATCAGTTATGTATCCCTAGAAGTTCAATGAGAGAGAATTTGATAAAGGAAAAGCATTGCAGAGGATTAGCAGGACATTTTGGAATTGATAAAACCATGGCATTGGTGAGTGAGAACTATTTTTAGCCACAGTTGTACAAGGATGTCAAGAAGTATGTTCAAAGTTGTAAGATTTGTCAAGTTGCAAAAGGAAACAGTCAAAACACTAGAATGTATACACCATTGACAGTACCAAAGAGACCATGGGAAGATATTAGCATGGATTTTGTGTTGGGATTACCTAGGACACCAAGAGGATTTGACTTTGTATTTGTGGTTGTGGATAGATTTTCTAAGATGGTGCATTTCATACCTTGTAAGCGAACCAGTGATGCAGTACATGTTGCAGACCTATTTTTCAAGGAGATTGTGAGATTACATGGACTACCAAAGATCATAGTATCAAGCAGGGACACTAAGTTCATTGGCTATTTCTGGAAGACACTGTGGAAGAAGATGAATAAAGATTTGATGTATATTTGAACATTTCACCTACAGACAGATGGACACACAGAAGTGGTAAACAAGAGTTTTGGAAACTTGTTGAGGTGTTTGACTGAAGGTAAAGCAGGAAATTGGGACTTAATATTACCACAAGCAAAATTTGCATACAACAATTTAGTAAACAGGAGCACAAGGAAGACACCATTTGAGATTGTGACAAGACAACAACCTAGAGGAGTAACAGAATTGAGAGATATTAGCATGGAGAATAAAAGGAGTGCGGAGGCAGAAGAATTTTCAGGATTCATGGAAACAATGCATACTCAAGTTAGGGAGGATCTGGAGAAGATAAACAACACCTACAAGGCAAAAGCAGATGAGAAGAGGAGACATAAGGAGTTTGCAATAGGAGAGGAAGTAATGGTATATCTAAGGAAAGAGAGATTTTTGATTGGGACATATAACAAGCTGAAGATGAAGAAGTTTGGACCTTGTAAGATTATCAAGAAGTTTGATTTTGGAAATGCATACGAAGTGAAGCTATCGGAGGAATTTGGCATATCACCTATATTCAACATTGCAGACCTATACCAATATCATGAAGGAGAATCACCGGAGGACAGAGGAGTTGGTTTACTGAACCAGATAGTACATCATCGGGAGGAAATTGAGGAAATTTTAGACAGCAGAGTTGGACGTAGTACCAAAGGAAAGCAATACAAGGAATATCTAGTCAGATGGAAAGGAAGACCGGAGGAGGATTCATCATGGATTTCTCAGGCTGAGGTGGACCACATTGGTTTTCCTCTAGCCCTAAGAAAGTGAGAGGCTCACTTTTCTTCAACCTCGAGTGTTTGATGCAGGAGCATCCCAGGTTTCAAGCAATCTTGCATCAACCAAAAAATATATGCATTCATGTTTTCGTGCATTTTAGTAGTTAACTTACCGGACCCAATCTCAAGCATTTCATATCGGATTGTAATATCAGAGCTCGCAGAGCCCAAAGAACCATTTCATAAGGATGCACATTCATTGAGGGGGCCTTCATCCCGATCCACATCGTGCTTGTCCAAGGATTAAAGGAAATTCATATGTTGGACGACCTTCACATGTTTCATCAACTTCGAGGTTTGAGACCTCTTCAGGCCGACGCAGACCTTTTCTGGAGCTAGGAATGGATATATGTAGGCATTGTGTAGTTGTATTAGGGATCATCATTAGCATCATTACCCTCAGTAGTGTTAGATCGTAGATAAGGATTTCGACCCGCATTGCATTTTTGGGCTTAACGCCATATCTTTTTGTAATCTGTAAGTCGGAAGGCAAGGCACGTAGCCAGAATATTTGATCATTCTCTATATTTCCATGTGTGATTATTATTCAAATCTTTGAGCTTTCGTTGAGTTTACTCTTGGTGCAAGGTTGGACAATCCTATTCCCGGACCCTCCATCCTTGACTGCACCAATAACCAAACAAAGCAAATCCATGACATGCAAAACTTGAAGTGTTGCTTTAAGTTGTTTTACAACCCTTGTGAAGGTTGACTAATTAGCAACAAAAATAAACTAATGCAACGTTAAGACGAAGTCATAGTATCGATAATCTACCCCCTAAATAAACCCAATCAATCATGGAGACATTCTTACACAGACAACCCTACATTTGTATTTATTTTCCAAGAGATTACAGCCAATGCAGAAGTGAAAGACGAAGGACATGCGAAAATTGATGCCAAAGAGAGAACTGATCATAAACCATGGAACTTATAACCAAAGTTGGAAAATTTGTCGGAACTCGCCGCGGACTCACCAGACTCACCAGTCCAATGCCTGGCCGAGTCGACTTGGCACGGGCTTGCGAGCCGAGTCCCGGAGAGTCCCTGCACGGGACTCGTGAGTCTGACCCAAAGTCTCGCACGAGTCCAACCCAAAGACTCACGCGAGTCTTGAGGTCAGACTTGCGAGTCCCATACCTCTAGGACATCAAAATGAGGTTTTATACCTCTATTTTTCATTTTTTATCTCATTTCACTCTACATTGCCAAAAACGGGTCTGCAACTCGAAGTGAGGTTGGAAGAAGCAGAGAAGACAAGCTAAGGAGATCAAACTAGAGCCAAGTGAGTGATTTAACTTCTCTTTTTTTCTGTTTTCTTCAATTGAAAATCAAAAAAATAAGGAGAAATGCTGCCAAATTTTTTTCTATTTTCCTTAATAGCCATATTCCTAGTATTTCTAGCTTGGTTTTGAATTCTATTTTTTTTGCAAATGTTTGAATCTCATTTATTTGTTGATTTTTTACCAAACCCTTGCTGTTTTTTTTTGTTTTTCATGTTGAACTTGAAACAGCAATATCATCTTCAAACCCAAGGGGAACGAAAAAAGACCATGCATGGAAGTATGGGATACCGGGAAATAAAAAGGGTGAAGTGGCATGTACCAAATGCAAAAAAATTGATGACTGGAGGAATAAACAGATTAAAATACCACCTTGCAAGAATACCTAGGCAATATGTGGATATATGCCCTAACTCAACTCCTGAGATGGTTAGAGAGCTTAAAGCCCTTCTTGCTGAGTATGAGATGAAAAAAGATGAAAGACAAAAAACAAAGGATGCACTAGCAGCAGTGATGAGTGGAAACGTATCCACTTCTACACCATCTAGGCCCCATGGTACCCCAAGTCCAAGCATCCGTCATCCACATTCATCTTTTGGTGAGAGTCATGAGGGTTCTTTCTCTACTGCTACTGTTGGCCAAGGTCCTTCATTAGGACCAATTTTTTTTATTCCATGCAATGTTCCAAGAGCACAACCTTCACTTGAAGGTACCCATTGGAATAAGGTAAAACATCATGAAGCTAAGATGGCAACAGCAAACTTTTGGTACTACAATAATTTACCTTCCAATGTAGCAAAGGCCCATATTGGGAGGGTTTGGTGAATGCCCTTACAATTGCAGGTAAGGGGTTTAAGACTCCAACAGCTAAATATTTGAGTGGGCCATTGCTAGAGGAAGCCGTAAAGAATACAAGGTTTGGCTTGTGGTTGATGAGCAAAAGAAATTTTAGCGAAGAAAAAATTGCAGCATTTTATCTGATGGGTGTATAGATGGACAGAATAGGGCTCTCCTATACTTTTTAGTGGCCTCTAATGATGGATTGGTGTTCCTAAAGTCAATAGATGCCTCCAATGAAGTCAAAAAATGTTGAGACTTTATGCAATTTATTAGATGGGGTGATCGAGGAGGTTGGTGTTGATAATGTTGTCCAAATTATCACGAACAATGCAACTGCATATGTAGTTGCAGGTAGACTACTTATGGATAGGCATCCCACAAATGCTTGGTCTCCTTGTGTTGCACATTGATTGGACTTATTGTTAGAGGACATTGGGAAAATTGGATGGGTCAAAAGTGTGATTGAAGATGCCAAAAATGTTACAAAATTTATATACAACCATACTTGGGTGGTTTGCTTGATGAGGAAATTCACAAATGGCAAGGACCTTATGTGACCAAGAGTGACACGATTTGCTAGACACTTCCTCATATTCAAAAACATTTTTGGTGCCATTGCTCATCTCAAACAAATGTTTGTGTCCAATGCTTGATCGGAGGCCCCATTTTCCAAAAACCCTGAAGGGAAGAGAATTGTAAGCATAGTTTTTGATGACACATTCATCAAAAATGGAGAGGAGTTGATCGAGGTAAGTAACAAACACAAAAATAAACTTTATACATGATAATCTATTTATTGTTTCTATTTTTATTTTTTGAAGGGTTAATTTTGTAATAATTTAACATTCGTTTTCATTTTTTAAGTGACAAAACCTTTGGGTGAGGGTTCGTCGTATGGTGGATGGAGAGGGCATGCCAATGGGTTTCATCTATGAGGCAAAGGATAGGGCCAAAGAGGCCATTTCACGAAATCATTTGGCGCATCATCGATCAAAGATGGACAAACCAACTCCACAAGTCGATACATGCCTTTGCTTACTTCTTGAACCTGAAATTCTACTTCTCTGACACATTTAAGGCTGACGAAGATATCATGGCAGGTCTTGTCACATGCATCGATAAGATGGTGCCTGATCATGAGATGAGAGACAAGGTGTTTGATGAGTTGGAGGTGAGATTTGTTACATCTTATTTATGAATTTCTATATTTTATTTTATTTTATTTTTATCTATTCAAGGTCTACAAGGGTGCAGAAGGGAAGAAATTAGAAACTTGATTCTTACATTTTTTACTTTAGTCTTAATACTTGTATTTTTTAAATGTGTTTTTATAGATTTACGGTGGGAGCACACCAAATCTTCAAAATCTAGCCATTCGTGTCTTGTCGCAGCCATGTAGTGCTTTTAGATGTGAACGTAAGAGGAAGAGGAAGAGGAAGAAGACGAAGACGACGTGGAGGAGGAGGAGGAAGACGAAGACGAAGACGACGAAGACGAAGACGAAGACAAAGAGGAGGAGGAGGAGGAGGAAGACGAAGACGACGAAGACGAAGACGAGGACGAGGAGGAAGAGGAAGAGGAAGAGGAGGAGGAGGAGGAAGAAGAAGAAGAAGTCTCATTTTGACATGATTATATGTAAACATTTATGAACTTATGATGTTGTTGTACATTTGAAAGTTTGAAACTATGAATATGAATGATGAAATTTAATTATTGAGTGTTTGATGATCATATGACATGTGTAATCTTTGAATTATGAAAAATTGATAATCAAATTAGGCTCTTATGTTCTCCAAATGCATTAATTTCTTCTTTCTTGTTTTGTAAAACTACGGTTTTTTTTTTTTGCCGAGTCCTAGCCGAGTTTTTTCCCAAGTTCGTGCCAAGTCCCAAGTCCGAGTCCTATTTTGGGCTATCGAGTCCGCGTCGAGTCCAAGTTTTCCAACTTTGCTAACAGCAAGGCACAACCCTTAAGCCTACCAATGACCATCTAACCTAGTTATATCTATTTGAAATGCTTATATAGCATTACAGTTCATTACAAGCCTCTTGGGTGTGGAGAGCAGGTAGCCTACCACGGTAAATACTTTCTTGCAAATAGAGAATGTGCACATACACAAAGAATCCTTCATGCATCTATATGTAGGGTTCAACAGGGCAGGGGCAAACCTTCTCAACTTGTGCAAGGGACAAGCTCAATCAAATTCTAAGATGTGCAACAGCATGGAGCACCTCCATATTATTGTCCCAAATCTACCACAGCCCATGCCTTGCATTAAATACAGCCCCAAATAAGAGGCCACCACTATGATGAGAAACCTATGTTCATGTACTACACATGACTGCAGGAGTAATAATAACATACGCAGCCCCGTAGATCATCAACAAGCTTAGTCATATCGCAAAGGAATCAAGAAATGCACTAGGGGTTAGTAAGTTTTTAATGCTGCCCACAAGAAGAAAAAACTAGATATATTCTGCCTAGGGCACAGACTCAAACATCTACATATAGCTCAACCACCCCCATTAAAGCCACCAAAAGCATAAAGAGATTTTGTAGATTACCATCATGCTGAAAATAAACTCAACCCCCTACATGTACCATCTTGGGATCTATCGCATCAGTTTGCAAGCATGAGAACCAATCTACATGAAATGTTGAATATCTTAGTGCTACTTAGGGTAGGCATGCAGGTTAAATGGTTTGAATTCAGAGTGAGACCCATGTCAGAGGCGATGTCGGAGCATCAGTCTGTATTGGTGAAGCCATGCAAGCAACAGAAACACGAACCACAAGCATTGAAGTTACAGCCCAAGCAAATAGAAATTAAACACATGGGGTCCATTGGCAGGCATAGTGACATGAATTAAGACATGCAAGAAAATATAAACAAGGCAGGACATAGACCACACAAGGAACCCCCACCGAGACTTGTAACATTTAACCCAGTGGCAATTTGGGCCAATCCAATATCATTGAATGGCTAACGTTAAAGCTTAAAGGACCAATGCACATGGGCCAACATAGACCAGAACATGGTCAAGATGACATGAACAATATTAAGAACAATGCCTGGATTCAAACCTTAACCCCACACACATGAAATCCTTGTGAAAATCATCTCTGATCAGTTGTCTACATAAGGTCTACCAGAGCATTGGGGCACATCAAATTAGCATACATAAAATAGTACAACATAAATAGCTGCGTTCTTGATAATCAAAATGAATGGCAAATAATTCTTAATTTGACGAAGAATTTCTTGATAATATTGTCAAATGCACATGGGCATTATCTTCACATGCTAATCTTGGTCAGTACAAACCTCATCATGCTATCAACAACCATATCCAAAATAAATAATTACAGTCAAATAAAGTACTTCTTTAAATTTCATAATATTCAAGAAGACATTCATCTAGATATTCAAACAAATTCTTTAGTTCCCTTAAGGTTACCACATGATGGGAGCAGAAGCTAATCTATTGGATGGTTGAGATTGGATTCTTTTCTAGACGTTGAAGAGGTTGCCTTCTAGATTGAGATTATATGCAATCATTTATCTAAGATCTACCAAAGGAAGACTGTGACTTATGATGCTTCAAAGGCAAGGCAGCCTCTTGCTTCATCATGCTGTGAGTCATAGATACCTGTCTCCCATATAACTACGGAACCAAGCTTTTAGATGCAATCTCGTACACATTCTCTGACAAACCATTACATGCTACAATACGCTCCAGTTGAGCCTGTATAAGAATTACCAGGTTGGTTAGAAGAGAAAGTAAAGGCAGTTTCTCGTTAAAGCATGTGACTATAAAATGATTTTCTTCCTTCCTATCAGAATTATTTATTATTTTCACAAAGGCCAAAATCTCTATCAGCTTTTTAGGGGATTTAGTGGGGAATAAACGGCATAAAAATGGCACCCCACATAAACAGTTATTAAATTTAAGGATATTTTTTATGCAATCTAATAAAGCTGACTGAAACTATATGAAAGCATACAGATAAATGACACAGTTTCATCTTCAGATGAATAGTAGCCAATAATCCGACCATCCATTTTCAGGTTTTCTTTTGAATTTCAGAAATCCAGCCAAATATGAACTACAAAACATAAAACACTGACTTATCACTATATTCATAAGATCAAACCTTTGCAAGTGCTTGTCTGCCCTCATCAAACCGCTTCCACCTTGAGAAAGCTGAAACCATGCGGGATGCAACCTGCAGTTGTAAGACAGTTTATAGAATCACATGATTGTGCCTGCTATAGTTATCAATCTCATCCCAGATAATCTTAACACAAAAAATTCAAATTATAAGTTACAACTATATCCAATAGATATTTAACTCATAATCAACTCTGACCTGTGGATTAAGTTTATCTAACTGCAATACAACATCTCCAACAAATTCATAACCAGAGCCATCCTTTGCATGGAAGTTTACCGAACAACCACAAAATCCTCCAATAAGAGAGTAAACCTGAGTAACAAGGATAAAGTGAGAGAAAGAAGAAAACATACATGTATACATTTTGTAAGGTAGAAGATGCCTCATTCAGAAAAAGGAAATTAAGGACATCATTGTTCAAGGCTGCCCTAAGGTAGGACCAATTAGCATGGTTATGAACTAAGACCTTGTAACAGAAAAAAAAAATCACTTCCAGCGTTCCAAGACAAAAATGAGGCAGAACGAGAAGAATTACAATAAATATAGAACAAAACAAGGCCCAAAGAGGGAACATATGAAGTAACTCAAAACAGAGAAATCAGAAAGCTTTTAAGGAGTTTTATCTTGTTTTTAAGCATTTAATGTTGAATTTTTTTTAACAGTACTTTCATCGGTAGTACCATGAGACTCTTCCAGCCAGATAAAGCAGAACAAATTATGAATACTCCCACATAAAAAACAACAATCAGGGAATGGACACCAACTGAGAGGATACCTGAATATAAGACACAAGGTCATGTTCAATTCATATTTGTGACTAACAACTGAAAAAATAGGTCAAACTCACCTTGTTTGGATTGCGGATGTCAAAAGAAGGGTGTTGCATCAAACTTTGAACATTCTTGACATTGCCTGGGATATCTGAGAATGCTTGCAAAGCTAGCCACTTGTTGATGACCTAGATTATGAAAATATAACATAAAACCATAACAAAGACATAATAAGCATACCGAATAAATAAATCCAATGATGCAAGGCACTATCCCATAGAAACCAACTAAAGCTAGTAACAGATGTTAAGATAATGAGGAAAATTATTACCAGGGCGTTCCCCTCCCACTTCTGATAAAAATCAGACAAAACCTCAGCTCTAACATCACCAGGGTTTTGGGCTATAGCAGCTAAAGCTGCAAACTGTTCAGTCATATTCATTGCTGATCTGTATTCGTTTAGCGCAAGTTCTGTCATTTCTGGATCTTCCAATGCGACAAGATAAGCTGATTCATTCAAAAACAACGCAAATTAGATAAACAGGTCCCATGATCTACATTGCTCAAAAATACTTATGAATTCGGAGAGAAAGAAGCTAATCTTACTAAGGGCAATATTTTTCAAAGCACGCCTTGCCATATTTTCATGAGTAGGTTCATATGGCTCCGAGCTGCGATTATTCTCAACCTAACCAGCAGGGAAATCAATTAGTGTACACTTAATACATCACATACCTTATGTTAAAAATCTTTCAATATAGTAAAATGCCATGCTGCTATTCCAATAGTAAATGCCTTCACTTCATTTCTTCTTTTGTAGATTGGCAAACAATATGGATGCCAAATGAGATATGTACAAACAAGATAATTTACAGCTTCTTCAAGGATATAGGTACACATATCTGCAACAATAATGCTAGTAACAAACATAGTTACAAGACTCGCCAAGTTTGGGCGAGTCTCGAGGCGAGTGACCCTAAACGAGTCCCAAAAACTCAGCTTCTGAGTACTCGCCAAGACTCGGCGGACTCGGCAGACTCAGTAGACTCAGCGAGTCCCGTGCCCCAGACTCAACCGTCACTTTGTGGGCTTAAGTTGCTAAAAAACACTTTTTAAACTTTCTTTTTTTTTCTTTCTGCCTTTATACTTGCCTCTATTCCTCCAAAAGGCAGTTAATTTCATTTTCAAGCCAAGTAAGAGAAAAAAGCGAGAAAAGAGCCAAAACACATTTGCATTGAAGGAAAATCAGCAAAAAGATTGAGCACCAAACGCTTATTGAATCGCATTTGTGCAGGTTCGTAGGTGATTTTTCTGCATCTAGAGGAGTCTACAAGGGATTGGAAAGAGATTTCCATTGATTTCAAAGAAAATTGAAGAGGTATGTCTGAGTTTTGAAGGTTCTTTTTTTTGTAACCAAAACTTCATTTCTGTTCTTTTTTTCTTCTTTGTTTTCTCTATTCTATTTTAGTGAAACAAAGAACAAGTTACAAATAAATACAAACCCTAGGTGTGTGTGTTTAAGTTTTTGTTGAACATACACTAGGCATTCTTGCAAAAAAAATAGTTTTATAGTTGCAAACTTGCAAACCCTAGGTTTTTTAGTTTAATTATAAATTATACTTTGAATGCTAATTTTTTTTAAATTATGTGTTATTGCAGCATTGTTTATATCTATAAATTGTTTCCATCATAAAAATAGGGCATAATAGTAGTTTAAAAATTACCACTTTTCAATCTTTTATATTCAATGCTCATATTATAATTAAATATTCACATTTCACAATGAGATTTTCTTTTCTTTTCTTTTTCTCATCTCAGATGCATGGTGGGAGAGATTTGGTGCTAAAGTACCAAATCTTCAAAGGATTGCGATTCGAGTGTTGAGCCAACCATGCAATGCCTCGGGTTGTGAGCGAAATTGGAGTATGTTTGAGCACATACACTCCAAGAAGCGCAACAAGTTGTCAATGCAAAGGTTGAATGATCTTGTTTATGTTCATTACAACCTGTGCCATCGCCATAGACAAATATTGGGCACTGACTTGTCACCCATCACGTTGGAGGAGGTTGATCAACAATCAGATTGGATCACTGAGGCCGAGGATCCTGTTTTTATCGATGAGGACCTTGATTGGGTCGACCAAGCGGATCGAGAGGCAAAGGAGGATAGAGCACGAATAGACACCTTGGATGCTGGTTTGGGTGCCACTGAGTCTAACACTGAGACACGGGCAGAGATGATAGCTGCAACATCATCCAAGACCTATCTTAGACGTCTACGCAAGAGGACTAAAGCTTAGTGATGCAGGCTCCTCTGAGCCATAGACGTATAGCTTTTGTTATATGTTTGGAACTTTTGATGCAATGGATTTCATATTCCATGAGTATTGTATACATTTCACAACATTTATATATCTAATCGTTTTGAGTCTTTGACTCTTACTACTATTATTGGTATTAACTTTAAGTAATTACTTATTTCCTTCAACTAAAATTTGTGTTTATACTTATGTGATCGATATATGTTTGTGTATAGGATCATAGTAGTTTCTATTTCATGATGTTATTGTGTATTTAAGGTTTATTTACTAAAGGGTGCATGAAACAAGCTTTAAATCCTTAAAAATCTTTGAATTTCTTGGGTTTTTCTATTTGCCGAATCTTGGGCGAGTCTAGGCTCCGAGTCCAAATCAAAAATCGGCTTGTTGAGTCTGAGGCGAATCCGAGTCTTGTAACACTGGTAACAAATTTGCAAGAAAAGAAACAAAAAGATTTTTCTTGTAAATTGTATTAAATCTAAGAACAACAAAAATGAGTTTTCAAAAGGAATTTCCAAAGTTGATTTCATGACAAATGTTGTATGAAATACCAGAGGCTTTGGTTACTTCGTTTTTATTCCTCCCAAAGGTCTACAATAGTGACATTATTCTACCTAAAGTCGAGAAATGGCGGAAAGAATTTGAAGAGCCATAGGTGAATGCTTCTTGATGGGAAAGAGACTGTCACAGTGTACAAAGAACTGCAGGAGGTTCAATTTTACTGCAAGGACTTGAGTAAAATGGTGGAGAACTTGATGGATACTCACAATCAAGGTCTACTAGAAGTTTCAACTACATTCATGACACCATCGATCGATTCTGGAAAGTTGGCGAATGCAATGCAACTGGTTGTGGTTGACAGGGGATTGAGGAGGTGGTTGTTCAAGAAATGGAAGGATGGGATGTGATTTCGAGTGGTAGTGTTAAGTGTTGGGATCTATGCAAGAATCTGACTAAGATATGGTAGTTTTTTGGTTTTTTGTTTACTGGGCCAGTACACAAAATTTGTTGTCTTTTGGCCAAGTTTTTCTTTTCATAGAACCCTCACTGTTTAATCAAAAAGAAATCTCCCAAAGGAATCTCAAAAGCCACTAACTTGTAGTTGGAGGTTCCCTATTTATTTATAGGGCTGAAAACAATTCACCAAAAGAAAAAAAGACAGAAACAAGCAAGGCTTTAACATCTATACAATAGACTCTCACAATAGGCTTGCTTATTTTAAAGGACAAACAGCACACTTGCCAGAGAATATTTGGAAAAAGGAACATGACAAATAACCTTTTCCCCACCTGTTTCATAGTCTCCATCACATTGTCATTTGGGTGGGTCTTGGGATTTCTCCTTTAATTTACCACATTCTGGTTGATTTCATCATAATGCTTATACCATAATTGAACATGCATTTTTCAATAACATCATATACATTTAACTTATCCAAATATTCATCCTTGTGTACATATACACAAGGGTCTGAAACTAGGTATGTTAGACCTTCAGTGATGCCAAAGTTAAATGATTAAAGCACTTTAAAACTTAATCATTTTTGACTTGTTAAACCAAAAAGTATAAGCTAAAAATTTAACTTACTGCTCTGAGCAACTCAGAACGCAATTCAGATGCAAGCTGCTTTCTAACAAAACAACGAACTGTATGAACAGCATCCGGATCAGCAACTTCCATGAGGTCCATGATTTCTCCTTCTCCAGGAAAGGTAAGTGCCTTTGCTATGAACTCCTGCCCTCCAACACAAATGAAAATAATAACAAAGCAGAAAATTTTTTATGTTCACAAAATAGTATCATTTGTAATAGGACATTGACAGCTTACTTTGTCCAGACTAGAATCACAAAGAAGACTTTTTAGCCCACTGATGAATTTTGGATCAACAGTCAATGGCTGACCCTTCTGTGCACGATCAACAAGAGCAAGCATGAGCTTTCTTGCCAATGTTTGCCCAGCTTCCCACCTAAAGAAACAAAGGAACCCCATAAACTTTTACTTACCTGCTAAAATTAATATCAGAAGAAATCATACACAGAATTTGTGTCAGGGAAAAGCTATAAGAATGCAGACCTATTAAACTCGTCTGAATCATTCGCAAGTAAAAAGAACAGATCATCATCACTGATATCTGAAACAAGACGCACAGGTGCACTATAGTTTCGTAGTAGAGATGGCACTGGCCGCTCAAGAACATTGGCAAAGACAAACTCCTCCTCTTCCTGTATGCAATATTTAAAAGGCATTCAATCAGAAGTGTAAATAATACAATATCAATTGAGTTCTCTTCAAACATGAACATACAATAAAACAAGACAAATATAAACAATCTTCCAAATTCTAGACTCAACATGCTTTGAATAGTATAAACAACATATAATTGTGGAGACAACTTTATAACATCAGCATACAGTTAAAGAGAGGAAAATCTCACCTTCTCAACACGGAGAACAACTGTTGAAACAGAATGACCTTCACTTCCAAATGAAAGGAATGAATCCCCATTATATACTGATGTCAGGGACATATCTTTTCCATTAGAATCCAACAATCCAACAGCCACTGGTATAAACATTGGTTCTTTAACAGGTTGGCCAGGAGTAGGAGGAATTTGTTGCCTGAAAATACCCAAAAACAAAAACATAAGGTCAATACAATGTTTTTCTAACCACACAACTGTGTATGTGGAATACATTTTACAATATTTTGTCAAAGGCTGCAGAAGAATGAAAGAACAATGTAAGAGTTGTTGCAAACTTTGATGCCTAGGAGATAAAAGATAAGTAAAATGAATAAGCTCCTACATTGACATGTAAATTTGATAAAATACAAATTCAGAAATGAGGAAGCCAGTACATGACATGATGGAAATCAAAGTTCTGGATATTTTCTTTGTTGAGCGTGATGATGTTTATGACAGCTGCAGGAGTCTACTTTCTCTTGCACGATTTCTTTAAGATAATAATATAAATTGAATGTAGCTTTATAGCTATTCAATTTATCATTTACCTTTTGGGGCCGACCTTCATTGAGAATATTAATGTTCATTTAATATTTGGGCCGACCTACCTTTGGCATTTATTTTAATTATTTATTCTCTCTAAGAGAGCCGACCTAATTGAGGAGGTGCCTCATCTTGTATATATACAAGGTCACATTTGTTAATTTAATATCATCCATCTTTCCTACAGCAGTTTGCACTTAAGCAGCAGAGCATCATCTTGTAGCAGCAGTCCGATTTCAAGGAAGAACACATTCATTTGTATCTTTTGCATCTAGGAGAGGTGCAACTGTTATTGTATCATATTCGGCCATTGCTGGGCCTGTGTTGTAAAGCAGATTTCTGCTCTTGTTCCTACAATATATAAGAGAATCATTGCTGGGTTTTTCTCCCTCAGGAGGAGGGTTTTCCCAAGGTATCTGATTGTGTTCATTGTCTCATGTGTTGCATTTTCTGTTTGCTTTCATGTCTGATCTATAAACAACAACAGAGCGAGCAATTAGTGGTACAATATCAATAAAACAGCAGAACAGAAACAAGCGACAATGAACAATTACCTATGTATGCAAATAAGTTAATAACAGCAAGAACACCTTACATCTCAAATGAGGGTTGATATCTATAAAACAACATCAGTTTGGCAAAGCTTTTGGTGATATAATGCCTTATAAAACAATCCCACCTCGACTCACAATTACTATCAATGTGGGATGTTGCACAACCAACACACTGTTTGTAAGTAATGGAAGCTTCCACAGTGTAGCATTATTTAGATATTCTTATTTATTATCCAAATCAAAGCTGCCATTGGAAATAGACTGCTCTTCATCATTTAATCTCTTGCTCTTCATATTTTTACTGCAATAGATTTATTTACTCAATGGAAGAGTGAAATTAAGAAGATGGTTAAGGAGCTAATGGAGATAGGGGTCATCAATCCCAATACAAGTCCTTATTCTTCCCTATGGTGATGGTTTCTATAAATAGATGGCAATTGGTGAATGTGCCCCAATTTTCAGGAACTGAATAAATCAACCATCAAGGACAAGTTCCCTATTCCAGTCATCAATGATTTGTTGGATGAGCTCTCGAGAGCTAATTTTTTACCGAGCTAGATCTTCACTCTTGATATCATCAAATTCGAGCCATAGAAGAGTATTTTCCCAAAATAGCTTTCAAGATCAAAGCTCCCTCTACCTTCCAAAGTTTGATGAATATGGTGTTCAAAGGCTGCCTCCTCTAATTCATCTTGATCTTTTTTTATGACATTCTTGTTATCGTTATAGTTGGGTCAATCATCTCCAACATGTGGAGATTGCCCTCATGATTTTAAAGGATTATTCCTTTTTTGCCAAGTGTTCTATGGGTGCCTTCGGTGCGCAATATTTGGGATATCCTACCACATTGTTTCGCAAGAACAAGAACATGTAGATTTAAAAAAGATTGAGGTTATGCAACAATGGCCTAAACCCGAAAAAATAAGAGTTTGTGAGGTTTCTTAGGCTTGACTAGGTATTTTGCAAGTTCGTCTAAAATTATGGTAATTTTGACAACTTCTTACAACATTGCTCAAAAAGAATTTCTTTTTGTGGAATACTAAAGTAGATATGGCCTTCCATTACCTCAAAGCCACTATGTCCCACCCTAGTTTTGCCCATGCCTAATTTTCACAAACCATTTGTCCTAGAGCGTGATGCCGCAAGACTAAGCACGAGTGTTGTTTTGTTACAAGAGGGTTGGCCACTCACCTTCGCTAGCAAGCAACTATCATGGCACTCTTGCTAAATCCACCCATGAAAAAGAGGAGATGACTATTTCACATGTTATACAGAAATAGTATCCTCATCCATTGGACCAAAAATTCCAAATCTAAATTGATCGTCCCAACCTGAAATATTTTTTCTAACAATGGATTTCCTTGTTGGACTAATCACCAACGTCTCCCTTCGGATTCAGGACATGGACTAATCGCCTCCCATGGATCCATTTATCTCTGATGTTTGTATCAAGCGTTAACAAGTCAATCTTTTGGTGCAATGGCAAACGTGTTCCAACAAATAGTATCAAAGTCGTGGTCACGGGTTCGAATCACCTTAGGTGACACTGGGGGGGATTGTTGGACTAATTGCTAGCGTCTCCCTACGGATTCAGGATATGGACTAACTGCCTCCCGTGGATCTGTTTATCTCTGACGTTTGTATCGAGCGTTAATAGGTCGATCTTTTGGTGCAACGGAAAATGTGTTCCAACAATCCTCTCCTAAATATCAAAAGTGATTGACTAAGATGCCAAGCTATGGTTATGAGATTTGTTTATAAGAAAGGCAAAGAAAATGTCATGGCCAATGCAATTTCATGCAAATATGAAGAGGAAAGTTCATTGTTTTCTCTGTTCACTCAAATACACATCTAGATGGAAGAGGTTTGTTTAGAATGGGAAGCTAATAACAGAACAGTTGGAACAACATCCTTAGCTAGTATTAAGGCATACATAGCAAGGAAAAATGCTGAAATCCCATGACCACATTTATTTATGCCCCAACTCCCAAGTCAACAAGCCTCAATTACCGAATTTTTTTGACAAACAAGCACATCAAGCAAAACTACTTTTGAGAAGGACTTGAGCAAGACATTAAAAATTGTGAAGCAAAGTGTGATATGTGTCAATCCAATACAGTGGACACAATCAAACTTCTTGGATTATTACAGCCCCGTCCTACTCTCTAGGCATAGCTTGGGCTTATATTTCTCTGAATTTCAATGTAGGTCTTCCTAAGTCTAGAGATAAACATGTCATTTTGGTAATTGTTGACTGTTTGGCTAATTAAGTTGTTTTTTGTGCCCTACCCCACCTTTACACAAGTATCGTCGTTGCACAACACATCTTGGACTCATCATAAAACTTCATTTCATGCCACACTCCAATGTCAATGACTATGATCTACTTTCACAAGCAACTTCTAGCAAGAATTGTTTAAGACAGCCAAACAAAGGTTTCAAATAAATGCTTAGAAACTTACCTACGACGTTTCATGTCAAAACAACAAGAGCAATGGGCCAAGTGGTTGCCACTAGCCAAATGGCGGTACAATACCACTTATTGTAGTGCAACCATGATGACCCTGAGGCTCTCTGTAATTGGCCCCTTCCTTCTTTGGCTACTTATGCTCAAGGTTCATCCATTGTACCAGTTGTCGATAGCTCCCTTTCCCAATGGGAGAAATTTCTTAGGGTCCTTAAGGAAAATTTGTAGCAAGCACAAAACCACATTGTAAGATTCTAGGCAAGTTTTACACTCAACTGATGTGAATCTTACCAATTTCAATTCACTGGCAATTCATCAAACAGCTACAGACATTTGACATAGTGTGCATTCCCAAGTCTGGTTTAGTTTGATAATGGTTTGAAACAGAGTTTCCAGCTATCAAGTTTGACAACAAAACTTATTCGCAAATATAGATATTTGATTCTAATAGCAATGATGACTCAGCCATAAGATATTCTGAAAATAAGCATCATTCATGCTGAATATGACTGAATTTAATATTATTACTGAGTACAGACAGATTTTTTTAACGGAATGTTGACCTCTTCTTATATTCCCAAATTCTGACTGTAGGGAGACCAGTTGCCAATTGTCTCCTGGTCGCTGCTTTAACACCTACAGATTTTGACTTCTAGGAGACGCTATGATACTGCTGCACCATAAGAGATAGTTGTGGCTTGTCTGGAAAGCATCCAATCATTAAACATCATTGCTCCCTTCAGATAATACTCATGTCTACAGCTCGTATCAATGATTTATGATTTATTTCTTATTATCTTCAACCCCTTAAATATCAAACTCCTCCGCGCCTTCAGAATAGACTGACGCTAAATATTGAAAGGCTTGACCAGCACGTCCAAGGTCTCTTTAATGGTTAGTTTGAATCAGATAGATGAATTCTATTGCCACTAAAGTATTCAAAAAACCTAGGTGGCTTTCATCACTATGCCCACGCCCATATATAATCCCTTTCTTCCTTTAAAGTCACTGATTCTGATATGGATGATGTGGCGGTCTAGAAATGAGGGAGTGGTGCTTCCTAGGAGTGAACTGGAATTGATCTTCGAAACAATGTATAGAGATAGCAATTTTTTGCTAGGTACCCACAACTTATCTTCTCTGAAGACTTACACAGCACCTCACTTATAAAAAATAGCTCTCTGCCTTTGCCGGGTCAACACATGAAAGTTGGTGGTGGCTCAACATGAAGGGAATTAATCCATGCAGCTACATATACTCCATGACGTATCCATCTTTGTATTGCAATCTTTCATTCTTTGAGAAATTCACTCTTGATGTATAGAATTGTGATTTCCTAGTCGGGCATAGTCGAGTATATTAGCGACGAGGTCTCACATGAAAACACTCCAAATGTACAATAAGCGCCGAAAATCCTAGAAGGTCATGGCGGTAACAAAGTTATCTGTAATATGTGCGCTAATACATTTCATCACTGGTTCTTGTCCCATATTATTCAATTTCTCCGAGTGGTGGCAGAAAACTTAAGTGTCCAATATATATTTTCGAGAAACTTTATAATATAATCTCTCAGAATGGATATCCAAATAAGTCCAGATTAGATCGCAGACTTCATATTCGCCCTTCCCAAGGTGGCGGGTTGTCCAGCAAACAATGGTGCAGAATTTAATCAACAGCCCAAGTTCTTTTACAATCCATTGAGACTTGAGACCTCAATATGGCACCAGTGATGTATAGCCATTCCATTAAATATTATAGCAATCATCCACGTTTATGACTGTAAAATATATACATCCAACCGATATCTTCCAAGAATGCATATAATAACTAGATTTCTGTAACTTATTTTCAACAATCCACTATGACAAACACCTCAGCTAAAAAAAAATACCTCCAACTCTGACTAACCTGAAAATCTTCAAACCCTGATATCAGACCAAAACTCTGAAATTTGTCTTCGAAGAAGACTTCCCAAATTTCGAACAATCTGCCGAACACCTTTGAAACTCTGTGCAAATCCTGAAATGAATCTGTCTGCAGACGCATTTGGGTTTTCGTCCAATCCTTCAAACCTGAGAGGTCTTCAAGCTCCCAAAAAGCCAAGCTCTCCAAATTCCCGATAATAATTTTTCAAAAGATCTAATGAAATCCTTTTCCACCACCTTTTAATATTTTATTATTAAATATTTTGCTCCACTAAAGTAAATTTAATATTTTCTTCATGCCTTTTACTAAAGTTACTTTAATAAATAATTAATTAATTAAAGATAAATGTCCACAATATTATCTCAGGACAATTTATTTAATTAATTAAATTACGCTCCATGGTGGCTACTCGGAAATCGGGGGCATTACACACATGAAGCAGTAGATGAATCAATACAAGTCCAAGCATGTCTTTGAAAACAACAATTGGGTCTTTCAAGGTATAAAACTAACAAGCAATTCCCTTTCTGCAACAATGTGAATCATAAGTTTTGTCTAGCATTTTATGGGCCTTATTAGATGGCATACTGCATACACGCAAATGGCATATAAGCTCACACTTTGCTCCTCTTCAAAGATGCACCCAATTTTTCATGACTCTTGCCCCAAGCCCATCATTGGGCAAGCTACACGAGTACCAACAAAACTTCCCACATTGGATGACGAGGGAGCCACTTTTTGGAACCAAAGGCAATTTTGGACAAGAACCTATGTTCTTCCAAGTTTCAAGGATGGGGATGGCAAGGGACGAGGGGCCACATTTTGGGATTTTTTGGAGCCCATTTTAGGGGATGGCAAGAGACGGAAAAAGGTACAACTATTAACAATTTAACAAAGTAGGGAAGTTTTAACATTATTGATAAATTAAAAATTTCAAACATTCATATGATAACATTGATAAGCTATGCTTCACGGGGACACGTCCCCTATGGTTTTTACCCGTTTCCCATACCGGGTACGAAACAGGGACACGGGTACGGCTAGGAAACGTACCCTGGCCGTGCCCCTTTGCCCTCCAAGTACCCGGTACTTCTAGGGGACCGTTTGCCAAAAAATTGGGGACTTGGGTACTTTTAGGGGACGTTTTCCCAAAAAATAGGGGACTTGGGTACTGCTAAAAGTACCCGATACTGCCTAGCGGTACCCAGACCGTACCGGGTACTTCTAGCAGTACCCTATGGCCCAGCCAAAAAAAAAAGCTTTTTTTAGAAAAAGTCAGAGTTTTTTTATAAAAATAAAGCTATGGGCGGGCCCACAAGGGACGCCCCATCACACTTGACCTAATGTAAGTGACATTTAAGCTCCAAAATGAGAAAAAGTAACTCATTTTTACTCTGATGGCGATGACGAGGGCGATGCTGATTTAGACCTACCTTTTGCTGATTAGGGACACTAGACAGCGATATATTTTCTTAGTTTTATGT
Organism: Sequoiadendron giganteum; assembly: GCA_007115665.2. Classification (NCBI taxonomy): domain Eukaryota; kingdom Viridiplantae; phylum Streptophyta; class Pinopsida; order Cupressales; family Cupressaceae; genus Sequoiadendron; species Sequoiadendron giganteum. The sequence continues at coordinate 91,491,903 of CM021108.1, forward strand.
TTATCATGTCATTTCATAGTTGAGACTTGGAGCCTTTGGGCATTTTGGTTATAATTATCAGACTCTTATATGATATGTATGCACATTGATAATGAAAAGCATTTGAATTATGTTAATTTGTTTGTCGATTCTCATGTGAAATCTCAATTCAAGTCTAATGATATATAATAAGCTTATACAATGTCTAGAATGAATGCTTTATCAATGTTATGCTATAAACATTTGAAATTTCTCTATATTTTTAAAAATTTCCCTACTTTTTTATCAGCCGTCCCCTGTCGTCCCCTAAAAAATGACCCAAAAGTACCCCCGTACCAGAACCTCGTCCCGACGTACCGGGTTCTCGCCATCCCCGAAACCCCGTGGAGCATAGTTGATAAGGCATTCATCATATACATTATAGATCCTTAATACATAACATTTACAACAAAATACCAAAAGGCTGAAAGTTCCAACTACAAAATAACAAAAACATAGAAAATATGTTGCTACCCCTGGGCTTGCAAAGAACTTGTGAAATCAGTGGGCCTATCTCCCTTGTCTCAAGATTGTAGTGGTTGGTACAAGTAACAACAAGTTCTTGACTTTGTATTGAGATTAGAAAGGAGGTTTTCCCTCAATAAACCTGAAATATTTGCCATTATATGTTGCAAACCTACGATTTTGTAATTGCAAAAACAACTAAAAATTGTTGTTTTCAATGACAGAAAACCACCATTTTGGGACTGAAACACCACATTCAAGGATATAAATGGAGCTTATTTTGGTACCCAGACCGTACCGGGTATTGCCTGATTTTATCTTGAAAACTCTGCTATTTTACCAACAGAAATGGCTGAAAATTGCTTTCAAATCTTGCAAATTCAAACCCAACAACATGTGACTGTCATACGCCATCATAAAGGTGCTTGAAAATCTGTTGTTTTCCAAGCCGAAATCTCTCATTTAGGGCTGAGAGTGATGTGGGAGACCACAAAAGATTAATGAAATATTTTCAATTTATTTTGAGTCTTTTTTTCAATTGAGTGTAACTACAAGGTGACGACTAGCTATCCCTAGGACAGTCAGGACACATCATTGATGTCCCCAGCTGTCCCCACGAAGCCCCCACATTTCCAAGGCATCAAGACCAAAAAATTGATCAAGTATAGTCAGGGACACATCCCCGGGGAATATAGACAAGAACACCAGCAGCTTCACACTTGTGTTGTTGAAGAGATTTTAGTCAAATGCAAAGGGATGTAGAATAAAGATTTAACATGGAAGCCAGCCAGCATTCTATCCAAGATTCCTTATGTCAAGCTTTGAAGGGAAAAGTTATTTGAAGGGAAGTCAATATTACTAACCCCCATTCTAACATATTGAACAAACACAATCTTGGTCAAGGTGCTTAGTCTTTACTTTAAGCATAAAAGTTGTAAAGCAAAGCATATCTATAAACTCTATTTGAATCTTGACTAATCATCATGTTAACAACAAGATCTGACAGAAAAGGACCAAGTATAGTGGAGGCTAATTTCAAATAATTGAGAAATAAAATCAAGTAAGCTCAACTTCTATTTGATAGAGAATGCCTAGCAATTTAGGTTTTTATCCTAGTTAGAACAAAACTGTATGACAATCAGCAAATAAAATGAACCTAAGAAGATAAAAACATTCATGCAAACAATCTGAAACAAAATATTAAACTAAAATCCACCCTACTTTATTTACTTACGTGAACTTGAGTGTGAATGTGTGAGCCTCAGAATCATAGGATGATGTCACTTTTAGAACAGGAGTTCCAGCTTGTGAGTACCTGTCTCACAAGCATCAGATTGATTAGCATCCACTATAACATGATTGAAAGTAGTGTGCGTTTGCAACTCTTTCAAATTAATTATGCAACCCATACCATAACAAGAAATTAGAAAAATCTGCGCCATTGGCATCACGCATGGCAGCAAAGAAATCTTCACAAGTTACTGCTTGTCCATCATGTCTTTGAAAATAAAGATCCATTCCCTGAAAAGATGAGATTATTGTAAGATTTTGCATGCATTATAACTATAGGAAATAGATCAAGTAATTTAATCTATCATGAAGACTTGCATACACTATAGCTATAAGAAAGTATAATACAGAATAATCTAGTCTATCAATAAATCACTAGAAGTAACAAAACTTTCAAACATTCTAGAGCAGCTAATAAATTTTCAAATATCATAATGCAGCTTAATATGTTACCAGGGATTTTTCAGGCTTCAGGGATAAGAAATTTTTACAGATTCCCATAAGAAGTAGAATACTTTTTGGTGTGCAAGGTAAAGTATAATAGTGCTATGTTACCGAAAACAGCAAACATTGCCAAAACAAAGCTATGGTTTCAAGGAATGGGAATGTTCTAAGAATTTATGCAAGATGCACACTTTATTTGTTTTAGCTATCATCATACAAAGAAACTTACAAGCATACTGACTGTTTTAGTTAAAGGAATCTTAATGCATAACAAATAGTTACCACTAACAACCATCTCTTGTCCCACAGAAGCCAAACATCAACCCTTACACTATTGTCATTGATGGCAATCAACCTTGATTGTTGACTACCATCCACAAGTTCACTTCACTAGATGGTGAAAGATCAACTTTCTTTGAGGGCACAATGGGGAGTCCTCTTTCTACAACTGACCTAGGTTGTTCCATGCATGAGGTTGAAATGTCCCCTACTTGGAGTTTGCCTGAATTTACCTTAAAGGACAATTACACAACATAAAATTGTTTTACAAATAATATTTCATAGTAAATAATATAATAGCATAGTTATTGGGAGACATGTCTCTTACCCCCCGAGACATGTCTCCGATACTTGAGACGTCTCCTGAGACACCTCCAACAGCATTGAGACGTGGACGAAGACTCCCAACATCTCTTGAAGTCTCCCGGTTAGGAAAGTGTCGTCTCCCGCCATCTCCTACGCGTCTCCCGTCGCATAAAAGCCAAAACACATGTATTTTCTATAAATTATTTATTTTTTTATTTTTTTATTTTTTATTTATATTAAAAAAAGATGGCATCTCTAAGTACCCCCGTCTCCTATTTTCAGAAAAAACCGTACCCGTACCGGTACCGGTACTAGTCTCCCGTACCAATACAGGTACCAATGCCAATCTCCTTGCAACTATGTATAATAGATATTGAATTCAAGAATAAATGAACTATTAACATTTATGAAATAATGAATAACAACTTAAACTTGATTCCGATCTATAGACTCTTTTCCAATAACCAATCATGGTAGGGATGGGAGAGAAATGCATGATAGGGCACCAGAAAAGGAACATCCAACCAAGACAATTCCTTTAGGAGCATCCCACCAAGACAATTCCTTTGAGAACATTCAACCAAGACAATTCTTATATTGCCCTTCCCTAACATGTCTCCTTCTCAACCTTGTTCTCCCATCATTCTAAAAAAGCAAACTGTATCAACATGGGTGACAACACATTAGTATGTCCCACTTTTTAGGCTACGTAAACTAACGAGTTATGGCATTTTCTATATAGGTTCAAGCTTTTTTTTTAATTTAAGAAATATTTCTATCTTCTTTTTTCAATCAATAATTTTTCTATTATTTTGTATTGATATTATTATGTAGCACAAATTTCACCAGAAAAAAAAAAAATTCCATGATCATTGGAATAAGTTCATACCTCAAAAATATTCAATAACACATTTCTCTTAACATATATATCAAAATTAAATCATTTTTTTCAATGAAACAAAGACATCTATGTGGAATGTAGTGCATTTTTTGAGATTTTTCTAACAATGTTTGTTATTTTTCTTAGATTTTTGAATAGAGGTAATTGCTTTTTCATATTGGAGCTACATTTATTATAAAATTAAAATATATAATATTAAAGAAAACATAATACATATTAATATTTTTGTAAACCTAAAACTAATGGCTATATACTAACAAAAAGACATTTCCAAATGACTTCATTTGATCCCCCAAAATGTGAAGCAAAATTACTTTTTTTGTCAACATTTTGATAGGGCATGGAGTAGACTCCATCAAGGGTTTGATTTAAGTCTATGGGGGGGTTGTATCCAAGGGGGTTTGATCTAACCACCTTAGATGGAACCCTTCTAGACTTAAATCATTAATTTTTCTAAAAAATATGCAATTTCAAACAAAAATTACAATGTCCTATAGGTGGGACACACTATTGTGTTGCCACCCACATACTACTACCAAATGAACATCAACCACCACGAGTAGCAAGATCTAAAGGAAGCCAAAGTTCGTTTATCTCAAGAATGGGATACATAGGTTAAGGAGTGTGTTACTAAAAATTCTTATGATGGAGAAAGTTTTTACACATGGAAATATTGGTCAAAAAAGCTCTTTCCTAGCATCCAAAATACACTACTCAAAGCCAAATTAGATAAAAGAAAGATACCACTATGAATAGCAAGTGCCAAGATCTAAAGGAAGCCCAAGTTCTTTTATCTCGAGAATGGGGTACATAAGTCAAGGAGTATGTTACTAAACATTCTTATGATGGAGAAAGTTTTTACACATGGAAATATTGGTCAAAAAGCCCTTTCCTAGCATCCAAAAATCACTACTCATAGCCAAATTAGATAAAAGAAAGATTCACATAGGGGGTATATGATATGATAAGATGGTCTTGCTCCAAGGCTAGGTCATACTAAGCAAAACTGCAGTATGGGCTAGAGTCAATCAACCCAATGGAGTAGCCCATGTCTCATTCCAAGTGTTGACATAAGGCTAGCCTCCCAAAAGCAAGGACTTTGCATGGCTTCCCATCCAGCAAAAAGTTATCACTAGTGATTGGTTCAAAAGTTGGGTTGTTCTAGGCCTTCATGGTGTGTATTGTGTGAGTCCACAAGGAGGAAGGGCTTGCAAGAAATCAAGTAAAGTCCATGTATTTGAGTGAGGTCCACATTTCTACAAGAGTGCACTAATGCAAAAAGTGAAAGAAACGAAGGAAGATGGAAAAAGTGGCATAAATCTGCAAAGGGCCCACAACTCTACAAAGACTACAAGAATGTGCAAAGAGGAGGAACGATGGAAGATAGAAAACGAATTGCTAAATTCCCCAAAAGAAAAACTCAAATAAATTTGACTTGAGATTGCCCCACTTTTGAGATGTAAGCCCATGCCAAGACTACCTAAGACTTGAACAAGAAAAATTTGACTCTAAAACTTGGATTTATCAATTTGACCAGCTTTGACTTGACCTCTTCAAAGAGCAAAACTATAATATCCAAGGTAAAATAACAAAGCAAATGGAAGAGGTAAGGCAAAGATGTAAAGTAAAAACATTTATAGGGGCCATAAATATAGAAATAGAGACCCTATAGGAAACAAGACCAAATTAAAATACCATAAGCACATTTATGTCCTCCTACAAACACCAATATACAAAGTAGAGGCTCGGGAAGAGAAACATAGAAAAGGGGTTAGCAAACAAGCACCAACACCTACCTATGTTTATTATGAAGCAATTTTTTATTTTCAAATTTAATTCATATTAAAATAATATTGTTATATTTAGTTTAATGGTCAAATAAGGTAATAGAATAGACTTTAGGTATATTCTTTTATTCTTTTAGTTACGCTTTAAGTTAGCTTTCAATTAGGATTAGTTAAAGCTTTCGATTAGCTTTTGTTAGCTTTCAGTTACTTTTAGTTAAACCTTTAGTTAGCTTTTATTAGTCTCATTGTTATTAGCTCTTGTAGTTCCATTTAAGAATGTGTTTGCTTCTTATTTTAATCAATCAATTATCATGGCAATAATTTTGTGTGTTCATAATCATTTTATGGTATCAGAGCTCAGGTTTTGTAAATTCTTGGGATTGGTGAGCGCGTGAATTCTATGGACTATGGTAGTGACGAATTGCACGCAAGAGACAAAAGAACATGCCAAAGGAAGTTGTACAGATTTGTACAAAGATTTTTTTCCCAAAATTCTACAAAAAAATCAAAATTTTGCAGATTTTTTCCAAAATATTTTTGCAGATTATTTTTTTCGGAATCCAAAAACAAAAAATTGGCACCTAGGGTTTCAAAAAACATTTTGCAGGTTTTTTTTATCAAAATCAAGGCGTAGATTTTTGCAGCAGTGGGACAGCAGTTATTTTTGCATCTTTTTTTCCAATTTTTTTGGAAAAAAATCGTGATTTTCCGCCTCTTTATGCAAACTAGGGTTCTGGTTTTCTTTTTCGGACCTAGGGTTTCATCGTTTTTCGTGACTTCATATTACCAGGAGGATGGCTTCATAAGCCAACATCATGTTGGAAGGCATTTAGAGGTTCAACGGAAAAAATTACAACAATTGGAAACAATGGATAATCACCATCCTTGAATACAGGTGCCTTGATCAAACTGTCCTTAGTACAAACACACGTCCCACAACTGCGAGAAAGGACTAGGACAAATTTGATGGAAGTAATCAAGAGGCGGCTATGATTCTCAAGTTATCCGTCACAAACAAGATGCTTCCAAAGGTTCCTTTAGGCAAGACCTTCGCTAAGATTTGGAAGCACCAGTGAGATCTGCATGAGATGTTAGACAAGGGCATGGTCTTCTTCTTGAAGAATATGTTATTTTCGATCATGATGGACAAGAAGATGTCTTTGCAAGATCACTTGATGAAGATCAAAGACATTCACGATCAGCTAGAAGCAATAGGTCACAAGATGGAAGAAGAAGACATTGTGGTTATCACACTCATATGAGCACTTTATTGAGACTCAATATCACTTCTACAATAGTTGACCTGAAGTTCGATGACTTGTGCAACAAACTCTTGCAGCAAGAGAGATGGAAGAAACAATTTGGTAGCAATAGTGATAACCCACAATTGAACAGGCCTTCGCAGCCAAGGACAAGGGCAAAGGCAAGTGGCCTCAAAAGAAAGGTCAAGAGAGTTTTGATGATTCTTCAAAGAATCTGAAGACTATGGCATGTCACTATTGTGGCAAACTTGGTCACATGAACAAACACTACAAAAAGGGGTTGGCAGATCATAAATCCAACCAAGGAGGGTCTCAACCAAAGGCCCATGCCACCTTGATCACTCTTAGGTCTAATAATGGGGGTGAATTTCGCTCACACAAATTCACGGACTTTTGTGCTAAACACGATATCAAAAAATAGTACACCACACCTTACACTCCACAACAAAATGGAGTTGTTGAGAGATGGAATCAAACTATTATAGAGATGGCTCGATGTATGATGAAGAACAAATGTTCCCAAGAGGTTTTGGGCTAAGGCAATTTATACTACTGTTTATCTTCTCAACGGATCTCTAACACAAGCAGTGAAGGAGAAGACCCCAGAGGAAGCATGGTCTGAGAGGAAACCAAAGGTGAGTCATCAAAAGAATTTTGATTCTACAACATATGTTTGGATTCCAAATGCTAAGAGAACCAAATTGGACTCCAAGAGTCAGTAGTTAATGCTCACAAGGTACAGTGATAATCATAAAGCCTATCGGTTGATTGATGTGCACACTGACCGCTTGACATTCAACAGGGATGTGGTGACTGATGAAGAAGTTGGGCCTCTTCAAGTCTCTTCTATCATCAGGAATATTGCAGATCAGTCGTTAAAGGCTAAGGACTTAGGTGTTCATTTTCCATTAGTTGCACCTAAAGGGGGGGACTGATGATTCTGAACATGTGGAATCCCCCAACCACATACCGCCAACAATACCAGATGATCTCCAGGAGAACTTGGAAGAGCATCCACATGATATAGTACCAGATGGTCCACGGCATGATGCTCATGTTGATTTGGATAGACAGGGTTTGACAATGAGACCTAAGTGGTGGAAAAAACTCATTGGTGATGTTCGAGAAGATGAACTACTTGAGGGTCGATCATCCAAAGGCAAGACCATACATAACACTGTTAATTTTGCTCTTATGGCTAACATTCACGGTGTTTACGAACCTTAGGACTTTGCAGAGGCGACAAGCAAACCTGAATGGAAAAAGGCCATGGGTACAAAACATCAGTGTCCTATAAAAAATAAGTCTTGGGTCCTTTCAGATCTTCCTCCAAGGAAGAAACCCATTGGTTGCAAATGGGTGTACAAAGTCAAGTACAAAGCACCATTGGTGGCAAAAGGGTTCTCGCAGGGAGCAAGTATTGATTATGAGGAGACTCCTACAACAAAGATGAGCACCATTCGGTTAGTTCTAGCCATGGCAGCACAATTTGGTTGGAAAGTCCATCAAATGGACATCAAGAGTCACCAAGATATGTACATGATACAACCTCAAGGATTTTAGGTTACAGGAAAGGAGTACCAGTTTTGCAAACTAACAAAAGCCCTTTATGGCTTGAAACAGGTACCCATGGCATGGTACATTAGGATTGACCAGTATTTGGGGCAACAAGGATCCCAACGCAATCCTTCAAATCCGAATCTATATGTCAAGAGAATAGGCAATAAAATCATCCTTCTTGTCATAAATGTGGATGATATCATCATTATAGGTAGTGAGGAGCATTTGATTGAGCAAATCAAATGTAATTTGTCTCACATTTTTGACATGACAGACTTAGGCCTCCTACATTATTGCCTAAGTGTAGAGGTTTGGCAAACAGGTGGTGGTATTTTTATTTCACAATCTAAATATGCCAGGAGTTTGCTAGACAAGTTCAAAATGACAGATTGCAAAATCACATCTACACCCATTGAGAAAGGGTTGAAGCTTTCAGCCAACACAGACTCAAAGGTGATCGATGAGTCAATTTTCAGGCAACTAGTGAGCAGCCTTATCTATCTTACAGCCACTAGACCTGATTTGAGTTATGTTGTGAGTTACATTTTCCGCTTTATGACAGCCCCAAAGGTAGAACATTCGGTTGCAGCGAACCGAGTACTGAGCTATGTGAAAGGGACACTTGACTTTGGCATCCTGTATAGCAAAATCAAAGATCCTACACTAGTTGGGTTCACAAATTCAGATTGGGCAAGTTTAGTTGATGACAAGAAGTCCACTTTTGGATATGTTTTCAATCTTTGCACAAGTACAGTCACATGGACCAGTAAGAAGTAGCAGGCAGTAGCTCTTTCCTCAACCGAAGCAGAATATCGAGGAACCATCAAAGTAGCATGTGAGGGAGTATGGCTTCAAAGAATGCTTTCAGACATGCAAATGTCTCAAGCAAGGCCTTCACCCTTGTTTTTGTGACAATCAAGGGGTGCTAAAGCTTGCCAAGAATCTAGTCTTCCACGAGCATACCAAGCATGTAGAGCTTCATTGTCATTTCATACGACAACTTGTAGAAGATGGACCAGTAATGTTGCAGTATTGTCCCATTGACGACCAAACTACAGACATTCTAACCAAGTCTTTGAATCTTGACAATTTTGTAAAATTTTGGGATAAGCTTACCTTTCGGTTAGCTTTTTTTAGCTTTCGGTTAGCTTTTTTTTAGCTTTCGGTTACTTTCAGTTAAGCCTTTAGTTAGCTTTAATTAGTCTCACTATTATTAACTCTTTGTAGTTCTATATAAGAATGTGTTTGCTTCTTATTTTGTCAATCAATTATCTTGGCAATAATTCCATGTGTGTTCATAATTATTTTAATTCACAGTCAAATGTGTCCAAACAAATGGCGCAATTAATCTTTGTTAAAAGAGTTTGCACCATATACATAAACTAAACTATGATAATAACCAAGTCTGACCCCAACAGAACCAAGAAAAGATTTAAAGTACAAGTTCCAATGTATGCAAATAAATTGACCGGAAGATCAAAGGATCATAATCCATGATAACAAAAAGTGAATCAAGGAAAAAGATCTTGTTATTATTGTCTCTGAAAATGACATGAACCATACAAACAATCCAACAGATGCAAAAGAAACTCCCAAATGTTTCAGTGCTTGCATATGCAGAGGTGAACTTCAATAGGGGTTGAATCGCTTTAAGATAATGACTCCAACTATTAAAAATCTAAGAAAATTGACATTTAAAATCAAATATAATGATGGAATACTACCAACAAAACTGACTGCCAATATCAAATATAAACGATAATAAAATATATTTGTCCAACCACAATCATAAACAATTGAATGTTCAAAGGCCTATACCATATAACAAAACCAATGGAAGAAAAATTGTCAAAAAGGGGTGAATATCATGAATACTGGTATGAAGTACCTTACGAAATCCCGATTTCCCTAGCAAGGTCTTGTACATTCTGACAACTTCTGCACCCTATACAATGCAAAGGACAAGCATTACTTGTGCATATTAATCTAGAACAAATAACATCCAGAAGGTAAAGAGCATAAAAATACAGAATGTATAGATGTACAGAAATTACAGAAATACAACCAAGTGGAAGGCATTGCTTACCTTCTCATAGACCTAAATCCAATGTAATATCGAGCAAGCAGAATATGCACAGCAATAACATTACACGTTAGGATGTCCACTTATAAGGTAGTTGTAATAATATAATAGTCAAGAAAACAAATTACAAAACAAATTCAAAATTGCATTTCCCTTTACTATTGCTCTGATTATCTCCAAGGTACAGTTGAAATGAATCTTACCGTTACTGTATCATTTTAAGAATATTATAAACCATGCATCCAACAACAAAATACAAGTATTAGACTTCCACCAAAAATATATAAGATATCAAGTTCATAAATCATTTAGCTACAGAGACAATTTCCATGAATCAAACATAAATGTCATGCAATTTTAACAAGTCATGATGCAATGTAACCCTCTGACCCAAAACGAAACAAAACTCTATTGCACAACATATATATAGTATAAATAGACCATTGTTTTGTACAAAATCTCATCAGAGAAGTATGTACTTGCCAGTATAAAAATTGTCCATCTGTCAGAAAAGGCAAACCAGTAACAGATTAGATCAAACCCAAAAACAAAACCAAATCAAATCAAGGAGAGCAAGATTAAATTAACGAATGATTCTAGCAAGAGCACCTTAATATATGAATGTGGCCTTACGGGATGAGCCATGGGGCCTGCATCCTGTTTGCATATCACACATGATATTAATATAATATGATTCAACTCACATGTGTATACGAAAAACCCGGAAAAGAGATTTTAAAAAGTGTTGTTTACTTTGCATATAAACTTATAAATGTCTTAAAACTGTACACGAATACAACATTATCTCAGACAATCAAGTAGAAGCAACCTTTAATTTGCTTAGCTGACTTAAATTATACAAGTTCCATCTAAATGAACCCCTATTGCCAAGACTACGAGCATTATGTACATACTTTGTTTGTTGAAGCTTTTAAGAACTACAAGTTACAGTTCAGTTATTTCCTAGTATCTTGTTCAAACAAATGACGCGGTAGTAGTGTTAATCCATACAATTTCACATGTAATACATTACTACATATAAAACAAGCATGAAAAATATAAAAATAAACCCATTTGTCTAAACTTTTAACATCATGTTAAAATTAAAGAATAGATGTGTGCCAGTTCACCCCAACCATAATTCAAAACTTGGGCTTCGGAAAAAAATTATTCTGGCCCAAATTTAGACTTTAGGAGTTTGCAAATTTTAGTATATCAAAAATTACATGTGTAAAATAGTGCTCCCATTAAAGGGATAAAAGCTAAACAGTTAGAAAGAAAAAAGACTGTTTGGTTGCAACCTCCAATGGGGTTCTTTACGCTAAATGTTGATGGTGCATCTTGGGGCAATCCTGGTTTGGCAGGAGTTGGGAATTTAATAATGGTTGAATATAATGTTCTTAGCTCTTCTAGCCTAAGCCTTGGTTTAGAAATGACACAACACTTTCTCATTCTTGACCATGCATTTTGATCTTCTCAAGCTCAAAACTTCATTTGGGAACTCTTCCCCCCTCAATTATCTGTACTTAGACAATGTGGTTTAGGGATTTAACCATTTTTAGTTTATCTTCTCTTGCTTTTTCTTTGTTTTCTTTCATGTTTTTGTATCTAGTTAGTTATATATACTGGGCTCTTCTTATCCTAGATTTTTATTGTAAATGGCTATACTTTTAAGCCCATTTATTTTATTTGGTTAATTGAGAGCTTCAATATGTTTTCTTTCTCTCTCTGCTTTATTCTAAAAAAAAATCCTTTGTCAAGGTTCCTAGGTTGAGTCTTTATTCTACTTCCTTCCTTCTCTTCAAAAGTATTTTCAAGTTCATTTTTTTGCTATGCTGACATTAATCAATACATCTATAAAGAGAATTCACAATAACGGTAGCGCTCTCCCAATAATTTTTAGGAATATTTTATGCAAGTAGCTTTGTCAGCTCCAAATACTACCTGAGGAAATTGATAATTACGAAGCTTTGCAACATCTGAAATTCTCTTAACAGCACGACTTCCCAAGTCGGATGAGAACTCCTGCATTAAAAATACAACTGCAAATAAGTAACAAAAAATAATGCTTCCTTAGTAGAAACTAGAGTTTTCAAGTGGTTAGTTAGTTCAAATGTACTTCATGTGGTAGTTATTGGGGCCTTCAGATTGAAGACTCGTGTTCAAATCCCCAGGAGACATGTTACATCCTTGTATTAACAGATGTTGAATGTTATATAGTTTACAATTCTGGGTGTAGCATAGCTCAAGGCACAAGGGCAAGTACAAATCCTGGGTGAATTTGATGAAAGAGTTACACCAGTCATGACATCTAAGCCAAAGAATCCACCACAAGGTGAATTTACATATCAAAATTAATATATACATGTATACATTCAACTAGGTAACACCACAACTAAAGCAAGCCATGAGCTAGAACATAAACATGTGTCTTATCTTCCATTCAAAACTAACAAATCACCTGATCCCTAAAAACTGTAAGGCCTTCCTTCAAACTTAGCTGAAACCAATCACGGCATGTTACCCTGTTTCAGCATAACCAAGAACTAGAATTAGCAAACCATGGACAACAAACAGTAATGCCCTTGCAAGTTGCAACTATTATCAATTTTCCTTAACTAACTTACATAATCATTCTAAAATTAAAGAAAATATTTTACAGTCAATGGGCAACAAGAGCAGCATAAGACACAACCACAATTTCAGTAAAACAGTGACAGGCAAGGCATAACCCCATGAGCTGTGAAGAGCTAAGAAGCAGACACTAGAAAATGAAAGTATGACTAGAGGAAGTAAACCCAATGCATATAAAACCTGTTCTAATATTAAAGTACAAATATAAATAGCCCTACAAGGGCAGGGACTCTTCTAAATAAGTGCGCTGTGATTACCAAATTTCACCTTGATTTATAAAATCCAGAACTATACTTATGCAGAAATAGTCTGAAACACCTCTATCAAATATTTACTGTTTCATACTCATCGAAGAAGGGATAACAAAGTATATAGAACCCAAGTAAATATTTACATATTCTCTCATAGATTTTTACAATTAATCAAGTTTGTATAGAATAGAAAAAGGAATTAAATGTACGGATTAGCATACCTGTTGCCAGTCCAGTTGTGGAAATACTGCCAGATACAAGAACCACCATGCAGCAGAAAATTAATTATTAAATATACTTAAATCGAATGTTTCCAGAAACACCAACTGCAAAAACAATATCTAGTTGTAACAAAATTTTCCTTGGAAAGAGTATACCTCATGGCCAATAACACCTAAGATTGCAGCATAGTCTGCATCAGTTGCAGTTTCTGGAGATGCTAAAACAAGTTTTGAATTGAATATCTGCATGTGATAAAGGGAAATGATAAATCAATTTTGTCTTTGAAATCTGGCGGAAAGGAATCATCAAGAAAATAATGACTAAAAAGTTATACAGAGGCAAAATTAGACAAAATCAATCAACAATGAAAAAGGATATCCTACATTAAGACTCTTGTTCTCCATGGCTCCCCTGATGGCACAAAAACAAAATGAAATAAGAATATAATAAAGGTATCATAGAAAGATCTGAAAAAGATATATATATTCTGAACTTCCAAAGCACAAACCAAGTAATAGCTGGAAGTTATTCATAAGAACCCTTCCAAGATCCAATATCCGCTCATGTCTAAATTTGAAATGAGCCAGAACACAGCTTGTGCTATCTAGCCCACATGTTAATGTTACATAATTTTAACTGCTAATTGAACAGCTAATGGAACTCTCCACATCAAATATACTATTATAAACCAATCAATTAAGAATTTGAAAATATCTCACATGTTAAAATCTGGCACTGCCACAATGTTAAATAAATCTAGATCATACTCCAAACCAAAGACCTGGGAAAGAGGAAAGGTGACAGGTATGTCAAAAACAGAAAGACAACTTTCGATTCAGAAATTTGAATTTAGGTGCATTTAATAACAAATATGAATCTTCTCACATCTTCATCCCACTTCATTGCTGCCTTAAGAGAGTACATGGCATGAGCTGTCTTGCACACATCCTGTGCAGGAGTCCAAATGCGAAGTAAAACCTGGCGCCCTGATCGTGTGGTGAAGCTATCATCTCTACTAACCAGTTGGCCTGCGACCAAAGCAAAAAGATAGCAAGGCTTCTTGAAAGGGTCTTCCCAGACAACATAATGCTTTCCATCCTGCAAACAAATAATTTGAATCATTCTTTGTAATTATGCAGTATACCTAGACTAACCTTACACTCAACATGTACATTACATACCATTCTAATTCTAAAATATGCCTACCTCAAGATCACCCTGGTCTATAAGGTTTCCATTAGATAATAGCACAGGGTATGATGCCTTATCAGCCTCAATTCGAGTAGTAAATTTTGCCATAACATCTGGACGATCCTGCATGATATAGATCCAGAAGCTCCTTGAGTTATTTACTCCATCTAGAGCCAGCAAAATAGTATCTATTTCATGATTACTGGTAAAATATGAACATAAATAATACTAATACTACCACACAGGTAAAATATTTCATTACACATAAAACACTCCATCAAATAATTTTTTTTAAATAACAGATCACTACATGTTCTCATGTCAGATAATTTTTTGCAACTGTCACTACATATTCTTACATCAAAAATTTGAACCCTTGTAACAACAATGTTTGATACCACACTCCAACCAAGCATTTTCAAAATTGTGAAGAGTAATTTAGAACAAAATAAATTACATTTTCAAAAACAAAACCAAAAAAAAAAACCCTCATCGTGAACAGAAAACCCAAAACATGCTTCTTCATTTGCCGATTCATGCTCATTCCATTGAGCGGTCAAATCTCATGCATGAATTTCAATCTTAAACGAAGAAATTGTTTAACAGAGAGAGCAATATGAGCAGAACATAAAATTCAAGTGAAACTTCTGTAGAGTACAATGTATTTCCCAAATTCCTTGCAACCTTCATCATCAGAATCATCATATGTATTTGTCATTCATGAACAGAACACCCGCACACCACACAGTCCCCTTTTCAATACTTAAATTCATAGATGGGAAACGTAACAACTTTAACACTACATTCATACTAGTTTTAAGATAATATATTATAATTTGTTATAATTTATATTTATTTATTATATATTAATTAATTTATCAAATAAATGTATTTATAAAATTAATATAATATTAACTATATTTGTATTATTGATTAAATAATTAATTACATATTTATTATTTATAAATTATTGTAATATATATATATATATATATTGTGCATGAGAAGGTTGTTTGGAAGCCGCCTCCTGAAGCCTTCTAATACTTAATTTCAAGAGAGCTGCTAGGGGGAACCATAGTGTGGCTTGCAATGGAGTGGTTATTCAGGAATCCAAATTCCCATGGCAATTGCATAGAGGTTGCTTTTTCTACATGGACCACAAATCATAACACAGCAGAATGGGAATCACAGGTTTCTACACTTCATCTAGCCTTAGGCTTAGGTTGTAAAAATCTTGTTGTGGAAGGTGACTCTTTGATTCTCTTTGGAAACAAGCTTGTCTGAATTGGAAGCTGTGCAGTTATCTTGATGAAGTGGTCATTTTGTGTAAGAAGTTTAGCAGCATTACCTTCCTACATTGCTTTCACAAAGGTAATAAAGCAGCTGATTTTCTAGCCAATGCACACTATCGATCAAGCCCCATTCATGGGATTGGTTAGCAGTTGTAGTGGCACCTGGCACAATTTGGATCAACTACTTTATGATGATTGTCCCCACTTAAATCTTTGTTTTGAACCCCCAGCTTTTATCCCACTTGGGTTAGCATATCCTTTCTTCTCCGACATTTCTTCAACGACTATGTTGGTTGTGTTTGCTTCTCCACATTCTCAGGTAATCGTTTTTGTTTGATTGGTTGGTACTAGGTATGTGGGCATGAGGGTTACTCTTATAATTCAAGATAGAGATGAATAGAAAGACGTTTTGGGGTGTGTTTGATTGGGTGTTTGCAATTTCTTTCTCAGCTTGGCTCTAGTGTGGTTCCATGGGGTGTCTTTGGGTTGATTTGGTTAAAGTGTGGAGGAGGTGAGCTGGTAAACCCAGATAGACTTTTTTGAGGGATAATGTGTCCAATCACCAACTACAATATATCTTTCATGACCTGAATTCGTTTTATCTGAAAATTGTGAAGTTGATTCTCAGGCCTAAGAGTTTGGAGCATAATATTCAGCTTCAGTCCAGGGAAAATATCTTGGTGGATTTTCATGCTAAAATGGATGCTTCAGTCAGCGAACATTAAGAAATGAGTCCTCCATTTTTTTGTGCTCTCCCAAGGAGTCTGAGGTGTGACAAAGATGATGCTCTCCCTACAGAGATGGAGGTTTCAGCTTTAATGGGCAACTGTAATAACTAGCAACTAATTTAATTGATCAATTTAGTTCAAATAATGTATTGACTTTACCTAATGAAATTTTTATCATCAAATCTAGTAGGAAAAATAAAATGCAAACACAATACAAAAAATATGTATGCCCAACTTCATTTGCAAAGTCAGCAGGAGAATTACAGAAATGGTAACAAACCTGATAGAAAGTGATTTTACGGAAGCCTTCTGCTTCACACTGAGTGCAAAAGTTGGAAGATGTCTTATACAGACCCTGTTAAAAGCACAAACTGCCATTTATAATTAACAAAGAAGTAATCAACAAATGATCTGATTCCACTTACTAGGCTCAAAATCTGTTTACCTCTAGAGATGTATTTTTCTGAGGATGTATCTCTGTCTCTATTTCCAACGTGAATGATGACGTAGGAGGTGACAACAGTGTCAGATGTCGTGGAGTCAGCTGAAATCCTCCTTTCTGTAACCAATATTTCCAAAATCCTTAATCAGAGATTAACAGAATACAAAAATAATAATCAGAAACGAAAAAACATATCAAAAAATCAATAGTTTTTCGGTTTCCAAATAAAAACCATCTACAAACTCTTTTTCATAGAATTTGGAAAAACTGTAGTGTTACAAAATAATTAACCAGCTGGTAACACTTCTTTAGTAATAAATATTCAGCTAAATCATGATAAAAAGAAGTTCCACAGTAAATAAAGCAAGTAGTTCCATTCATTTCATGCTGTTATAAATAATCAATTTCAAACACTTACCCATGTGCGAAAACCAGCTAAGGCATGATAAAAAGAAGTTCCCCAGTAAATAAGGCAAGTAGTTCCATTCATTTCATGGTGTTATAAATAATCAATTTCAAAGACTTACCGATGTGTTAAGTAGTATCTTAAAAACAATGTTTTACTCGGTTTAATACAACAACATCAATCACAACGATGGAAACACTATTAAAGAGGACATATAGTGCAGCCATGACATTTGTAGAAACTCCAATATATTTTAACACTGTAAATAACATATATTTGATAGTCCTAACTCCTGCCACTACATAAAATGTTTACCCAGTCCTTACTACGAAACTATGCCTTGTGGATTACAAATCACCAAGATATTACCATGCTCCATTTTAGAAACATTCTCAACTCCTTTGGAAATTGCACAATGTTGCTAAAAACTAGAAATTAATGCAAAACACAAAGCACACACATTAACAACAGTCTTTTCACCTACCAGAAACCCAAGTTTAACAATTGGAGGAGAAACCCCAGCTTGGTAGGTTCCCGTATCAATTTTAACCAGTTGTATTATATATAAAACAGTACAGGAGGAATTATATCTACAAAGGCGGTTCCACACCTCTACCTAATTCATTATGAAATAGAATTGTGTTTCTGGTGCTCGACTATGGTGTCTCACACTTCTCCAAGAAGCTTCATCATCCTTCCAACCTCCTCCTAGCCATGAAATGGTCCTCTCAAGCACTAGAAACCTCCAAGACTGGAACCAATGTGAAATGTTTGATAGGGAGAAGCAGCAGTACCGGTTCCTTCATCAAGTACGCCAACCCCAAGATGGATGTGCCAATACTTGGGGCCAAGGGGCTGAATGACTCGAAGGCTCATTCCGTGCCCTTGGGCTTGATTGAGGAGGACAGGCTCTCAGCGTCCTATCATGCTTTCCCACTGAATTCCTAATATGGTTGGCTGTTGGAAATAAGCTATGAAATGGATCCAATTGTATTTGGGATATTGTGTTTTCAATAGGGATTATCTATGATCATAATACTTGATGTTAATTAATTAAGGTTTTCTCAAAGTTCTATCGTAATTGTGTAATTTATTTATAGAACTCTTTGCAAATAAATTATATTGTTGGAATTCCTATTTTTTGGGCAAAAATCAAGTGTATACATAAAAGGGGACATTACAATTGGTATCAAAGCATTGATCCTGCCAGCCTGCAGGTAAAGACAAAACAATTGATTCATTCTAATCAAATAGATTTGAAGGTCCAAAAATAGTTCAAAGTCTATAATGATCAAATGATATACTAGTGCTTATTAGGGACGACAGTGATCAAGTAACCATTAAAAGGTATGAGGGGGCTTAATACCCCACAGGTCAATAGAGGTCAATAAATGATAGTGTTATGTTTTAAAGTGACAAAAGGTAAAATGAAAACCAAGAGAGCCAAAAGACTCATGACATGGCAGTAATGCTCACTGTTGAAGAGGACAGTGATCTCCAAGTCTAATAGAGAATGTATGAAGCAATGAAAAGAGGATAAAGTGTTGTTCACAAACCTATTAATTACAATAGCCAACCATATTACGGTTATTTGTGCCATAGCAACAAATATTTTGGGGAAAAATCAGCAAACCAAAAAACATAAAGATTATTTTAAAAAATCAAAGATTTACTTAGGAAAAAATCATTTTTTTAGAAAATGTAGAAAATGTGAATGGTAAAGGATTCATTCTATTAACATGAAAAAAGAAGTTACATAATATAGAAGTGCCAGAGCACTGTAGGAATTAAAGAGTCTAACTACTCCAGCTAACTACAACAGTAGACATTTAAGATGTCTACCTACAAACTACTATAGAAACAGTAAATAATTGACCATTAACAATAATGAGATATATTATTCTAACACCCTCCCTTAATGGTCAATCCGTCAAAAACACCAAGTTGCCCCCTGAATTTGACAAATTTATCTGGGCTCAAAGACTTGGTGAGAATATTTGCAATCTGATCTGCGGTTGCAACATACTGCAGTTGAATTGATCCGTCTTATACCAACTTGCGGATGTAGTGACAATGAAGCTCAACATGCTTGGTACGTTCATGGAAGACTGGATTTTTGGCCAGTTTGAGCACCCCTTGATTATCAGTATACAAGGGAGAAGGACCTGTTAAGAAGATTTGTCATTGATGTCAAAATATTGTTGAGCAATGGATTATGCCATCTTGTTAGAAGAAAGATGGCACCATCTTCATATTCAGATCTGAGACAAACAAGTTTGGAGCTGAAGAAATAATAATGGAACGAATGAGTTTGAAGAAATTTATTCAGACCTGAGACAAACAAATTTGGTGCTGAAGAAATAATAATGGAACAAATAAGTTTGGACAGTTCGATATGACTATAGTTTGTGATAAATTTGTATTACAGATTGATGAGATGATTAGTGTATCTAATCGGATTTCAAAGAAACGCGTTTTTATCAAAGCACGGGTTAAATAATAAGGACGCGTATTTTCTTTTAAATACGTATTAGTAAAAGACTATATTAGAAATGATTTTTCAAGGACGCATAATTTCCTTTTGATACGTATTGATTAAGGAATTCGTTAGAATTGTTTTCCACGGACAGATCTTCATCAAACAACATGAGTATTACAGACGCAAGTTTGTAAAAGACGTATTCTTGAAAGGATACGAGTTAATATATCTAACCAGTGTGTTAATACCACTAAGTGTGGTCTAAGAGAAAACATAACTTACCATTCATAAGTTACTTGAAGAGATGTGTTTCTAAGGAAATGCATTTATTCCTTAAAAATAAACAGGTTCAGCCAGTAGTCATTAGTAATTTCAAAAAGACGTGATCCTCAATATTTCACAAGTGCGGCTGAAAAGAAAATTAAGGAGAGAGTTTATTAAAGGTATTTTAAATCTGAAAAATTAATTAAGACTAGTTCACACTCAAATGAAGAGGTGCGATTAGTCAAGAGTTGTGTTCTCTCACTACAAGGGATGCAAGTCTTGAACAAGATATATATTTGGCATTCATTTCAAGTTTTATGGTGTGGTTGTTATAGGATAAGCAGTTCAGTCTAAAGACCCATCTCCTTGTGTGGGCTTAGGGTGATATCATTTATCACATAGAGCAGATTGGAAAGTTGGGAATGTGCAGATCAGATTGAAAGCTGTCATACATCCATCAAGACAAGGTTTGGTGCCTTGCACTAGGGGTTGGTGCTCCTTGTAGGTAGGAGCCTACTAAATTTGTAAAGGTCTAGGTGTTCCTTGTAGGTTACACTCTACTAAATCATCCTTTTGTAAATCTGTAGGTTGGTGCCTCTTTGAAAAAATATTATTTCAATAAAATTGTGTCAACTTGGGGAAATTGATTCATATCAAAAAGGTTGATTGTAATAAGTTTGAAAAAAATTAAGAAATAAAAGTTTGTGATTGATTTACTGATTCACCCCCCCCTCTTAGTAAATCTTTTGTGCTCTTCAATTGTTATCAAAGCGAGGTCCTTCTTGAAAGCTTAATCGCTTGAAGGAGATCCTTAAAAGCACATATGGCGAATCTAAGCAACGCTGTGAAAGCACCCATCTTTGATGGGACTAATTATGCCTTTTGGAATATCAAGATGGAAGCATACTTGAATGCACTTGGGTTTGATGTGTGGCAATCTGTTGTTGATGGGTATTCACCTCCAGCTACCCCTCCAACGGATCAAGCAGGGAAAAAGAGAAGTGAAAACAATGCAAAGGCTAAGCATGCTCTTCTTTGCAGCCTAACAGATTCTGAGTTTACAAAAGTCATGAGATGCAAATCAGCAAAAGAAATTTGGGACAAACTTCAAAATATTTATGAAGGAGATGCAAAAGTTAAAAAGGCAAAGTTGCAAACTCATAGAAGAAAGTTGGAGACTCTCAAAATGGAGGATGATGAAGATATTGCTTCATATTTCCTTCGTGTTGATGAAACAATGAATATCACGAGGGGACTTGGTGAAGAGATCAAGGATGACTTCATTATTGACAAAATTCTAAGATCTCTTTCTACAAAGTTTGAAGCCAAGGTTGCAGCATTGGAGGAATTAACAAACTTGGATCAGCTAACCAAAGATGAATTACATGGAATCCTTGCTGCCTATGAGATGAGGATTGAAGGAAGATCACCACAAAAGGAAGTCTCATTCAAAGCATCCAAAAAGGGCAAGAACAAGCATGAAGAAAAGGATGAAAAATCAAGTGATGAAGCAGAAGCTTACTTCATGGGTAAACTTAAGAAAGGAAAAGGAAAATACAAAGGAAAATTTCCTTTTAAGTGCTTCAATTGTGGAAAAGTTGGACATTATGCCTCAAAATGTCCTCAAAATGAAAACAGCTCTAGTGAAGAAGAAAAAGAAATCAGCAACAAGAAAAAGGGAAAGAAGAATTTCAATAATAACTCAAAGAAGAAGTTTCAAAAACATAAGAAGAGTTTCTATTCAAAGAAAGATAGTAGCACCTCCGAAGAACAAAGTGAAGATTGCTCTAGCAATGGTGAAGAGGAAATATTGTTCATGGCTGAATGTGAAGAACTAAATGCTGATGAAGATTTTGATGAAGAAGAAAAGATTGATCAAGAATGTAATGAAGAAGAGGAAGTGGATCTTGAAGAAGAACTGCACTATGCTTATAAGAAGAATGAAGATTTGAAGAAGAAGGCTACCAAGGACAAATTGAAGGTCAAAGTGATAACAAAAGACTTGGAGAATTCAAGCAAAACCATTGAAGATTTGAGAGCTCAAATCATGGAAGCTGAAAGAAATGAAGAAGAATTGAAAAACAAACTCAATACAAAGGAGATGAAATGTAACAAGCTGGAGCAAGAGATAGCAATGCTAAAATTGGAATTGGAGAAAACAAAGGTTCAACACACAAAGATTGATGAAGAATCCAGCAAGTTGATTGAGCTAATGAAGGCTCAAGATTTTCTTCAAAGCAAAATGGGAGGTAGTTTTGAAGAACAATCCAAGGTGGTCACTAACTCCAAAGAAGATTTCAAGACCTTCTCAAAGCAAGTTGAAGAAGAATGGATAAGTGCTGATCCTAAAAGAAAATCAAACACTAGGCAATCATATACATTCAATGGGTATTGTTTTCTATGTAACAAATTTGGCCACAAGGCCTTAAATTGTAAAAATAAAGTAAAAAATATTCCTAGCTACCTTAGGAGAGATTATAATCCTTTCACACCATTAATGGACTATAATAGTTTATGCTACAATTGTAATAACTTTGGGCACAAAGCACAAGCTTGTAGGACAGTTTTTAATGATTCTCCAAAGCAAAACAAAAAGGAAGATAAGTCCATTAAAAGGAAAGAAGTGCCTATCAAAGTGTGGAAGAAAAAGGAGAAATCAATGTTCATTCAAACCGCCTTACATGCTGAAAGTAAGAAAGATAGATGGTACATTGATAGTGGGTGCTCAAAGCACATGACAGGTGACAAGAGCAAATTCATCTCTCTTGAACCTACTGATGAAGGAACAGTAAGATTTGGTGATAATACAAGAAAACAAATAAAAGGAAAAGGAACACTTAGTCTAGATAATGGGAGAACAAAAACAGAAAATGTTTTGTATGTTAAGGGCCTAAAAGAAAATCTTCTAAGTGTTAGTCAACTTTGTGATCAAGGACATAGTATCACATTTCTTTCTAATACATGTGATATCAAGAAAGATGGAAAGCTGGTTGCTCAAGCTGAAAGGAAACATAATTTGTATATCTTAAAGGAGATAAGTTGTGAAAGTTGCAACCTAGTACAAGAGGATGAAAGTTGGTTATGGCACAAGAGGCTAAGCCATCTCAACTTTGATAATATTGTCAAAGTTAGCAAATCAAATGCTGTGAGAGATATGCCAAGGATAACAAACCTTCTAAAATCATTTGTAGAGAGTGTCAACTTGGAAAGCAAACAAGGTCAAGCTTTAAGTCTAAGGAGCATTCTTCATCAAAGCCATTAGAACTCATACATACAGATCTTTGTGGGCCAACCAAATCCAAGAGCATGAATGGAGAAAGATATTTTATGTTGCTGATTGATGACTTCTCAAGAATGACTTGGGTTGCATTTTTGAAAGAAAAATCTGAAGCTTTTGATAAATTCAAAGCTTTCAAAGAGCTGGTTGAAAATGAAGCAAACATCAAGATAAAATGTCTTAGATCAGATCGAGGAGGAGAATTCACATCAAAGGAATTTGAAAATTTCTGCATAGAGCATGGAATTAAAAGGCAATTTTCTGCAGCAAGAACCCCTCAACAAAATGGGGTTGTAGAAAGAAAAAATAGGACGGTTCAAGAAATGGCAAGGGCAATGCTAAATGAAACCAAGATAGCAGATTCCTTTTGGAAGGAAGCAATTCATACAGCAGTTTACATCTTGAATCGTGCACAAATAAGAGTGAACAATGAGAAGACACCATATGAACTTTGGAAAGGTAGACCAGCAACTGTCAAATACTTCAAAAAATTTGGAAGCACTTGCTACATTAGAAGAGATGAAGAAGATTTGAGCAAATTTGACACAAGAGCAGATGAGGGAATCTTTCTTGGCTACTCATCAAAAAGTAAGGCATATAAATGCTACAACAAAAGAACTCACAAAATTGTTGAAAGTGCTAATGTAAGAATCGATGAAGGAATGCAATTCAAAGAAGTTGGACAAAGTGATCACCATGTTCAAACTATGAATGATGAAGACAAAGAGGATGAGGACTCCCAAGAGGAGGAAAAGGAGGAAGAGGCAAAGGAAAAAGAATCTTCACAAAAGACTCCCATGAAGACACCAAAGACACCTTCCAAGTTTGTTCAAAAGAACCATCCTGAAGATTTGATTCTTCAAGATAGATGTAGATCTACAAGGAAAATGGTGAATTACAATGAAGATTGTCATGCAGCATTTCTATCTCAAGTTGTGCCCAAAACTTTTGAAGAAGCAAGCAAAGACAAATGTTGGATTGGTGCAATGAATGAAGAATTGGATCAAATAGAGAAAAATGAAACTTGGGAACTTGTCCCAAGACCAAAAGATAAGAATGTAATTGGCACAAAATGGGTTTTTAGAAACAAATTAAATGAAGATGGTCAAGTCACAAGGAACAAAGCAAGGTTAGTGTGCAAGGGCTATGCACAAGTTGAAGGAGTAGATTTTGAGGAAACATTCGCACCAGTTGCAAGGATTGAAGCAATTAGAATGTTTTTATCCTATGCAAGTCACAAGAAGTTTAAGGTGTATCAAATGGACGTCAAATCTGCTTTTCTTAATGGAGATCTAGAGGAGGAAGTTTATATTGAACAACCCGAAGGCTTCCTATTATCAGAAGACAAGGATTATGTGTGCAAGTTAAAGAAAGCTCTCTATGGGCTTAAACAAGCTCCTAGAGCTTGGTATTCTAGACTTGACAAGTATCTTAAAGAGCAAGGTTTCAAAAGAGGAGATGTAGATAGCAATCTATACATCAAAGAAGAGGATGGACATTTATTGATTGTGGTGGTGTATGTAGATGACATCATTTTTGGTGGAGACAAGGACAAAATGTGCAAAGAATTTTCATCATGTATGCAAAAAGAGTTTGAGATGTCAATGTTGGGAGAATTATCCTTCTTCCTTGGGCTACAAATTTCACAATCAAGCAAAGGTATTTTCATCTCCCAAGCCAAATATGTGAAAGAAATGTTAAAAAGGTTTAGGATGGAAGATTGCAATCCTGTTAGCACTCCTATGGTTACAGGTTGCAAGCTAAGCAAAGATGATGAATCCCAAGAAGTGAATCAAACACTTTATAGATCAATGATTGGAAGTTTGTTGTATCTAACTTCTACAAGACCAGACATAATGCAAGTTTTGGGAGTTGTGGCAAGATTTCAAGCAGCACCAAAAGAAACACATGTTCATGCAGTAAAGCGTATATTCAAGTATTTGAAAGGCACTATGGAATATGGTTTATGGTAACCTAGCAACAATATTTTCACTCTTGAAGCATTCACAGATGCTGATTGGGCTGGCAATGTGGATGATAGAAAAAGTACAAGTGGAGGAGCCTTTTTTCTTGGAGGAAATTTAGTATCCTGGATGAGCAAAAAACAAGAATCAGTCTCTCTATCTACAGCAGAAGTTGAATATATAGCAGCAGCAGCATGTTGCACTCAACTTTTGTGGATGAGGCAAACTTTAAGAGATATCAAGGTGGAGTATGATCATCCTTGCACTATTTATTGTGATAACACTAGTGCAATCAACATCTCCAAGAATCCAGTGATGCACTCAAGGACCAAGCATATCCCCATTAAATATCATTTTTTAAGAGAGCAAGTAGCGGAAGGACAAGTATGTTTGGAGTATATAGCTACAAAAGAACAAACTGCTGATATATTCACCAAACCACTTCCAAGGGATACATTTGAGTATTTAAGGGACAAATCGGGAGTTGTCCCACATCCATCAACTTAATTGGTGGAGGCATACATTCAGGGGGAGCTATACATTGTATCATGTAGCCCCATGGAACAAAAGAAGACAAAACATTGTTAGAAAACCTCTCGCCATTGATGTCAAAGGGGGAGAAGTTGGACACAGGGGGAGCAATAAGAAGAAGATCAAAACTGTCTTTAAAAAGGTTGCCATCAATGACAAAAGGGGGAAATTGTTAAGAAGATTTGTCATTGATGTCAAAATATTGTTAAGCAATGGATTATGCCATCTTGTTAGAAGAAAGATGGCACCATCTTCATATTCAGATCTGAGACAGACAAGTTTGGAGCTGAAGAAATAATAATGGAACGAATGAGTTTAAAGAAATTTATTCAGACCTGAGACAAACAAGTTTGGTGCTGAAGAAATAATAATGGAACAAATAAGTTTGAAGAAATTCATTCAAACCTGGACAGTTCGATATGACTATAGTTTGTGATAAATTTGTATTACAGATTGATGAGATAATTAGTGTATCTAATCGGATTTCAAAGAAACGCGTTTTTATCAAA
Organism: Sequoiadendron giganteum; assembly: GCA_007115665.2. Classification (NCBI taxonomy): domain Eukaryota; kingdom Viridiplantae; phylum Streptophyta; class Pinopsida; order Cupressales; family Cupressaceae; genus Sequoiadendron; species Sequoiadendron giganteum. Next base: position 91,518,488 of record CM021108.1, read on the forward strand.
GCACGGGTTAAATAATAAGGAAGCGTATTTTCTTTTAAATACGTATTAGTAAAAGACTATATTAGAAATGATTTTTCAAGGACGCGTAATTTCCTTTTGATACGTATTGATTAAGGAATTCGTTAAAATTGTTTTCCACGGACAGATCTTCATCAAACAGCATAAGTATTACAGACGCAAGTTTGTAAAAGACGTATTCTTGAAAGGATACGAGTTAATATATCTAACCAGTGTGTTAATACCACTAAGTGTGGTCTAAGAGAAAACATAACTTACCATTCATAAGTTACTTGAAGAGATGTGTTTCTAAGGAAATGCATTTATTCCTTAAAAATAAACAGGTTCAGCCAGTAGTCATTAGTAATTTCAAAAAGACGTGATCCTCAATATTTTACAAGTGCGGCTGAAAAGAAAATTAAGGAGAGAGTTTATTAAAGGTATTTTAAATCTGAAAAATTAATTAAGACTAGTTCACACTCAAATGAAGAGGTGCGATTAGTCAAGAGTTGTGTTCTCTCACTACAAGGGATGCAAGTCTTGAACAAGATATATATTTGGCATTCATTTCAAGTTTTATGGTGTGGTTGTTATAGGATAAGCAGTTCAGTCTAAAGACCCATCTCCTTGTGTGGGCTTAGGGTGATATCATTTATCACATAGAGCAGATTGGAGAGTTGGGAATGTGCAGATCAGATTGAAGGCTGTCATACATCCATCAAGACAAGGTTTGGTGCCTTGCACTAGGGGTTGGTGCTCCTTGTAGGTAGGAGCCTACTAAATTTGTAAAGGTCTAGGTGTTCCTTGTAGGTTACACTCTACTAAATCATCCTTTTGTAAATCTGTAGGTTGGTGCCTACTTTGAAAAATATTATTTCAATAAAGTTGTGTCAACTTGGGGAAATTGATTCATATCAAAAAGTTTAGTGTAATAAGTTTGAAAAAGATTAAGAAATAAAAGTTTGTGGTTGATTTACTGATTCACCCCTCCCCCTCCCAGTAAATCTTTTGTGCTCTTCAAGACCTGCTGGTGACATGTGCATGTCAGAAAGCATCCTACGGAGCCAAACTACCTCACATGCTGCTTTAATTGTTCCTCGATATTTTGCTTCAGTCGAGGAAAGAGCCACTGCCTGTTGCTTCTTGTTGCTCCATGTTACAACACCTGTACCCAAACTGAATACATATCCAGAAGCAGATTTTTTGTCATCCACTGAACCTACCCAATCCGAATTTGTATAACCAATCAGCTTTGGATCCTTGCATCTGCCATACAGAATGCCATAATCTGAAGTGCCCTTAACATATCTTAGCACTCGCTTCGCTGCAAGCCAATGATCAACTTTTGGAGCTGTCATGAAGCGAGAAATGTAGCTCATTGCAAAATTGATGTCAGGTCTAGTGGCAATGAGGTAGATGAGACTGCCCACTAGTTGCCTGAATGTCGTTTCATCGACCAGAGGTGAATCAAAGTTGGCTGATAACTTCAGCCCCTTCTCCATAGGTGTGGAGGTAGGTTTGCAATCCTGCATCCGAAATTTGTCAAGCAGACTCCAAGCGTATTTAGACTGAGAGATAAAGATGCCACCAGAGGTTTGCCAAACCTCAATACCCAAACAATAATGGAGAAGCCCCAAATCTGTCATGTCAAAAGCCTGACACAAATCCTGTTTGATTGCTGCAATCAAGTGTGTTGAACTACCAGTAATGATCAAGTCATCAACATAGACAACAAGAAAGAGAATATCATCACCAGAGTGTTTGACATACAAATTAGTGTCAGAATGGTTGCGTTGAAAACCATGATCAACCAAGTACTGATCAATCTTGATGTACCATGCACGGGGAGCCTGTTTCGGTCCATAGAGTGCTTTCACGAGCCTACAAACCTGATGTTCTTTTCCAGCAACCTTGAAACCAGGAGGTTGCATCATGTAGACTTCTTCCTGCAACTCACTATTGAGAAAGGCACTCTTTACATCCATCTGATGAACTGTCCATCCGAATTGAGCTGCAATCGCGAGAAGAAGACGAATTGTGCTCATCTTCACAGTAGGAGCAAAAGTCTCCTCGTAGTCAATGCCCTCCCGCTGTGTGAAACCCCAAGCAACTAATCTTGCCCTGTATTTATCCAGAGTACCATCTGCATGATACTTGACCTTATAAACCCATTTGCAACTGATAGGTTTCTTCCCAAGAGGAAGATCAGAGAGAACCCAAGTGTGATTCTTCAAAAGACTATAGTATTCTGTCTCCATAGCCTTTTCCCACTCTGGAATTCCTTTAGCCTCTGAATATGTTTGAGGCTCATAGATGTTGTGTATGTTGGCCATAAGAGCAAAATTGACTGTGTTTTGCTGCTTGCTCTTTCTACGAGCTGATCTACCCTCAATGAGTTCATCATTATGAAGATCTCCGACAGTCTTGAGCCACCACTTAGGCCGACGAGTAGAAGTACCAACATCTGGAGTAGGAGAAACAACATCTTCTGGGATTTCTGGAATAAAGTCATTTGGACATGAATCCTGAGGAAGATCAAGTGGTGCTAGATCATGACTGGGAGACTCCTCATCTTCAGAGTCAGAATGCTCTGAAGCCCTCCCATCATGGGAACCAAGAGGAAGACGAACACCATCATCAAGAACCTTCATAGGCTGATCCGCAAGGCTGGTATTAGGAACAAATGGACCAATAATCTCATCAATCACAACATCACGACTGAATATGAGACAATCTGTCTCCACATCAATCAACCTGTATGCCTTGTGATTGTCACTGTAACCAGTAAACATAAGTTTCTGGCTCTTGGAGTCCAACTTGGCACATTTGGCTTCTAGAATCCATACATGAGCGGTAGAACCAAAGACTTTCAAATGGCCCACTTTAGGCTTACGTCTTGACCAGGCTTCGTCATGAGTCATCTTCTTAACGGCCTGTGTAGGTGACCGATTCAGGAGGTAGACTGTTGTATAAACTGCTTCAGCCCAGTATTTCTTGGGGACATTTCGGTACTCCATCATAGAACGAGCCATTTCAGTAATGGTGCGATTCCTACATTCAACGACACCATTCTACAGAGGGGTGTATTGTGTGGTGAGTTGTCATTTAATGCCGTGTTGAGCACAAAAAGTGGAGAAGTCAGCTGAACAAAACTCCCCCCCATTATCTGACCTTAGAATAACAATGTGAGAACCTGGTTCCTTCTCAACTAAGGCCTTATACTGCTGAAATGTACTGAACACACTGATTTATGTTTCAAAAAGTAAACCCACATTTTGCGACTAAAATCATCAACAAATAATAAAAAGTACCTGGACCCAGTAACAGATGGAGTGTTCATGGGTCCACATACATCAGCGTGAACCAATTGAAGTACCTTGGAGGCACGCCAAGAATCACCATCCGAGAACGGTGTCCGATGCTGCTTTTCAGCTTGATAGGCTCCACAAACTCCATGATTTTGAGTTTGGATCTCAAGTAGACCAGCGACCAAACCCTCCCGAGACAGTTGAGAGAGGTAGTGCACATTCAAGTGCCCATAATGTTGATGCCAAAGTTTGCTGATGGAAGTACTCTTGGCTGCCAGAGCGTGCTCCTGAGAATCACCGGAATCAGCAAGTCTATACAAACCATGATCCTCAAGTCCCATAGCGATCGTAGTACGTGTCGCCTTATCAACAATGTTGCAAGTGGACGAACTGAAAATAACATCCAATTGGGGAGAATGCTTCATGATCTAGCTGACAAAGAGAAGATTATGTTCCAGGACATAGTAGACATCAAGAAAGAGTAAATTTCTTCCTCCAAAGTGAATCTGAACATTGCCCTTACCAGCAACTGTGTACTTTTGCCTTCCAAAGTGTTGATTGAATATTGTCATTGATGTCAAAGTAAATAAAGTATGGAGATATGATTTGAAGAATAGCATGACTAAAAGACACAATGATAAGATATGATTTGAAGAATAGCATGACTAAAAGACACAATCAGTCAAAGCGGTGGCTACAATCTGATAAGATACGACTATTAAACAAGTCAAAGATCTCCCAAAAGGCACGAATAAGTCAAAAGACTTCTTCAAATAAACTAGTTTGATTTCTAAAGAAGGACGTCTTTCTCCTCTTTGAACAGACGCAAATCTGAAAAGACATATTTAAAAAGAAATGATAATAATTAATTTTCATTTTTGAAGAGACGTCTTTTTCTGAAAAAGACATGGTCTAAAGAAAATAATAATCATTTTCTTAAGGGATGTATCTTCAAAAGATGCAAATAAACAAAAGGAGGTTTTTGTCAAAAGACGTGTTATGAAGAAATGTCTTTAAAAAAAATATAATAATCATTTTTTAAAAAGGGACGTATCTTGAAGAGATGCGAATGGAGATTAATAACGTCTTTTAAAAAATCTTTCTGAGCAAATGCGAACTAAAGGATGTATCTTATCCTCCACAAAAGACGGGCTTTATGAAAAGACAAAATCAATAGATGTGATATGTTTTGAAAAGCCATGAAGGTTAGTTAATCTTGATTTTCCAAAAGGTGCGATTGGCAAAACAATAAAATGCCTTAGAAAGGAGTTCTAATGTAAAATTCTGAAGAAGATCATTTGTTAAAAAACAGAAAAATCTATAAAGTCAAGAAGGTTGATTAAGATTAATACAGCTTAATGAAGAAGTATGAATGAGATTTGAAAAGACAGAGTTGTGTTCTTTCATCAAGGGATGCAACCTTTGATCAAAGTATATATTTGATATTCATTCAGGTTTGAATTTAGTAGTAGTGCAATTGTAGACTAGCAGTTCAGTCAGATTCCTACCTCCTTGTGTGGGCTGAAGGTGATATCTTGGATCACATAGAGCAGATTGGAGAGTTGGGCTTGTGCAGATCAGATTGAAGGCAGTCTCACTTCCATCAAGGCAAGGTTTGGTGCCTTGCATTAGGGGTTGGTGCTCCTTGTAGGCAGGAGTCTACTAAATTTTGAGAGGTCTAGGTGTTCCTTGTGGAATTCATTCTACTAAATCATCTTATTGAAAATTTGTAGGTTAGTACCTACTTAAAAAAAAAAAAAATTACTTCAATACAGTTGTGTCAACTTGTGGAAATTGGTTTATATCAAAAAGTTGATTGTAATAAAGTTGAAAAGATTAAGAAATAAAAGTTTGTGATTGATTTACTGATTCACCCCCCCCTCTCAGTAAATCGTTTGTGCTCTTCACAAAGATCATTGAATCAGTGAATGGTTCATATTTAGTGAACCAATCTCAACGATGAGTAAAATGCCGAGAAGCCCCTGAATCAATATACCAGGTAGAAGAGTGGACTGGATCTGCAGTTCTCTTGGCCATAAAAGCATAGAATGCAGACTCTTTCTGCTTAGTGTGCTCTGCGACATGTGCCTTTTGTTGAGACCCTCCCTGCTTCTTTTGTTCAAAAGCCATCCGAATGCGACAATTAGCCTTCATGTGACCATATTTATGGCAATAATTGCACTGAGCGTTCTTCTCGCTGTCCTGAGGAGAACCAGAACCTTTCGGCTGAGAAGACTGAACCTTCCCTTTGTTCTTAGCAGAAGATTTGGCAAAAAACGCTTGCTCTGTGGAGGTGGAATTGGTACTGCTTCCAAACTGTTGTCGCCATTGATCCTACTGCAAGAGCTTGTTGCAAAGATCTTCAAATTTGAGATCAACATTGGTGGAGGTGATATTCAACGTCTCGATGAAATGCTCATACGAACGCGGGAGGCTCTTCAGAGTAATGACGACCATGTCCTCTTCCTCCATTGTTCGACCAATCGCCTCCAACTAATCACGAATGTCCTCAATCTTTGTCAGATGTTCCTATAAGGACATTTTCTCATCCATCATGATGGAAAAGAGCATGTTCTTGAGAAAGAACGCTCTGCTCTTGTCGGAGGTTTCATGAAGGGCTTTCAAATGATCCTAGATTTCCAGAGCAGTTTTGCTAGACGGTACCTGAGGTAGCTGCTCATCTGTGACTTAGAGTTTGATGAACATGACGGCTTCCTGGTTGCGTTCATCCCATTTGTCCTGGTCCTTTCCGACTACAGTGGGATGAGGTGAGTTCCCCAAAACAATCTGATCGAGGCAACAATATTCGAAGATCGTATTCATGGGCCCCAAAACAATTTGAGATCAACATTGGTGGAAGTGATATTCAGCGTCTCGATGAAATGCTCATACGAACGTGAGAGGCTTTTCAAAGTAATGATGACCATGTCCTCTTCCTCCATTGTTCGACCAATCGCCTCCAACTGATCACGAATGTCCTTAATCTTCGTCAGATGTTCCTGTAAGGACATTTTCTCATCCATCATGATGGAAAAGAGCATGTTCTTGAGAAAGAACGCTCTGCTCTTGTCGAAGGTTTCATGAAGGGCTTTCAAATGATCCTAGATTTCCGGAGCAATTTTGCCAAACAGTACCTGAGGTAGCTGCTCATCTGTGACTGAGAGTTTGATGAGCATGACAGCTTCCCAGTTGCGTTCATCCCATTTGTCTTGGTCCTTTCCGACTACACTGGGATGAGGTGAGTTCCCCAAAACAATCTGATCGAGGCAACAATATTCGAAGATCGTAATCATGCGTTACTTCCAGGTGTTGTAATTCTTCCCGTTGAACTTTTGGCTGCTTTTGAGCATGATATTTGTTAGAGATGACATCACATACACTAAGGTCTAACTGGTGAAGGCAAAACAAAAACAGAGATAGCACCAATTCAAAGACGAAACCCTAGCACGGATTTTGAGGCACTTTGAAGACAAAACCCAAAAGATTTGAAGAGTACACAAAAAAAGATGCTGAAAATCCCAAAAAAAATCGAGACCAACCTAGTTGAGGCCTCGAAAAACCCACCAGGAATATGTAATCGGAAAAAAAAAATTGAGTTGGAAATACAGGGCAAAACCCTAGACGAGTTTGCAGAACCCTAGGCTGCCATTAAAACTCTTAAAAAAATGCAAAAATGAAGGTAAATCTGCACTAAGGAGAAATTAGAAATCTCATGCAAAAAATACGTGTCCAAGAATGGTCGCCAAACTACAAGAAATTAGCAGGTACTTGCACTTTTTCATATTTTCAAAAAAAGCACACCTCTTCTGGCTCTTTAGTTCACCTTGATACTTTTAACTCCTCAAAAATTCAAATCGTTAAGCTTGGAAGAAACCCCTAACAAAATTTCAAATGAAAATCCAAAGAATGAACTGTGATAACAAAAACAAAGTCAGCTTGATTTACGGTGCAAGTGTAGCCAATTCCCAAGCATGGAAACTGATTTAATGTCTTCAGTTTCAGTTTTAAAGCCTTAAATGCATTTTAGAAAATAAACACTTTGTCAAAAAAGCAGAATCAATGCTGATGATACAATCATAAATCTGATACAAGACATCAGTTGGAATGTACATTAGAAAAATTGCATTAAGGAAGACATAAATATGGATCAGCCTGCTTATTACTTTGCTCTTTTCCTTTAGTAACATTACTTTTGATAGAGAAAATTACATATTTTATCTTTTTCAGTGCAAGTAAGGAAACAGTCAAAAATCCTAGATATGGGTGCAATTGTGTTTCTTCACAACAAACGTCATCGTGTACACACATTTAAAATAAAAATTAAATGATGAACAGAAAGGGATGATGATTGCTTGTGAACTGATATTTGGCAATGAATAGAAATCAACAAACGTCATCGTGTACACACATTTAAAATAAAAATTAAATGATGAACAGAAAGGGATGATGATTGCTTGTGAACTGATATTTGGCAATGAATAGAAATCAACAGGTATCAGGCCCAAACACCAGCATGATAATGAAAACAAACTACCAAGACAAATATATTGTCAAATGCACAGATAATAAATACTAATTTATATGTCAATCTCTAACATACTTTGGAAGGGCCAATTATGCAAATTGTGTACCACAACATCATTCATGTGAACATGTGACCCAAATGGAGGGTTAACAAAGAAAAAATTCTTCCAAATAACAGATCCTAAGTGAGAGAACTAGCAGTTGATAAATACAATAAAAATAACAGGAATTACCAATCATAAAACATCATATTTAAGTCATTTTCCAAAAAATGGGGACAAGCAGAAAAAATCTGCAACCATACCTCCACCTCTTTTCCATCTACTTTGATTGAAATCAATTTTAGGTCACGTCCATCCAAGACCAAAGGCAATTGGGTGCCTGCAATTTTAATATACAATGAAATTCAGTTGTGAATACCAAAAATTGAATACATAACAATATTTAAAATTAGGTCTGAGCACTTAAATCTAAAAGGTTCCTTATAGACAAGGCAGACTCGCTATGCCTAAAATGTCAACAGATAGACAGGTCAACAAGCATAATCTGTTGCTTTTAACATTCCTGCAAGTTAATGACCTTGCTCTCTAGCTTAAAGCACCGAGCATCAATAGCACGTTAGATGAACTTAATGTTATAAATCAATTGTCCCTAACAGATTGCCAGTAGATATCAAAAATGCCTATTATATTTACAGTAATATCAATTGTACCTTGAACTCTGGGGTAAACAGCTGTTCTTGACAGTACAGTTGTTTTTTCCTCACCCAGAACAAATTTCAGATCAACCTGCCAAAGTTACAAGACCGACCAATTCAAACTGTCACAAAGCTTCCACTCTTTCATATTATCATTCATTTAGATAGAACATCTAGTGGAAAAAAAGCCAAATAAAAGAAAAAGCAAAAACAACATCAAAAGACTTCTACAAACAGGTTTTCCTTGTTGAACTGCATATATTAAATACACTGAAAATAGTATCATTCAACATGCAATTTTTTTTATTGTAATCTGACTTTTAGTTTATAATTTTCTGCACTGGTAATTCTCAGCAATCAAATTCTTTGTGAACTTGAAGTTATGCAAAAATAATTCATAAAACAATATTTACGTTTTGATTGATTTTCAGCTTGTTATATCCTAAAATGCCTAAATCATATCAGATCCCTTGATGACATTCCACAAATTATGTTGGTATAATCAAGGAAAGTTTGCAACTTGAAAAACCACATTGCTGAAGATGGTCTTTTTAAAGTGGCTGCAGGAGAAATATTTGTAATTATACAAGGTCTTTAAAATATCTCAAAATGACTGGAAAAACCTTAAACCCAATAGCTCTGACCGTTGCCATATATGTTGCAAGATCATAACAGACATTCACTTTAGCTCCCACAAATGAAAAAAAATGTCTATGATAAAGGGCTTCCATTGATGCTTGGGGGGCTTGTCCTCTTTTGGTTAGAGGGTAGGCATATAATGATTCGGCAACCTACAGTTGCAGCAGCAATACAGCCTCTGTTTTTTAAAAAAATTATTTACAAAATATTTCAACTTCCAAATGCAATTTCTCTCTTCAAAAATTTGTTACTGGACCCTTCTCATAATAATGCTACTCTCCTAGATGGAAAAATGTACAAAATTCTCAAAAAGCTTCCCAGAAGGCATTAAAGTGATTATTTCGCCATGAACAGATAATGTCCTTTTTATGAGAGCTACACTGCAAATGCAACAAATTCAAGTGATTTAAATGCAAGTACCTCTACTGAAACAAATGAAAGTGATGTTACAACATCTCTCCACATGCTACATGATTGAAACAAGAAAACCAACCAGCAATGGATAAACCATAATTCTATGCTCATTAAAAAGTCTTCTACCCAGCATATGTCTAAAGACTCTAAAATTCTAAATAATATTACCTGTATGATATTAAACTCATAATATAAAAGAAGAACAAGTCATTCTCGTACCATATCAAAGAAATAATCAGGCATCTTGTAGTCTGCAAGGAAAATCTCCTTGGGAGCCTCCATGTTTGTTTCCTCAGTTTGTGATGAAAGAGGCTGTGTTGCAACTGTGCACATCACCCTTCTGAGAATTGATGAAGACCCCTGGAAAAGGGATTTCCTATTAGTGACCAAATGTAGTAACTAAACTTCGTGATTGACTAGATAGATTTTAAATAGAAGAAAAAGTTAAAAGCAAACAATTATATTAGATACAGAAAGAACATAGGAGAGAAGTGCTTCAACAAATTCAATATAATATTATAATGAAAACAGATATCATGGTTAGTAAGGAGAATATGCTTTTCAAAACTTTTGACAAAATACAGTTATTACATATGGCATAACAATCACTGAACACATAAAGAGACCCAAATCTACAAGAGAAAAAGAAAGCAAAGTTGTGCAGAAAAAGTGTTTCACTTTCAACAAAACATATGAGGCATGGTTCCCTAGGTGATTTAAACCCAATGCACAATACTAATGTCAAGCAAATATCATGTGGTGGATCTATAGATAATTGCCTGGTAACATTGAGAAATAAGAACCATGTCATGAAAAGGACTGCAGCAATCCCAATGGCAGATTTCCAAGAAGTGTTTCTAGCACATGTTTGTGACCACCTGATATTCTTCATCTTAATCATCCTCTTCATAATTCCGATCATATACCTGTTGCTCCAACTGCACAATCCATGGTTCTATGCGATGCTCACTATCTTCTCACACAACCCCAATGACTCGATTGACACCTACACCACCTGCCCTCCCCGTTTGTTTTATTTTGCTGTGTGTCACCCTTTCCATGGGTCATAAATATTTATCCACCTCACATAACAACATTGATACAGGCCCCTGCCTTCCCCCAGCTCCCACTGTAGAAACCCGGAGTAGAAACCCTTAGGACATACTTAAAGATATCAAATTTAAAAAATCACCTCCCTTAACCTTATTATAATTAATATTATTACCATCATTATTAAATTATTATTATATTTGTATATAACACTCTAATCCAAAGTTCTTAAAAAGAATCTAGGTGAGTAACTATCAATCATAATTATATTTGATTCCAACCATAGAATGCTTCGATGGAGATTTTCTCACATAACACATGATTGAAAAAGTAACACAAGAGTTCCACATCATAATAATTCAACAGGTCATTGCTTAAAAAAAAGCTTTTTCATACTAAATGGAATTCAGAACACATTTTCACCTAAACAGATCTCATCAGCAGAGGGAAGAGGCTTTTCTCTATCAGTGACCTTCAGTTTTTAACATTTGTCAATTTTATTCTTAGTCAATACATATCTGACAGAACAGGGAGCGAGGCAGAAAAATTCTATGGCAGTGTCCAAGTTGCTTCAAAATTTTGTTGTTCTAGTGAGAGATGAGATGGCCTTTCAGTGGATCGCTACTCATCTTGTGGAAATTAGGTCCAGACCAAATACTCAGATAAAAGGTAGGAGACCATTGCAATAAGCAGCTGAAGGAGAATAGGTGGGGGAGAAGAAAAGCTGAAGACTATTCTGACTGACCTTGATCCTCTTGACTTTACGCTTTTAAGCTGTCACAGGGTATTAAAAAGACATGTTAAAATGCATCCATGATCTTCATGTGATCATTAGTGGTGCTTCAGTGAAGGTCTTAAGCACAACAGGGCCCTCCCGTTGAGCCCAAAATCAATAAATTTTAAAAAGCAATGGATTGTGGGGAAGAAAGTGAGGAGACAAAGAAAGATGCAATCATCTATCCAAGAAGGATTTATCTAAAACATAAAATGATCCAGTCCTTACCATTGCCAAGAATAAGCTAAAAATGGTTCTCTGCAACTTTGAGGTAAGAGGCAGAAGGTGGAAGCTGAAGACGATTAGGCAGGTCCAACAGAAGAGGAAGAGAATGAGGCAGGTCTACAGTAGGAGCAGCAGTGGTCACACCCCTAGATAAAAAACTCACAAAAAAAATCATGGGGTAAAACCCCTGGGCAAGTAACTTACCAAAACTCACGGATCCATGGGAAAAACTCGCTCACAGTCAAATAACAAGCATTTTTCTCAATTTCTTATTTCAGCTCAGTCCAACATGTTGACAAAATCATCAAAAACTCTGAAGTCTAAGGATGTGTATGGTCTTGAAGGACTTAATTTAGGCTGCCCCTCAACCCCACTGGCAACTCTGCCTCCAGATCCCTGCTCCGGTTTTAAAAAACAAAAAATGAAATTTGTTTTGGGCCCATGCTTCCCCCAAATGAAACTTGTGAAAACACTAATACAGATTTGTAATTTACATATGCTTACTTTCTTTTGGTCCACTTATTGCACTTAGTAGAACAAAACTTAAACCATGGTAACACTGGAAAGTTTAGATTAGGATTAAGGCCAGGGCATTTTAAATTTTCTTTTATGTTTTACTGAGAATAGTAGTATTGTTTTACAATTAAAATTTTAAACACTAATGGGAGTTTTTCTTTTAACTTATGCCCCTAAAGGCTGTGCTCCATGATAATAGTACTTCCTATTTTAGGATTAGCATTTTATTTTTTACACAAACCCTCTCAGATGAAAGTTAAACAGAGTTTTCTATAAAAAACACTCTTCTTTTAAGGTTGGATTTCTTCTATGCACTATATTTGACATGAAAATACAAAATCAAGATTTTCACTATGTTTACAACTAGCATAGATATCTCAAATACATTTCTCTAAAAGACGCCAAGAGATAGCAATCTCGAGGCACCTATATATTGGATCTCTGACATAGGCTAGAGAGGAATCTTGAGATTGGTATCTATCAGCATCTTTTAGATAGATGTATTTATGATATCTATGTTAGTTTATTAAGTTCTATATAGATGTATATACAATTGGCTGTAATGACTGTTGGACATGTAAATGACCATTGAATTTACTTTAAGATGGAAGACTCGCCGAGTCGTAAAAAACTCGTGAGTCTTTCCATAAAACGAGTTTTTTTATGTTTACTTGCTGAATCATTCTGGGCGAGTTTTTTCAAGTTTTTTGAAAAACTTGATGTTTCTTTTTGGCAAGTACTTGCCGAAAACTCGCGAGTCCACACGAAAAACTTGGTTGTGTTGATGTGCAGCGTCTGGATAACTACTTCCAGATACACGTCATATGAAGACAAAATTTAAATGTAGCCTCTCAGCTATTTAAATTTATTCATGATTGATTGATTATTAATGAAGAGGTGCCTCATCTTATAGTTATATTATTAATAATTAATGGTTAATTATTAATAGAGGCCGACTTGAAGAAGCCGTCATTTAATGAAAAGGCAAGATTTATTAAGGGCCGACCTTCATCATGAAGAAACACGTCTTTCCTAATGAGGCCGACTTCCTTCTTGAAAAGGTGCGAACTTTCTTGTGGTGTGTATATATGCAAGACAATAATTCATTGATCATCAAGTTCATTTTTTCACATTCGCACTTGGAGAAGAAGTTCAAACGTGAGCAGCAGGTCTTCATCCTATAGCAGCAAATCATAATCCTGTAGTAGCAGATCATATTCCTGTAGCAGCAAATCATCTTCTGTAGCAGCAAATCATATTCCTGTAGCAGTAGATCATCTTCTGTAGCAGCAGATCGATTACAAGGAGAAACATATTCATTTGTATCTGCATCTAGGAGAGGTGCAAATATTCATTATATTAAAATCGGCATTGAGTTATGCCTGAGTTGTAGGCAGATTTCTGCTCTTATTAATTCAATATATAAGAGATATATTGGGTGGGTTTTTCTCCCTCAAGTTGGAGGGTTTTCCCAGGGTATCTTGTTGTGTTAATTGTCTTGTGTGCTGCATTTTTTGTTTACCTTCAGTTTGAATTATCTGATCATGAAAAACTAACATGATATCAGAGCGGACTTGAAGAAGATCTTGATCAGATTTTTTATCACAGCGATACTCCTTGTTCTCTTCTCTTTGTTGATTTCCTCTATCTCTTCATCAAAATGGTGAACGATCTTAAGATTGAGGATAGGCTTGAGGGACCATCAAATTTCACTTCATGGAGATTCAGAATTATGCTCACCTTGGAGGAAAGTGAGTTGGCAGAATTCGTGGAGAGCTCAACTCCCGAGCCTATGGAAGAGGAAGAAAAGATTCAATGGAAGAAGAAACATACTAAGGCGAAGAAGATGTTAGTTGATTCCGTGAAGGACCATATTGTTCCAATCATCTCTAAGTTGAAGACAGCGAGAGAAATGCTTAAGACTTTAGAGGAGATGTATGAGATCAACAACACAAACCGTGCACTTGCATTAAAGCAGCAACTTCATCATGTCAAGATGATGAAAGGAGAAACTGTCATTGCTTACTTCATGAGTATCACCAAGTTGAGAGATCAGCTCTCTACTATTGGTCATATTGTTGATGTCAAGGATTTGACCGTGTTGGCTCTTAATGGTCTTCCTTCATCTTGGGAGTCTTACATTCAAGGAATCAGTGCGAGATCGAAACTTCCCAAGTTTGATCGATTGAGGGTAGATTGTATTCAAGAAGAGTCTAGGTTGGCTGCGAGAGGTATTGGTCGAAGCTCTACAAATGAAGACATTCATGTTCTTTCCGCTCAATCCTCGAAGAAGGAAGGAAAAGGAGGAAAGAAAGGATACTTCAAAAGGAATAGAGATAAAGGTTCTAATGATGCTCCCACATTCAAGAAGAAGAGGGACCTCTCTCGTGTTCAATGTTTTAGATGTGACAAGTTTGGTCACTATGCAAAGGATTGCCCAACCAAAGCCTAATCAGTATGCTTCATTTGCAGATGTGGATAAGATCTCTCCTCAAAATGATTCTAGGGAATTTCTATTGTAAGTAATGGGCCTATGTTCAAGCCGTGAAGGTTGTGTACTGATTTGAGCGCAAGAGCAACGTATCTTACTGTGTCCAATAATTGCATCCATCAGAATATTTAAAGAGATAAGAATTCTTTGTTTTGTTTGAAATCACTTTTCTAGGCTGAAATTTTGTTATATCATTTATTTGGATCATGTATGATTAGTAAAGAGAGATTGTGTTTTCTCTTCAAATGTGTTCACTAACATAAGATCCCTTGAAGATTCAAATTATTATTTGCAAGTCATTTTTCATGCTAATTGTGAAGATTTTTGAGTGTGACTCTGAAATGAAAAGAGAACAGCAATTTCGATGGTGATAAGTTGGTCACATCGATATCATTCTCTAATGCATGAACTGTGCTAGAGTCTTGACTCTTGGAGAGGCACTCTCGAGAGGACTAAAAGATGAAAGAAAGAGTTATATAAAAATAAGTTTCTTTATCCCTTCATTTTTTGATATTTTGATATATTTCTCTTCTAGGTTGAATTATTTATTCATGTTTTAATATTGTTCATAAATTCTTATGTATTCATGCTATAACTTGAGATAGTAAACTTTGTATGATTATAGCCTTGATATTTCTTTGGATAGTTATAAACGGTTAGTAATCTCTCTCTAAAATGCTTCCAAGCCAGATCTAGGAGCAAGAAGGTGATGAGAGATTGCTTAGTGATGAAAAGCTTGAGGCATCTTGTGAGGAAGTCATGTCGACCAAAGAAATGATCAAACGTGAAGTCACAACTTGCAGCCATGGAACTGAGTTGGTGGCTAGAGGGAGTTCACCTCCAGAATTCTTCTTTGCAATCTCTGAAGCAGGGACCTAGAGGGAGTTTTGTAACTCACTAAAAAGAAGTGAAGATTACTGTACTGCAAGGCTAGGTGCTAAATCCTTAGAGGATCCCTTCAGCTGCTGAGATCAAAAATGTGCAAGACTGTCATCTGGATTTGACATTGGTAGCTCCGCAAACCTATTCAAAATAGAGTGATTTGGGTTGAGGTCGAGGAGGTCAATCCTGAACTCTCTACAATTTCAGAGGTGTGCGCTAAAAAACATTCCCTAAGGCAAGCGTTGCAAGCAATCTTGGACGAAGAGGTCAGAAGGTTGATGCAAGTACTTGAAGACTCAGAGGGGCCTACTGAACCTAAAGATGGCGATTGACTGGATCGTTGATGTATCTAGTCAATACTCGACCACATAATTGCTATACAATAAATGTACTTAGTCAAATCATAAGTGAACCAAGGCAAATACATCTAGTTGCAGCAAAACATATCCTGAGATACTTGTGTGGCACAGTTGGATATGGGTTGAGATATTCTTCAGGTGTGGACTTGAAGCTGCATGGTTATACTGATTCTAACTAGGCGGGGTGTGTTATTGATCGGAAGAGTACCTCTGGATGGTGCTTTAGTTTGGGGTCTGCGATGATATCCTGGTATAGCAGGAAGCAATCTTCAATGGCACTAAGTACAGCAGAGGCCAAGTATATTGCAGCTTGTGTGGCAACTAGAGAAGCAGTGTGGCTTCAAAAGCTCCTTGCAGGATTGTTTGGACAATCGATGGAGCCGACTATCATCCATTGTGACAATCAAAGTTGTGTAAAGCTTTCTAGTTGAGAGGGATATTAAAATAATGTTTATTATTTATTTATTAATGCTCAATATTGTAAAATACTGTAAGATAGAGATAAGATCGTCTCCGATCTTATCTGGAGTTTCCTTTTAGAAACTTTTCAATTTTGTAAATCTTGTAAAGCTATTTATTGAGCGTCTTGCTCATTGTTTAATACATCAATTATTTACCAATTACCTGTGTAATATGGTATCAGAGCCAGTATGCTCAAAATTGAATTTTTAATTCATAAAAATCTTTTCAAGATTTTTTTCAGTTCTTGAATTAAAAATTTGATAAAATCTTCCTGGAAATTTTTGAAGTTTCTTTTGAGTAAAAATTTCGAAATTTTTTTGTGGCCCATTCAAGGAAAATTTGAGTTTTCTGGATTCGAAATATTGAAGAACTTTTTTAAGTTCTGGTCGCGTCGGTTCTTCTGGGCGCGTGTTTTTGTCAAAGCTGGGCGCGTTTTTTGTCAGCCGCGTGTTCTTGAAGCGCCATTTCTTTTGAAACGTTTTTGCAGCACGATTTCATTCATTGAGACGTGTTCTTTCTTCTCTGGCCGCGCGACGTGCTCTTCTCTTGCGCGTTTTCTGAAGGAAGAAGCTCCTGGTCGCGTTTTTGTGACTTCTTTTGCCCGCGATTTCAAGTTGTTTTGACGCGATTTTTGATCATCTCGGAGCCCGCGTTTTGACGCGATTTCTGATCATCTCGTGCTCGATTCGTGGTCGACCAGACATCTGAGATAAAATTCCCACAATCTTTTTCAAATTCAATTTGTTTCCTGCAATTTTCTGGCTTGTTAATGGCGGCTAGGGCATTCTGAAAAGTCGTCTAGGGTTTTGACCCGTTTTTCGAAATCGGAAAATTTTTTTTGATTAGAGATTCCTGGTGGGTTTTTCGAGAGCTCAACTGGGTTGGTCTCCGAATTTTTTGGGTGCATCGTTTTTCGTGCCTCGAATTTTGTGCCATACGTACACTATACTTTCTGCAGTATGTACCTGAATTTGCATGTTTTTTCTGCATTGGAATTCGTGCCTCGAGTTTAGTGCATTAGCCTCTTCTCAGTACCTCGTTTTTCGTGCCTCGAAAAGCGTGAAGATGGCCAGTCTAAGTTATTTAATGCTGGAGGGCAGTCAACGATTTAATGGCTAAAATTACAACACCTGGAAGCAGCGGATGCTGACAATTTTTGAATACCGCTGCCTTGATCAGATGATCCTCGGCAAAGCTTCTCGTCCCGAAGCGGCGGGTAAGGATCAGGAGAAGTTTGATGAGCAGAATCGTGAAGCGGTAATGCTTATTAAGCTTTCCGTTACTGATGATCAGCTCCCTTAGATTCCACTTGGCAAATCAGCTACGGAGATCTGGGATCACTTGAAGGGTTTGCATGAAACTTCCGACAAGAGCCGTGCGTTTTTTCTGAAAAATATGCTGTTTTCTATCATGATGGATGAGAAGACAACTCTGCAAGCGCACTTGAATAAAATCCAGGAGATCAGAGATCAGTTGGAGGCGATTGGTCGGAAAATGGAGGAGGAGGACATGGTTGTGATCACCCTGAAGAGCCTACCGAAGTCCTATGAACACTTCATAGAGACTCTCAACATTACGTCTGCTAATGTTGACCTCAAGTTTCCGAATTTGTGTACTATCCTGTTGCAGCAGGATCGCTGGAGACAACAGTTCGGTAGCAGTGAATCATCCTCCACGGAACAGGCTTTTGCAGCTAAAACCCATCCGAAGCATCAAGGAAAAGGTCAGCCTTCACAGCAGAAAGGCTCCAGTCAGACCAGTCCAAAGAAGAAAAATGTTCAGTGTAACTACTGTCATAAATTTGGCCACATCAAGAAGGATTGCCGTGCTCGTTTGGCTTCTGAGCAAAAGAAGTAGGGAGGGTTTCAGCAGAAAGCGAATGTCGCCGAGCACTCTGAGCAGAAGGAATCTGCCTTTTATGCACTCATGGCCAAAAGGCCCGCAGATCATGTCAAATCCTCTGCTTGGTACATAGATTCTGGTGCCTCACGTCATTTCTCACATAGGCGTGATTGGTTCACAGACTTTTCCCCTTGCACTGACTCAGTGATTTTTGGAGGAGGTGAGGAATACACAGTTGTCGGCACAGGCACTGTTCAGGTTCAATCTGGCGGGAGGGATCTCATATTCCTCAACGTGTATTATGTACCTGATATCGAGCTCAATCTTCTCTCAGTCAGTCAGATTATGCGGCATTCTCCCCAGATGGATGTGGTGTTCAGCTCGCACAGATGTTCAATTGTTGATCGAGAGTCTCGCACAACGGTGGCCGTTGGGATAGAGGATCATGGCCTTTACAGGCTTGTGGACACTGGTGATTCTCCAGAGTTAGCCTTGGCAGCCAGACATTCAGCTGTCACCAGTCTTTGGCACCAGCGGTACGGGCACTTGAACGTGCACTATCTCTCTCAGCTTGCTCGGGAGGGACTTGTTGATGGCTTACCTGACATTCAGACTCAGCATCAGGGCGTTTGTGGTGCTTGTCAGGCTGGGAAGCAGCATCGCACACCGTTCAAGGATGGCGACTCTTGGCGGGCTTCTAAGGTACTTCAATTAGTTCATGCTGATATTTGTGGCCCTATGTCTGTTTCTTCTGTAACTGGTTGCAAGTACTTTCTACTTTTTGTTGATGACTATAGTAGGAAAATGTGGGTGTACTTTCTTAAACAGAAATCAGAGGTTTTTAATGTATTTCAGAAGTTTAAGGCCTTAGTTGAAAAAGAGTCCAGTTCTTGTATTATAACTCTTAGGTCAGATAATGGGGGGGAATTCTGTTCTAGTGCATTCTCCAACTTCTGTGATACTCATGGGATAAAGCGTCAGTTAACCACACCCTACACTCCTCAGCAAAACGGTGTTGTAGAGCGACGCAATCGTACGATTGTTGAGATGGCTCGCTCCATGTTGCAACACAGGAGTGTTCCTACCAAGTTTTGGGCAGAAGCAGTCAATACATCAGTCTATCTCCTTAATAGGTCACCCACTCATGCTGTTAAGGGGAAGACTCCTGAGGAAGTTTGGTCTGGTCGCAAACCTAGGATCAGTCATTTGAAAGTTTTTGGCTCTCTTGTGTATGTTTGGATTCCAGAGGCCAAGCGCACTAAGCTGGACTCCAAGAGCCAGAAACTCATGTTCACAGGGTACAGTGACAACCACAAGGCATATAGGCTGATTGATATAGACACTGATCGTCTTATCTTCAGTCGAGATGTTGTCTTTGATGAGGAACGAGGTCCATTTCACTCTTCTTCACCTATTCAACATTCAGAGGATCAGCCTCTACAGGCTCCTGATATGAGTGTCCGACTTCCGTTAGGTCCACCTGATGGGAGGGATGACGAAGACCTAGTCTTTGATGATGCTCAACCTGAGTTTCCTCCAGATGATAATGAACATCCCCCTGCTGATCCTGTTCCAGATCCACAGCCAGATCCAACTCCTCCTGTTGCATCTGATGTTGGCACATCTACTCTCCGACCGAAATGGTGGGCTAAGACTATCAGTGATCTTCGCACTGATGAGCTCATTGAGGGTAGATCATCCAGAAACAAGAGCAAACAGCAGTCTACAGTCAATTTTGCTCTCATGGCCAACATTCACAGTGTTTATGAGCCTCAGACATATTCAGAGGCAAAAGGGATACCTGAGTGGGAAAAGGCAATGGAATCAGAATACCAGAGTCTTCAGAAGAATTACACTTGGGTCCTTTCTAATCTTCCTCCAGGGAAGAAGCCCATTAGCTGCAAATGGGTGTACAAGGTGAAGTACAAAGCTGACGGAATCCTTGACAAGTACAAAGCTCGTCTGGTTGCACGGGGGTTCTCACAAAAAGAAGGCATTGACTATGAGGAGACCTTTGCTCCTACAGCCAAAATGAGTACCATACGGCTCGTCCTTGCCTTAGCAGCCCAATTTGGTTGGAAGGTCCATCAGATGGATGTGAAGAGTGCTTTCCACAATGGTGAGTTGAAGGAGGAAGTATACATGACACAGCCTCCAGGTTTCAAAGTTGCTGGTCAAGAACAGAAGGTGTGCAGATTGGTCAAGGCACTCTATGGCCTGAAACAGGCTCCTCGGGCTTGGTACATAAAAATTGACACGTACCTCACGGATCATGGCTTTCAGAGGAGTCCATCTAACTCGAACCTGTATGTCAAGAATACTGGTAATGAGATTCTACTTGTTGTTGTCTACGTGGATGACTTGATCATTACTGGCAGTTCAGCACTTTTGATCACTGAGATCAAATAGGACTTGTGCAAAACTTTTGACATGACAGACTTGGGCCTCCTGCATTATTGTTTAGGTGTTGAGGTTTGGCAGACAGAGAGCAACATTTTCATCTCCCAGTCCAAGTATGCTTGAAGTCTTCTAGATAAGTTCTGAATGCAGGATTGCAAACCTGCCTCTACACCCATGGAAAAAGGGCTTAAGTTGTCAGCTAAGTCCGATTCACCTGTGGTAGATGAAACATTGTTCAGGCAACTAGTAGGCAGCCTCATCTATCTTGCTGCTACTAGACCTGATTTGAGTTTTGTAGTGAGCTACATATCACGCTTCATGACAGCCCCCAAGGCTGATCATTGGGTAGCAGCGAAGCGTGTGCTGCGTTATGTGAAGGGCACTCCTGATTTTGGACTCTTGTACACTCGGAGTCACGATCCTAAACTCAGTGGGTTCACAAATTCAGATTGGGCAGGTTCAGTTGATGACAAGAAATCAACATCTGGGTATGTGTTCAGTTTGGGATCCGGTGTAGTCACATGGACTAGTAAGAAGCAGCAAGCAGTGGCTCTCTCCTCGACAGAAGCAGAGTATCGGGGAGCAGTAAAAGCAGCATGTGAGGCAGTTTGGCTTCGCCGGATGCTTGTTGATATGCAAATATCTCAAGCAGGTCCGACTCCCTTGTTCTGTGATAATCAGGGAGTTCTCAAACTTGCCAAGAATCCGGTCTTCCATGAGCGAACCAAGCATGTGGAAACTCATTGTCATTTCATTCGGAAGCTGGTTGAAGACGGATCAGTTCAGTTGCTGTATGTTCCGACAAAGGATCAGACAGCAGACATTCTCACCAAGTCGCTCAGTACAGATAAGTTTGTAAAATTCAAGGGGCATCTTGGTGTAGTTGATAGATTGAGCATTAAGGGAGGGTATTAAAATAATGTTTATTATTTATTTATTAATGCTCAATATTGTAAAATACTGTAAGATAGAGATAAGATCGTCTCCGATCTTATCTGGAGTTTCTTTTTAGAAACTTTCCAGTTTTGTAAATCTTGTAAAGCTATTTATTGAGCGTCTTGCTCATTGTTTAATACATCAATTATTTACCAATTACCTGTGTAATAAGGGAGTCTCAGCATCAGTGATCTTCTTTAATGCATTTCTCTTTTGAGAGAGATTTGAGGTGCAAGCCCTTCTTAATGCATTTCTCTTTGAGATTTGAGTTGAAAGCCCTTGTTTCCACCCTCTGGGAGAGCCATGGTAGATGTCATGTGTGTGACTCCATGACAACATCACGTCTATGATGATTTTCTTGTACTTGTGTTTACACCCTCTGGGAGAGCCATGGTGAAACGTCACGATGAGGTGACAACATCACATTGAGTGATGAGCACTTGTACATACCATACATGGGTGTAGCCATGATGGTGGATATCACGAAGAGGTGAAATCTTTCTTTTCCACACATGGGTGTAGCCATGGTGGTTGCTTTCACGATGAGGTGATAAGCTCTTTTTCACATGGGTGTAGCCATGTTGATCGACATCATGATGAGGCGATATGTCTTATACAATTGGAAGTATTTCTCCCTAGCTGAGAGGGAGTGTTGATGTATAGCATCTGGATAACTACTTCCAAATGCACGTCATATGAAGACAAAATTTAAACGTAGCCTCTCAGCTATTTAAATTTATTCATGATCGATTGATTATTAATGAACAGGTGCCTCATTTTATATTTATATTATTAATAATTAATGGTTAATTATTAATAGAGGCCGACTTGAAGAAGTCGTCATTTAATGAAAAGGCACGATTTATTAAGGGCCGACCTTCATCATGAAGAAACACGTCTTTCCTAATGAGGCCGACTTCCTTCTTGAAAAGGTGTGAACTTTCTTGTGGTGTTTATATATGCAAGACAATAATCATTCATTGATCATCAAGTTCATTTTTTCACATTCACACTTGGAGAATAAGTTCAAACGTGAGCAGCAGGCCTTCATCCTGTAGCAGCAGATCATATTCCTGTAGCAGCAGATCAATTACAAGGAGACGCATATTCATTTGTATCTGCATCTAGGAGAGGTGCAAATATTATTAAAATCGGGATTGAGTTATGCTTGAGTTGTAAGCAGATTTCTGCTCTTATTAATTCAATATATAAGAGATATATTGGCTGGGTTTTTCTCCCTTAGGTTGGAGGGTTTTCCTAGGGTATCTTGCTGTGTTAATTGTCTTATGTGCTGCATTTTCTGTTTACCTTCAGTTTGAATTATCTGATCATGAAAAACTAATAGGCTGCGCAAAACTTAAAGCTGAAAACGTCTTTTTTGAGTTCTATTTCATTTCAAAAAGCATTGTGACTATGTGTGGAGACCAATCCCCCGCACCCTCCCAAGCAAGAAGAGACCATTTGCAACGATCTGCCATCGAGAAGAGCAGATTCAAATGCTGTTTTGTGCAGATTTTAAAGGCAAATTAAAATCACAAGTAGGGTTTTGGCTTTTTTTTTTTTTTTTTGATTAATCATTTTTTTTCATTCTTGTTGCAAAATATTCCATCCAAATTGAAAAAAAAACTTCATATAGCACAAATAAAATTTTTTTTGCATTTAGAATCCAAAAAGCAAGATTCATCACCATTTTTTTTATTTTTTTCATTATTTTCACTGTTTTTTATTTTTCAGACCTGGGTTCATTTTTTGTGTAGAATGTTTAGATTAGTTAATTTATATTTCATTTAAACACATTTGTATCAATTTAAATCAAATTCAGAGAGATGTTTTAATGATTTAGGTCATTTTTTATAACTTTTTTGTATTAAAAATCTAATATGTTGTACATTTTTTGTATGTGTAGATTGAATACGCACTATAATGGCTTCTAGCTCTGTTTCAGCCTCAGGCTCCACCCATCAGTGCCCACACCATCATGGGTTCCAAGCATTCGTCCTCTAGAAGCTAGAGACCCTGCATAGAAGTATGTTGTGAGAGGGCCGATACCTAGATCAATTGTTTGTAGTGAGTGTAAGAATGTATATAATGGAGGCATAAATCGCCTCAAATACCATCTTGCAGGCATTCCTAAGCGTGATGCCAAGGCTTGTGAACAGGGCAAAGAAGAGATTAGAAAAGAGATGCTTGCCCTACTTTCAAGTTATGAGAAATCTCACTGCCATAGTCCCAGAAAACTGAAATTTTTCAACGTAATCAGCCCAGAGAGTATTTTTGTCCAACAAGAGAGAATATAAAATTTTGACTTAACACCAAACAAACTCAAAACAGCATAACACCCAAAAGAAACTTCTCTAACCTGCTTCAAATCATAAACACCAACCTTTTTCTACACACCAAAGTTTTTCATAAAAAAACATTTCACAAACAACACTCTCACAATATTCAAATCATCACCTCCAACGATCACTCCCCAAACACATGAGTCGAATCAATTACACACCAAACAAAATAATATCCACAAAATCTCAAGTTGCCTCTTTTTCTGCCGCACACCAAACTCTGAGCATATCATTCACCCACCAAAAAAAAATTAGCTAGCTGAAACAATGGCTAAAATCATCTCAAACAGAAAGCAACAAAATATTTGCCGCCAAGAATATTTGAAGTCGTCAAAAAAGAAGACGCACCTCTGCCAAAAACAAATCCAATTCTCCAAAAATCCCAACCCATCCAATGAAGGTGCTGAAGAAACAGATCATTCACCCAGACGATATTTGTAGCTCTTATTTTTTGTCTTTTTAAAGTCATTCAGTCGATAGAACAAAAGGACATAGCGCATCCCACTCATATTCCGGTGTCCGAAAAAAATGGCAATGATCAAACACGTCTTGCTCAATATAGAAATGATATATAAATATCACGATGGAGAATAAACACAAAAAATTGCAGTTGTTGGGAATAGGAAAGCCGGAAAGCCATCCACTAAGAAACAAATCAATGAATAGATTTTTAACATCTTCATTGTTGTAGAAGATAAACGATTTCTTTTATTTCACGCAACTTTCCGAATGAAACTTATGTGGCCCCTGCTACATTACTCAGCGCACAAAAACCACATAATTTTGAGCATGAAGATTTCACGCAAACTCCAATAGATAAAGACCTGTACATAGTCAAAGTTGGCATGACTCTTATATTCAAAACGGCAAATAGAAAATTCATTTATGACACAAGTAATCTTAATTTATAAATAGAGCTGCCAACAATAAATGGTCCACGATAATGGATGAGCCACCTCATAGAAATCTAAAAGAGCACATCTAAAGAAGATAAATCTCGACACTATTCTTCTACGCATCGCGGACAAGCATGATACTCAACCTTCTGCTTGTGCCAAGGTAAATGGACAAAAGATACATACTGCAGCACCCATACTAGAGTCATCTTGATATAATCGCACCAAACATCAAATTAAGAAGGGTAGCCAATTCAATTCACACACATCATAGAAACGACTCTTTTAAGATATAAACATGGGCAGAAGATATAAAAAGTCATGATGTCCTCCAGCTACTAAGAAATAATCTTTGCCAATCATCCACGTCTTCAAAAAAAGATAAGGAAATGATATTTCTTTTTCAAGCCTCCAAAAGAAACCAACACAATAAAGTGAAGCAGCCTTAAGGAAATCGAGCCACATCATAGAGATTGGACTTGGACTTTTCAACAGTTCACTCTGCGCTAACATGGAACGATGACTTGGCACATTTGATGACTTGGCAATTCAAACTGACTTTTTCACCAAATTGACATCAATGAATAAAAAACCTTCAACACGAATAATGCAGCAGCATATGTGGCAGCTAGGAGAATGCTTGAGATTAGACATCCATCACTCTTTTGGTCACCTTGTGCAGCCCATTGCCTTGACCTTCTTTTGGAGGACATAGGCAAACTTGTTTGGGTGGCACCGATTGTAGATGATGCAAGGAGCATCACAAAATTTATCCACAATCACCCTTGGGTTCTTAATTTGATGAGAGAGCATACGCGAGGGAAAGAGCTGGTGAGATTGGGTGCCACAAGGTTTGCAACAATTTTCCTAACATTGCAAAGCATTTTGGATTCTTTGGGCTCTTTAAAACAAATGTTTGTGAGTCAAGCATAGAATGACTCCACATATTGAAAGAGGCCCGAAGGAGAGAGAGTTTCAGCAATAGTCTTCGACACCTTGTTTGCACAAAGAGCTACAAAGATCGTGAAGGTAACTTCAAAACTTTGATTTTAATTTTAATCTCGAGTTGAATATAAATTTTATTTTTTTTAATTTAACTTTAAGCCTTTCATTATAAATTTCTAACTTTGATCTTTTTGTATTTTTAATCTAGGTGTCAGAGCCCTTGGTTAGAGTCCTCTGCTTGGTAGATGGGGATCAAAACCCAATGGGATATATTACATGGGGGACATCCTCAAATTTGATCCCATATGGGAGATTGTTGATAGGAGGTGGTACAATCAACTCCACCAACCCGTCCATGCAGCAAGGTACTTCCTCAACCCTAATTATCTCTTCTCAGAGAGCTTCTCTGATCCTAATGGAGAGGTTATGGAGGGGCTCACAACGTGCATTCAGAGGATGGAATCTAGGGTTGCAGTGAGATACCTCATTGTCAACGAGTTGGATATCTACAGGGAAGCAAGGGGTAATCTCTTTTTTTGGAGCTAGCTATTAGAGGAAGAACCACTCAGCGACCAGGTATAAAATTGGGAGTCTTTAACTTTTAAGTTTATTTCACATGCATCTTATAATTTGATAAAATGTGTTTGACTTTGTTTTCTAACTCTTCAATATTTATTTTTTTGCAGAGATTTGGTCGAAAACTTGGGGTGGAAATACCCCATCTACAAAGAATTGCCCTCCGCATACTATGACAGCCTTGTAGTGCATCCAGTTGTGAGTGCAATTGAAGCTTGTTTGAGGCCATTCACACAAAGAAGAGGAACAAATTAGCACAAAAGCGCCTCAATGACCTTGTCTTTGTGCAACACAACCTTCATTTGCGCACAAAGAGAGTAGAAGAAAAATCACTAAATCTTATTGATTTAGATGAGATAGATCCTTACAGTGATTGGACAAGGCGAGATGAGCAACCTCCATTGTTTACCACGGAAGAGATCCTTGACTTCGAGAGATAGGCAATGGAGGATGTGGGTGCATCAGGAGATGTAGGGTTGGAGGACATTCATGAGGATGTGGATGAGACATTGCTAGAGCCAGATACTTCCAAGATGGTGGTTGAGCCTGAGCAACAGCCTTCCATGCCAGCCAAGGAGCCAGCAGCAATAGCATCGCCACCGCCACCACGCACATGCGGCAGGACCAGAGGACCCACCCCTTCCCTAGGGGCTGTTAGACTAGGGAAGAGGAAAGTCTAAAATGTTGTATTTAGTTACTGTTTAGTATTTGCTTCTAGTTCTAGTTTTACTGTTTTCATGTATCAGACTTTTAGGCTTTTAGCCATCGGGATTCCGCATGAGAATGCGATTTTGTAATCAATTTGCATTAAAGTCAATCAAAATTAATTGAAAACACTTTTGTACTCATTTATGGACTCTTGGATTCATCTTGTCATTCAATTTTGCAAAAAAATAATGTGTTTCTAATGAAATTTAAGCAATTTTTTATGTTCCCAAGTTTTTGTCGAGTTTTCTCCAAGTTTTTGTTGACTCTCCAATTTTGGGCTTGGCGAGTTTTTTGTTGAGCCGAGTTTTCCAACTATGAATTTACGTAAAAGGGTTTTTGCTGTCCTCTCACTCCATTACAACTCCCCCTTGCTGCCATTGCAATTACTCATGTCGACATAAAAATTATTATCATTTTTTAGTTTCTTAAGTTTTTGCCAAGCTTTTCCTATTTTAAATTTGGATAATTGGATTCCAATAACACTTTTGCCAAATCATGTCAATGCCAGATAAATGGAATGATATTATGATAATGAGCTGTAAATATTCCTGATCTTAAACTCCTTAGAAAGCTATTAACCTGCTTTGCAAAAAGAGTAAGAATCTCATGCAAACATATTCAATATGCTAATTTCCCTTTGAATCCTTTACCCATGACTTGGAATTGCCTGCCTAGTCTCCACCCCAACTCTCTCTCCCCATCTTCACTTTCCTTCACAAGCTTCAAGCCACAGGTTAACAATCATTTCTCAAAATTGTCATATGAGGAAACCTTAATTCCTTCAATGAATGAGAGCATTGTTTCATGTGCTTGATTGTATAGAAAACACCATACCCTTGTAGCACCCAAACTCTTGTAGGAAGCATCATAATGACACAAATATCCTCTTCTAGGAAGCATCTTCAATGAGAGAGAGTTTTAATTTGGGCTTTACTCTGAAAAACAAAGACCACACTAATCCCATTAACCCTCCATAGCTACTCAACATATAAATAACACACAGGGCGCTCTCTTTCATGGTGACCAAAAACAAATTTTTGCACACCAAAATACAAGCTCTCATGGTAGCTGCTCTAGGTGATAGATTACTCTATTGAAAAGCATCTCATTATATCTATCACGAACCTTAAAAACATCTTTGGTAGGTCAGCAGGCCTGAAAATAAAATTTGAATTCCTCTTCCAGTCTATATGTATAACTATCCCAATTTATTAAAAACTTCTAATCTACTCGCAGAAAGAGAGATATTCAACTCAAAGAGCAATCTTCTTTTACAAAGAGGCGATGCACAGGAAATGCTTGTGTATCTCACTGTTCTGCATATAAAAACACATTCTGAATAGGCAAGACCACCAACATCTGATCAAATCATCATAGGAAGCTTGCAAAGAAATAAAATCCGCATTAACATCATGTCCTTGGTAGAGTAATTAGGAAACCACAACATCTTATATACTTTATTTTGTTCACTGGCATCAATAAGTTCCCCAACCATCATATAAGCTACCTTGATTTCTTCCTCTCAGAACCCCACTATGGAGACAACTCTCCTTTCATTCAGAGTTACAGTAATATATTATTCTTAATATATCCTTCACTTGGTGCCAATTCCCTTCCATCTCACATTTAATGCCCTAATATCTCACTATTTACCACCAAAACTTCAAGCCATCATTTGTTAGTGCCATGTAATCAGTGTGGAGCATGTAAGAAAAGAATATCTCCTTAACTTCACCACTCACTCCATACTGAAACAGAAAAATTGTTCAGACAATGTAAGGCCCATCAGTGATGAGCACATACCACAATGACGATGTATGTTTCAAGTCAAAGGAACATTCTCGTGTATTTTTAGTAAGGCAAGATACAAGTCCTCATTAAATAATAACAAATTATGGCCATCAATTCCAATATTTCAGACAAAAAACATCCAAAAGGGGTTAGTTATTCTTAGTATCTCCCTCACTTGATGCCAATTCCATTCCATCTCACATTCAATGCCCTAATATCTCACTATTTACCACCAAAACTTCATGCCATCATTTTTTAGTGACATGTAATCAGTGTGGGGCATGTAAGAAAAGAATATCTCCTTAACTTCACCACTCACTCCATACTGAAACAGATAAATTGTTAATCAGAAAATGTAAGGCCCATTAATGACGAGCACATACCACAATGACAATGTAGATTTCAAATTGAAGGAACATTCTCTTGTATTTGTAGTAAGGCAAGATACAAGTTCTCTGTAAATATTAACAAAGCATGCCGCCCATCAATTCCAATATTTCAGACAAAAAATATCCAAAAGTGGTTCTGTACAATGACATGGCACAATATTTATGAAATGGTTATACTAAAAAATTTATGAATATATTTGAGAGCATGAGATCAAAATGAAGAGTACACCCATATACAGAGTTCAACGAGGAACAAGCAGTAGGACAATTTTGAGGTCATAGTCCAAAATAATCCTACTTCAACAATGAAGGTCCATTTAAATAGAATATATCATCTTCTTACAAATTTTTCACTGATGAAGGTCCCAGTTAACCAAACTAGATTATAAAACCCATGTTTGCAATGTGAACTAAGTTCAGTGAGTATGTGATGTGAGCACCAAGATTGAACCTTACATCATCCAGTCTACTAAAAGACTACACAGAGTGTGCAGGAAAGTCAATAACAAAAAGGATAACTAATGTAGAAGGATGGTTAGATCATTACTCTTAAAGAGCAAAAGC
Source organism: Sequoiadendron giganteum (assembly GCA_007115665.2). NCBI lineage: Eukaryota > Viridiplantae > Streptophyta > Pinopsida > Cupressales > Cupressaceae > Sequoiadendron > Sequoiadendron giganteum. Next base: position 91,548,216 of record CM021108.1, read on the forward strand.
TGCCACTTTTCTGCCGAGAAGGGACCTGCATGGCCAAAAGTTAAAAATTGTTTCTAGAGTTTGTATAATGCCATGAAAATTTGAAATTTTCAAAGAAAACGTTAAATTTGAGAGTATACCTTTGGAAATGAATTTAATTTCAATCTAAAAAATGCACAGGATCTGGTTGTACGAGGGCAGATAACAGACCTGGCCTGCAAGAATGAAAGCCACATAAATTGTCAACAACAATGTATCCCCATCATACAACTTAATTACCATCAAAGATTCTAAGAAGATGGTAAACAGAATATGAACAGAGTGTACCAGATAAGTAATTTGAATACCACAAACAAAGACAATGGTCCAATCTTTCCAAATGGTGATTAAAAAAATTTAAGGGATGGGAAAATAATTAAATCTTCCGAAATTCTTTGAGAAAAAAGAGCATTTTCTATTAGTACTTCTAATTTTAGACAATTTAAACTTCACATATATTTAACGTGACAATCTTGACTAAAGTTTCACTTTTAGGGGGGATTTCTGCCGATTGATCAAATACTCAAAGATGGCTTGTGCTAGCTTTCACTCTTTTTGAAATCCTTTTGGATTTTATTTGATGGACAAAATCTCTAATGAGAGCCTTATAATTTTGGAACAAGTCATGTAACCACTTCATTATTTCCCCTCCCTTTTTCAAGATTGCACTTTGACAACAGCAGGGCATACAAACAATTGCATAAAAGCTGAACAAATCTCATAGCTTTCCCAGAATGGGGGATTCATTACAGATGGATTGCTGTACTTCTTATATGCCACTAATACTGAAATCTCAAACTATCAACAAAGGATGGCATGGTGGAAAAGCATATCGACCGGTGCTTATGAATCTTTCCACCTCAGATATCCAAGGACATATCAATCTCCATACGATTGCCCTTTTTGAACATAAGTTGTATGTCATGTCTTTCAGAAGAAAGCACCAGGTACTCGATCAACAAGAAATCAGAGGTCTTTAGATTTCTTGATTACCTCAGCAGAATAGATCCGCCAATTGAAAACAATTAGTTCTGTTCTTAAAAGCCAATACTGATAAAAGGCCCGTGAATAATCTACCAGATACCACCGCGCTAAGATAAGAATCAACTGGATGTGGAAATAATCTTAGAGTCCTTTCTCCTGCTTGACCCTGCTCCCTTTCTAAATTTACATGCTCTATTTTAGGTGAATACCAGAAGAGAACGGAACTACCACCCACGGCAGTTCGGCTTTTAACCTACCACCCACGGCAGTTCGATTTTGTAGGAGTTGGGTTGACTCGTCTAATGAGTCACACACAATTGCTCTTTAGTTAATAGTAAAGGCTCTTGAGATCACGGATTGCTTATTCTGGATTCAGAAGCCCGCAAACTCATACTGACAGTTAATTTGATGATTACACCAACAATAAAAATCAAGAATGCGTTTGATTGGCATCGATGAGATAAGTTGTGGAGAATGAATTGTTTTTCCAGCATGCGCACACACGGAAAAGTCACTAACTTTCTGTTAATGTGAGATTAATGTTTACTATCTGCTGTCTTTTGGTCAACATTCACTGTTGTCTGTACGAAGAATATTTTGCTTTGGGCACGCCTATTATTGTCCGCTATATAAAATGAGGAGAAGAAGCAAATCCATCCCTTACGTGTATCAGGAGAAAAAGATATTAGTCAACCGGCTCTCTGTTGGTAAAACTTAATTCAACATGGACCCCCAAAAATAGCTTTTGCTAGAATAGACAATTATATTCATAACTTTTTTTCTTACATCATAACTCCAATGAAACTAAGCTTTGACTCCATTTCAAAAAAAAAAATTATACTAAGAAAAAGAAAGTGCGTAATCTATAGTCTATAGTGCTGAACAAACAAGCTTCCGGTTAAAATTTTGTAAAAATAGGGACAGGAAAAATTCGCATTACGGATCCTCTTTTAAGATAGAGTGATTTGAATAACATTATTTTCCAACATTTTCTGAACAATATGTAGAATCAAAACTAACAAACCATGTTTGTCTGTGAAAGACCATCTAGCAAAATTTCAAAACTAAATAGAATTTACTTTCCAGTGTAGAATGCCAGTCAAATAACATGCAACGAAATCATCAATAATTAATTCTGTTACAAGTTATTTCCTAAAAAATTAATACGATGAGGGGCAAAAACAAAGTTGCAATTGACTGCACAAACGATAACAAAGCAAAGAAAGAACTAAGGATTGGATTGACCGCAGGCAATAACGATGCGGATTCGAAACAAGCCATCGTCGTGCCCAAGGAAAGCCGCGAGGAAATAACTGATGCCAACCCTAAACCGGGCCTCTGGCATGGCACAATCAGCCTTGCCATTATACTAAAAACCCCTCCCCTTCCCTTCAATCAGCAAAACAAACCACAAAATCACAAAATTAAAACCCTACACATTCAAATTATATCCAAAAAAGCACAATAAAAGTAAGAGATCAACAACCACAAGCCCTACAATAAGCAATCAGAGATTCAAATACTTTAAGCCTTAATAAGCACCCCGTACCAGATAACTAAAACAGCCTAATCTTTTTCCAATTCATGGGATTTTAGACCGTGTCTTGGTCATATTTATAGGGTCCTACAGCACATATATGCAGGTCAGAAACAAAACATATAGATGGAAGATAAATATATATATACAGTGTACCCGCCAGAGTACAAAATGAAGAAAGAGCAAAAGAATATATAATATTTCCTCAAATTTAATTGAAGCCGAAGAAAAATGGATGGCAAAGATTGATCGGAGGCTTATCTCACCTTCACCTAGGGCTGAGAAAAGATGGACTACACTGGCTCGGCTGCTTCAACCAAATATCAGTAATTAAGCATCTCATTGCTTGTTTATATTCTGGCTTGGAACTCAATCTTTAGTTAAATATAACTTAATTTGGATTTTTAATTCCTTGATTACTTATATACTTAGCTGGCGCTTGTTGTGCCGCGTGGCATTTTCCATATTTTTATGATTTTGTATTTATCTGTATACCACCTTCCTCTCTATTTAGTTAAATTGGAATCCTCTATAGGTGGCATCTTATGAAGGGTGTTTAGAGAAAAGATTAAGATTATTTATTATTTATTTATTCAATTGATAGGACATTTTTAAGATGTATTTTCTCTATAACTCCAAAAAAATCGGTAGATTTTGGTTCTCGAAAATTATGTTTTTGTTTTTAGTATTTTGAATATTAATTAGTAAAATAAATGTGAACATCATTTTTTTTTATTTTTTTTTTAAATGATTTAACAATTTAAAAGTAAGGTTTTTAATTTATTTATTTTGTAAAAAAAAATTTGATAAGATTGAAATGAAAAGTAGAATTTTATTAATATTTTAATTCTAATAAATATTGATTTAAAAATTTAAAAATAGATTAATTGATTTAACAAATTAAAAATAGGTTTTTTTTATTTTAAAAAAAATTGATAAAATTGAAATGAAAAGTAGAATTATATTTATTACATTCTTTATATGAAGTGATATTGAAATGATATTTCTTAACTTTAAACTAGGAAAAGATAGAATAAGAATTGTTTTATCCTTTTGAACTTTTAAACTTATATTTTTTATTTTTGAATAGATTTCATTTTATTTTTCACATTTTAAGTTTCGTGTTATTATAGTTTTAATATAAAAGTTAGAATTTTACTTTTAATAGTTATAATTTATTTTTATTAAAATACAGTTTTAGTTTTTAAAATTTAATTTATCTAATAATATTTATTATTTGTTAATATTGAGTTTATGGTAATATTGTTTGTAATATTAATTACATTTTTTAGGTTATATTTTATTAAAATTTCAATTCTAATAAATTAAAAAATTAGTTTTTTGTAAAAAATTGATTTCTAAAGCAAATTCTTAGTTGTCGCTATCGAAGGAATGCCACTGCACTTCCTTGTTGTTGAGGTTAGGGCTCCTAATTTTTTGTAAGATGAATGGCGTGAAGGGGGGCAGTGCTCCAAGGATCTCCATCAGAAGCTTGGCGAGGGCAAGAATCAGTATTTACGGCATGCATGGGAAGCTTTAGGGGCAGGTTTGCAAGCGTTCAAAGATTGGAAATTGGGGAATGCAGAGGCTACCCAGGCATGGACAGAGGTCTGTAACATGTCCCTTGGTAGGGGCACCTAGCATAGAGTTCTTTTGGACGAAACTAGCAAATTTGGTGAGCGATGGGAGGCAATGGCTCATCATGCTAAAAAAAATGAATTAGGAAAGGGCCCTCGACCTCTGCATGGGGGTTTGGGTAGGGAAAACTTTGAAGAACAAGCAATGGAAGGAGGCAAACCAAGTGGCAAACAAATGACTCGACCCCTACAATGTGCTACCGTCTCTCCAACAGTGGAATTTGGAGATGATATTTGTAGTGAAGTGGCAGAATATGAAGCATACTTTGCAAAATTGGGCTTGGTTGGGAGATTCAGAGGGCTATGGTCAAGTCTCTCTAAGCTGCACCAGTGGATCTCTAACACCTGGCACCCTCTTTTGGATGGTGAGATCCAAATTTATCCATGTGCTCGAGGATTTTTCATGGTTGTTTTCGATAATGCTCAAGATTGAAATATTGTCCTTTACGAATACCAATGGAATTGTGACCAGCACCTGCTCATGTTGAAGTCATGGCACCCTTCTTTCAACCCTACTATTGAGTCTTTCAATGCAATCCCAATCTGGGTAAGACTTTTAAACTTTCCATTGCAATTTTGATTCGAGTCTTGTTTTGAAGCTATTGCCAATTCCTTGGGGAGATTTTTGGGAAGTGATGAGGGCTCACTAGATTTTATGCACACTACATATGCTTGAATTTTGGTAGAGATGGATAGCTCTAAAGCGCTCTCGACAAATATATCTTTAAAAACTGCTACCCCTTTCGTTGTTGTAGATGCTACGACACTAGAGATATTGCTATTGATTGTGCAAAGTGAAAATTTGACAACCAAGCCACATAGTGTAAAGATGCTTCCCTCAACATTATTCAATAGAAAAGGAAGATCTGAACCAAGATGGGAAAACCTTTGAGGATGCCCCAATGGTTGGGGTTGGCACCCATAAGAAATCACCAAGTAAATCGTAGGCCAATCTAAAGGTCAAGGATGGTTCTTCTTCCCTAGGGAGGGATAGCATTGATTCTAAAAATGCAAAAGCAAACATGGAAAAGGCAGACCACATAGGAAGCTCGACAGTATTGTCCCCTAGGGGTGAACAAAATACTCCAGAGAAAATGGCTAAGGCTGAGAGTGGTGGGGCAGTCGAGGAGAAATGGACAATGGTACAGAGGAAAAAGAAGAAAAATGAGGTTTCATTTGAAATGAAGCTTCACTCCCACACAAAAGTGGAACAAATTTGTAGTGGCTTGTAATTTTAGGTTCAACAATATGGAGCTATGCAAACTAAAGGAGGCAGTTTGCAAAGATGTTAAAATCTCCAATTTTCCTCAACTTAATGTATGTGGTAAATCGGGGTAGAAAAGGGTTGTGGCTCCATTTTGGTCTCATGGGTGCTAGGATAGGGTTAGGAGGGAGGATGGGTAGGCTAGTACTGGATATGGGATACTGAAAGTAAATCTCTAGATGTAATTTTGATGATTATATAATGGGTGTTTCCCCTCATAAGCTATTTAACTATCAAACAAAATTAGTTTTACTTTTTTATTTAATCATTTATTAACTTCATAAGTTTATTATTTATTATTCTTTTTGTTAAATTATTATGTTTATTAATATTTGGATTTTGATATATTTTGGCTTTCCTTTAGTTTATTTTATTTTAGTTCTTAATTTATATTTAAGTTTAAAATTTATTATTATTATTTTTATTTATGAAATTGCAAATAATAATTAAAAATTATTACAATTAATTTAATTTATAATTATTTATTTTATTAAAACTTGAATTATTGCATAATGATTCTATTTCGATTTTTTGTTATAATTTATATAATAAAATGAATTTAAAATTTATAGAGTGGGAGAGACAAAATAACTTTTGATTAATCGTTTCATGCCCACAATCCAAGGATAGCACGTCCCTAGGGGGTTATGATCAAGGTAACATGTCTTTAAGGATGTGATAATTCACCTTTAAAGCCTCTTTAGTGTACCCATTGCACACTTAGGAGGAAAATAGATGGAGATAGAAAGAAAATAAAGAGAAAAATAGAAAAATAGAGAGGGAGACAAAGAGATACAATAGATAAAAAGAGAGATAGAGATACAAAAATAGAGGTATAGATATAAAGAAATAAATATGGAGAGATAAAGAGATAGAGATAGGAAGAGATATAAAGAAAGAGAGGAAAAAAGAGAAGAGGGGAGACATAGAAAGATATAGTCACATAGAGAGAGAGAGAGATGTATAGAGAGGTAGAGAGATCAAGAGATAAAGTGGGAAAGGGGGAGAGAGAAGGGAAGATAAATAAGGATAGCAAAAAATAGTAAGGGGAGAAATATAGGGAGAGGGAAATAAATAGAGAGAAGAAGTGAGAGAGAGAGAGATATAGAGGAAGAGAGAAGGGAGAACAAATGTACAAAAAAATTGGAGAGAGAGGAAGAGAGAGACTGAGAAATAATAAAAAATATAAGATAGAGAGGGAAGGACGGAGATATAAAGAGGTATTTCTCTCTTTCTCTTCCCGTATATCTCTATATATATCTTCTCATAAATACCTCTCCCTACCTCTATATATATCTCCCTCTCTCTACCTCTCTCTATATAACTTCCTATATTTTTCTATCCCTCCATCTCTCCCTCTCTCTTTGTTTCCCTCTCTTTCTATCTCTATTTCTTTCTCTCCCTCTCTCTCTCCATTTCCATCTCCATCTCCATCTCTATCTTCATCTTTATCTCTCACCGTATCTCCTTACATCTCTTTCTCTCTTTCCCCTCTATCTTTCCCACTATATATATATATATATATATGTATCCCTCTTTATATCCATCTCTCCCTCTCTCCCTATCACTCTCTCTTTTATATCTCTCAATTTCTCTCCCTCTCTCTATTAATTATCTCTATCACCTCCTTTTTATCTCTAACTCTTGCCCCCTCTATTTTTATGTTCTCATCTTTATCTCTTTATATATATACATATATCACTTCTTATAACATAGAAAAAGGGATCCTAGGTCTTAAATGCAAAGAACCTAGGATGCAAGGGGTCTTTTCCAATTTACATTATGATATAGGTCAACAAAGTGATTAGATTGACTTACAACCATGAAGGTGAGTCTATCAAAACTAGATCTACATCTAATCGAGGATGGGAATGGATTAGAATTGATTTGGAATGATTAATATAATTATACTATATTCCCTAAAATTAAAATTGTAAGAATCCAACAACTGATAAATAGAAATAATCAATTTTTGCCAAATTCAAAAAGTGCAGAGAACAATAAACTTGCTCAGAAAAATTTATTTTAGTGTGCCTAAGAGGACCTATACGCCCAAGGGTGTCTAGGTCTTTGTAGGGGTGTCTTGATCAAAATTTGGGGTCATCTAGTGTCGAATCTAGGCTTTTGTTTTTTGTTTGCAAAGTTGTCAAAATGTAGTCAGATAAATTTGTAGGTGAGTTTTCATGTCTTTGACAAGATTTAGGGTTTTGAATGCAATGATGAAAAACTTGTCTTCAATCCTCCTTTAATCTTCTTCAAACCTAAGATATGTACATTCACAAAAAAAAAAGATGTGTCATTTAGAGGCTTGTCTTAATCAAACCCCATGTGAGTGTTTTCACTTCCACAATGGAAATGTCAATAATAAAATGGATAAATGCATAGAAAAGAATAATTAAACCACAAAGTGTTGCAATTCACCACCTTTCAATGGCTTCCTTGAAGGACTAAAGTCATACAAATCACCTCAAGGTCTTGATCTTTCTTATTTGATTTCCTTAAATGCCTTGGAGACCTACAACAAGGGCTATCTTCCACAAAACATTGATAATACGACAACATGAACTCACATACACTTTGACATGATGCTTGGATCTTGAGTTGTTGTAATAAATCACTGAAATGTTGCTATTGATAATATTGCTTCAATCATAAGTTATCCTTCTTGCTTCCTTCTCTTGTTCTTCTTGTTTCAAATGGTGAAAAGACTAGGTATTTATAGGCATCTATCCATTTTCCCAAAAATTAGATCTCGAAAGTCAACACTTGAAACTTGAATTTTGAATGTTAAAATGTCACCAACAACATGCCCAAAAATGGGTCTTAGCTAAGAATGGGGGCCCATACACCCAAGGACGTATAGGTCCTGGCCCATATTTCCAAGAAATTGAATGTCGGGGACAACATATAAGTTGGATGCATTTATTCAATGCTTGCAATTTATTGAAAATGGTACAAATGGGCTCTGGAATACATAAGTTTAGGACATTAGAGGGTCAATTAGGCTCAATAATTCAAGGGGAGGGGGGGGAAATATAGTGTGAAATTTTTAAGGGTAACAATTTCTAGCACTACATTTAGCCCCCACTTTAGTGAGAGTATAAACTTAAGCTCAAACGCACTAAAGTAGAAAAATAGGTTAAGAGGGGTTTTATTGTCCAAATATTAAAGAGATAGGATGACAAAGGAATTAGGGGGAGATCTCAAGCCCCCAAGATCTAAGATCCCATGGAAAACTAACATAAGCACAAAGGAACACACACATGTATGATATGCAACAAGGCAACATACACAAACATACATGGACCAAAAAACACGAAGCATACATGATGAAAACACAAGGCATGATGGAACATAAAGATGATAATGAAATGAAAATAAACACGATGCAAACATGAATAAGACACACAAAAGAGACATAAAAAAACACACAAGGTTAGTACTAAAAGATTTGAATTGGTAAGACAAAGAGACCTCGATCTTAAATTTATCTCAAATTCCAAATGTCATCCATCAAATTTTTTGTCTAACAAGAATGTAAAATCACTTACCAATGCATGGCTCCACTGGAAATCAAGGTTTATTATGATAGGTGGCCATGTTAAAAGGCGTTCATGACTCACACCATAGCAAAGTCTAATATTTGCTAGGTGAATCATAAATTGGAAGGCACATGGGCTAGTGAAGTCTGATATTCACTAGGTGTGTACCCATAATAAGGTAGCAAAAAATGAGAAATACACTAGTTCTACTAGGTGTGCACCCACAAACAACCATACCAAGAGTTACACTCCTTGATAACCTTGACAAGGTGCCACAAAATGATCAAGATGCTATGCCAACACCACACTATATTCAACACTTGTGAACAAAGTGAAGCAAAAATTATAAGGTTTAACACCACCACAAAATGTGCCTCAACAACAAAGAGGAATTTCTCAATACATGAAGGTTGCACCTTAGGGAACATCACACATGACATCACCACTGAAAGAGGACTAATCGAGGGATATAAAATCACACCTTAATGCATGCCAACCATAGTATCACCACCAAGAGGAACGTCATATGCCAAGGAAAGTCACACTCTTATGGGACATCAAGCCTAATATCACCACAAAAGGAGACATGTCACATGGATTGAGAAGCCACACTTTTGTTGACAAGGTCACACTTCCTAGAAGATGTATGCTATCATCACTAAGAAGGGACCATTGCAATGCAAACGATGAGTGGGGGGGCTATATCCCCCCCCCTTAAAATATCAATATACTTGTTATTTTTGTATTTTAAGGAGAAAGAGGGGAAGAGGGGATCCTTGAAAAGAGTGTACGCCTCCCCAAAATAAGTTATCCTTGTCCCCATAAGGACAAGGAAAACCACACCAACGACCATCATGTTACTGTCATGAAAAATATGGTTGCACTTAAGATTGTAGCACCATGAATGACAATGAGCAAAACTTATAAAGCTACAAATTCCAAATAGTGATAGGAAACATGATAGGATGGAGATTATTATTTATTACAGGAATTAGGTGCATCAAGACATGGAAGAGCACCACAATCCTTAAGATTTTGTATTTTATTACTCAAGGCCTAACACTCATTGGTGGAATGAACATGCACTCGATGATATGCACAAAATGAATTATTTTTGTAGAATTTATTTCATTTTCTTGGAGGAAGAGCAATCAAGTGAGATTTGAGAAGCATCAACAAGATATTATCTTGATCAATACTAGGAGACATTTATTTCTCTTGTGAAGGAAAGATTGCTTTCTTATCACAAGATGTCATACACACACAATAGTGTTTAGGTTTAGATTGTGAGATTTTGTACTCTACCATAAAGGAGGGTGTAAAATCTAATGAACCCCAATCATCACTAAAACATGTGTTTGAAGATGAACCAATATCATGACCATTATTTATAATTTTCCTAAGAGTGTTTTGTGTGATGACATTAACATTAAGCAAAGGCTTCTTTGATGCTTTCATTTCTTTCAAAGGACAATAACCAAGACCTCTTGTTGTTTCTTGCATGCCAGGCTCTATGGGGACGTGGATACCTTGTTCTTTTACATCACATCCTTTTCCATTATATCCAAATTGTTTCAACAATTGATAACCTCTTCCATAAATGGCTTCCATTTTTTCGAAGAAGGTGGTTTTTCATGATAATATTCATCATAAGTGGATGTGTAATTTATGTCTTCCTTTTTGTTAGAGGTTGTGGAATCAATTTTTTTTTATGATTCAGTGATAAATTGTGTTGATAGTGGATTCTTTCTTTTTATGATTTGCATGTAATTTGTACTCTCTCATAAATTAGGTGTGAAATCTAACGATCTCCAATCCTCATCCAACAACTTTGTCACAGTTGAAAGACACTTATCTTTATCCTCAACTTGTAAAGGTTCTACTTTTGTATTTATTGTCAATGTTCCAAGAGGATTTTTCATTCATGTTTTAGTTTTTAAACAAGTTTCATATTTTGGATCAACTTTTATTGTGTAAACCTTATTGTTGTATATGTATTTTATTGAACGATGAAGCATTGAAGGCACTCCATTCATTGCATGAATCCATGCTCTACCCAAGAGAATATTATATGAAATATCATGAGGAATGACATGTATATGAGTTTTTAACATCACCCAACTAACCTTGGCAGGTAATGTTATCACCCAGGCAATTGTTTTTTCATATTGTCAAAACCATGAATAGATAAATCAACTGGTTGAATTTTAGTCTTATCCACCCTAATTCTATCCAAAAGGTTTATGCTACAAACATTAAGCCTCAAACCATTGTCAAAAAGGGTACACCTAATCCCAAATTTGTTTTAATAATAGCTAATATCATTAAAGCATCATTTTGTTTTTGTGATTCTAAAGGGGTAACTCATTTTGATGAAAGACGATGTCCAAGTAAGATGAATTTATATTCTCAATAAAATTTTCCACATCATTTGATTGTGCACTAGAAGGGACAATAATATTTTTCAAAGCATTTTGAAGCATGCCATGGTAATTAGGTGATGTCTGAATCAAATCCCAAAGGGAGATCTTAGCAGGAGTGTTGTGAAGTTGTTCTACAAGGTCATACTCCTTTCCACTATGTTGAGGTAAACAAGGGGCACTACATAAAATAGGTTGTGGGAATGGTATTGACGAGGGAATGGATTGTGTTTGTCTTGGTTGCTTATTGTTTCAAGTGTTACATGTGTGAACTACAGTATGATAACTTGGTTGTTGCAACACATGATTACTAGTGAGTTGTTTTGCAAAGCTTAGGATATGGCCATGAGATTTAGGAGGTCTTTTAATGAGAGGTGACTTAGGAGGTCTAATAATTAGAGGACTTTTAGGAGGTCCATAAGGAATTTTAGGAGGTCCAATAATCAAGGGAGATTTAATGGTCAATTGTGTGTTCATAACCTTAATGGATTTTACTTCTTATTAATGATTTTTTAATGAGGGGGGGATCTAAGGTGACCTAATCATCTTCATTTAAGCAAGCCATCTTACTACCTTTTGAAAGAAATGTATAAATGATTTCATCCTCTAGCCCAACAATATCTTCCCAAGTGGGAGAAGCATTAGGAGGGAAAAATAAGATGTTCATGAATCTTGATGATTGGATCTTCTAATACCGAGATACCTTCGTCAGAAGTAGGAGAGGTATCGGGAGAAAGAAAAATATGTGTAACATACCCCAAAGTTTACCCTATTGATTTCACCCAAGTTTAAGCTCAGAGTGTAAAAAGTTTGAGTTCTCAAAACATGGAAATAAAATCTCCCTTTGCAATAACACATTTGTACATTTGAAAAATAAACCCTTTTCATATTACATTGCATGAATGAAATAAAATTACATAATCCCAAGTAGTGAATTCATCTTTCATATACATTTACAAATAGATTCAATATCATAATTACAAATCATAGCTTATAAGAGCTTAATGGTACAAGATATAATAGTCAATATGTCCACATCTGGAACTCACATCTTCATCTTCTTCTATTTCACAAGCTTCATCTGCCAACTACGTGAGGGAGACCATCAGCCAAGTGCTTTTCTGCCAACCATGCACTTAATATTGTCCCTGCACATCTTCCTAACTGGTAAGATGGCCCTATCCTTCAACAAAGAGTTTGGTATGGAAACGCTCTAGTATAATTCCTATCTAAGCATGGTGGTGTGTCCTACATAACTAGTACTGCCATACACTGGATACCCACCTAACATGCATAACACTCCCTACTAGCTATGTAATCCTGGATCATAGTGATTCGACAAAGTGTACATAGTGGCATCTACACTTGCTTTGGTCAAAGATTTTTCATATATATATATAATAAATCAAATCCACTTTATATGAAGCAGTGTCATATGTTCACCCACCCCCTTGCTCGACTTGGAAATTCTATTGACCTCAAAATAACTCTTGCCTTGGTTTAACCTTACGATTTAAATAATATTAAAAATATTCCATCCAAATATGGTAACACACTTATATTAAACTAATTGACCAATTAGGTTTAACCCAACCTATTGAATACCTTGCTACACATTCATAACATTCCTGGGACTGGAAACTACCTCTTATTCAAGTTCTTTCTTTTAATCATGAGAGTAACGACTCTCCTAGTTCATGCATAAATTAGTTAATACTAATGTCACCATGTCATTGACTAGACATACCTAGTCTTAATCTAAAGCACTATCAATATGCCAATATGTATAATAATTTAAAATTAGCTTGATTTGAAGATTACTTCCTCATATTGGGTTTCAGACCCTTTGTTGTCATATTTAATATGGCTCTATTCTTATTGAATGCCATAACCAATTTGGTTATCCTTGACATTAAATTTCATATAAAACTTCATGTTCATTAATGTCTAATAATATTAAATCAACATAATAAGTTATTTAACCTCTAGTAAATTCAACTAAGAACCTTTAAACTAACCTCTAATTTCCTCATGGTTCTTTCCAACTTATCCTTTGCATCATTTATATTAGATACCTACGTTTGTATGTTCATAACAATCATATATCCTTTCTCTCAATATGACACATATATTCACATGTTTAAAATGTATATTAAGCCCATATCTAATCTAGAGGACATTTTCAGCTTGAGAGATGTTGTGCTTTTGCACCTTAAAGTCTCCTCGCATTACAACTTTGTATTTCCAAGTCATTAAGTCCTCTTCTTTAAGACTATAATACCATGAGTAGGTATAGACTCTTGGTTAAGTATAAGATAATAGCATTTAAAAAGGTAATTAGAATGTTATGTCTCTAATACATTTTTCAATCCTATTGTTGTATCTCGATATGATCACATTCAAGTGTATACCCTATCCCTAGGGAATGAACAGATCTCCTACTTTTAGGGGTAATAAATAATCAAGAACATAAGTTCTCCACTGTCACACCCCGTCTTGTTGTTACTGAGTTACTTTTACCTTCATGGGTAAATAGGATGATAAATGCAATCATGATTTTGATATGTTTGATAAAGGAATGGAATACTAAAATAAGTATTAAGTTATTATTGTTTTGAAGGAGTAATTATGTTTATATTGATGAAGAACATGACAAAATGTGTATTACAATATGAATATTCTAAATATTTTATGATGAAAATGGATTTCATGTGAACGTCTAACTACCATTGCAAATGTGCCAAGCTGGATGCAGGTACATGTTCACGCCTTCAAAAGGGAGGGGAAGTATCACTCAGGAGAAGTGTTTGGTCGGGTAACCTTTAATGAAGCCTAACTGAGCTTTCACACACTCACTTCTAAGTATAATTGAGTCAAGTCATAATCTCGGGATATTGGTAAGTCATCCTTTAAACATGTGTTTGCATTATATAGGATCATGATTTCTATTAGGAGCATTCTTGGATTGAATTATGTGATTGAATCTCGAGTCTTTAAGCTTTCCATCAATTCATATGAATGTTAACTGTAAACATGTATATGGGTATATATATATATATATATATCGATATGTGCATAAGAGCATAAGAATGTGTATATGTATGTAAGTAGAAATACTTATGAGTATACATACGTGGGGAATCAATTATATCTATGTGTGTATATATGTATTTACTTAATGTATAAACATGTCGACGAGAATATGAATGAATATGTTTAAATGAAAGAATCAAAGTAATGATATATATGTGTAACATATGGAGATATTAGTATATGTGTGTGAAGTATGAAAACACATATTGCATATATTAATATAAATATATATGCATAAACATATATGTCGTTACTATCAAACTGTATGTAAAAATACATATATGTCTATATGAGCGTATTTATAGAAATAGATATATACATATGTTATTATGTCACTATAGATTTTATGGAATAATTAAATGCAATTATTAATCATGATATCGTCACTTAAATTGAAGTTAATTGTTTATTTAAATCGAAGTTAAATTGAAATTGAAATGTAATTACCATGATTTGAAATGCATTTATATTTAAATTTGGGGTTTGTCATTACTGATGAAAAATCGAGTGCAAGTGAATGCAAGAACAGGTGAACATGATTGAAGGCGAGAACAACGATCAGGTAGAGTCGTTTTAGCCGTTAGACATTTATGAGTATGATGGAATCTCACACACTCACTTAGATAATATTTTAATGCATTTTGTGATTCTGTGTTTGCAAATTTAAAAATTGAGTTTAAATGATTTCTCCAAATTTGTAAAATAAAATAAAAATAATAATACATGTTGATTTAAAATGACGAAATGGTTAAATTTGAGGAAATTGATTTAAATTAAATGATTGGATTCCTTGTTTAGATATTTTTATCATTGTTTGAAAATAAGATGCTTGTTTTTCAAAATTTAAATGGAATTGGCTTTTTATTTTGGAATTTAATAAAATTTAAATGAATAAAGTGTTTTATAAATTTAAAATGTTTTTAATTGAAAATATGAAAGAGGAAAAGATTTAAATTTAGAAATTGAACAAATATCTTAAATAGAGTTATTGAAAACAATTCACGTGCAAATTGAACTTTGCATTCAAAAGAAACTTCAGTTAATGAATTGAAGAAATATCTTCAATTACTTGGAAAAGCAATCAAAAATTTGAAACTTGGAGTTAAAGAATTGATCTAGAGATCAATCTAAAATGGGGGATCTCGTTTCTTGTTAATATCTATGCATGAGAAAGAAAAGAGGAATGAGTCTGGGCAGGAAATTCGAATTGGAATTGGGAGAGGAAACAAAATTCCATTTTTAATTTTTGAACAGAAAAATACATTGAGTATTGTTGATCTTTTGGAGGGAGTTTATTGTTTTATCTATTAATATTTTTAAAACTAAGCTCTTTACCTTCTCACCCCACGTGCACGGCCAAAAGAGAGTTGGTTATGTTGAAAATTATGGTACTCCCCATACGCAGCAAGTGAGAAGTCTAGAGGGTACACGGCTAGGCAGAGAGGAGACTCCTTTGCTTACTACGCAGCCAACAATGCGCATAGGGAGAGGAGGAGGAGATAGGCACGGGCAAGGAGGATTTCCCACGCAGCCACAGGGAAGTCTCCATTTCCCACACTAAAGCAGGAGACTGGTGCATGCACAACCTAAGGGAGAAGGAAGAATCTTGGGTGCGTAGGGAGAAGGCAACAGCAAGCAAGAGACTCCTCCATTCTTCATGCGCAGACAGTAAGACAATAAAGAGACACAACTAACAAGTAAGATCAACATAGGTGGTAGGGAAGGGAGAGAGAGAGTAGAAGGAGATAGGAGGACAAGAATCACATAAAGAATAGAGAAAATTCACAGAGAAAGACACAAATAGAAAATCATTTCTGGAATTACCAGGTAGGAATTTGAAACCATTTAATAATTTAACAATAAGTCTTTAAAATTCTTTTCTCAAATTCTGGTATTTAGTTTTAGATTGGAAAGACAAACTCTGTTTTTAGCAATTTAAGATGAGAATAATCTCCAGATTGAATTGGTAAGTCTATTAAAGAATCTCTGTTTATTACATTCAGTAGAAAATTTCAAACGATCAAACTATAAATTTCTCTTTTCCAGAAAACATTGAAATCAAAAACGAAAATTTGGGAAGAATTTGATTATGAAACATTGAAAGAAACAACCGATTAATTTTAGGAAGAAAATCAAAATAGAAAAACATCATTTAAATTTAGATTCAAAAAGGATCTTAAACAGAAAAATTTATTTACTTTTGTTTTGATAGAAAACTTTATTTGAAATCGGATTTGAAAATAATTCAAACTGAAAATAATTTGATAGAATAACTCCCAAATTTTAACATATATTCAAAACATAAGTTTTTAAACAGTAAATTTAGCCATTGAAACTCAAAACAGGAATAAAAATGAGTTATTTTAATTATGTAAATTTTTTTTTTTTGAAAGTTTGGAAAACAGAAAATAAACCATTTAAATTAAAAATACGATTTACTTAGAAGCAAAAACAAACTTGAACAGTATTAAATAGATGAGTAAAAGAACAAAAGAACGTGTGCTCTTTTATGACTATTTTTATATGTATTTAATTTGCATACTAGTGATACACCTTCTTATTTTTGATTAATTAATTATTCGATTTTTAAATGTGAATTTAATATCTATGGTTAAAAATGATGAAAGAACAATATTTTAAATTGTTTTTGATTAAATCATGACTTTCGATAAATTGTTTGTGAAAGATTGTATTTGACTGTTTGGAACCATGCATGCTTGACAAATGACTATGCATGTTATGTTTTTGGGAAAGTTACCTTCCGAGACGGGTGTTGAATATGGGTTATTAGAGAGTGTAGTTTTGTTTTTCCAAAACTACTTTATTTGTCGTGCATGAAATTTTACTTGGCCAAGTAACTTAAGGACCATTGAAATAGATGGAATTATTGAACTCTCTACCATATCCTAGTATCGAACTTGCTTGTTTCTTAAATGAATTAGAAAAATGGAAATGCTTGTGGTTTTACTAGTTATACTAGGCACGCACTATATTCCATCTTGCTCGTAGACTGCTTTTTGCTAAGTGATCCGTTCAGGGTAGGGTATTCTTTGAATGATTTAAAAATTCCGGGGAAGCGTAAGCTTCGAGGTTGGGCGGAAAAAGCACCTGATCCTTGTTTTCGTCTTCATTATTGAAGATTTGTTGTTGGAATGAAGATTAAACATGTTATCTTCTTTTATGTTTTATTTATTATTGAAATATGTATTGAAGAGCTTAAGGCGACTGAATGCCTAAGTCTCGAATTGTAACTGATATTATAACTTCTTTTGTATCATTATCATAATTGTGAAATATGACACATGTTTGTATTTAGACTGGAATTGTATATGAATCTATCTTATCGACTTTATGTCGTTGTTTTGGAATCGACTGAATTTTAATGATGTCTAAATGAATGAATTGTCGACTTTATTTTGAATATTAATATTTTATTTAAAGTATTTGTCGATGTTTGTTTTAAAGAGTTCTGCTCTTTACATTGTTCATGGATAATGATCTAACATGGATATAAACATTCGTATATCGAATAGTTTATTGAACTTGTTTGTTAATAAGTATTATATATATACATGAAAAGTATTTAATGCTAAATATAAATATTTATATATATATATATATGTGAACCGGTTATGAGTATCAATTGATAGAAGTCAATCAATATGAATCGATAAAGTATATCGATTATTACTCTATATTGCAAAGGCCATTATGGGTTGATTTGGTAAGCCACGAAGTGACAATAAACTCTGCATATATATACATTTGCTATTAATAAAGACTGTATATACATTATATATACTTTGGCCGATTTATTGGATATATGGCATGACCGATATAATGAGAATATAGCATTATATATAATGGTGCAATGGTAAGTATTAAACCGAATATATCATCATGAGTAAAAGCGATGGAAATACACGAGTTTTAACATGTTGCGCATAAGTTTTTAGAGGGTGAGTAAACCATAAAGAATGCAATGTTTAAATCCTTACTTTAAAAGGAAATACAATCAAGTTAGAATCCACACATATATCTACAATTGAGTAAAGTTGCCTATTGTTGATAGAATAGAATAAGTAAATACAACTAATAAATGAAGTTTCAAGTGATGGCAAAAACCACACACCATGATGAATGAAATACTATATCAAACTCATTGTAACCTAAGCATATGAATTAGGCGCAGCATATAGGAAAAGAAGTCAGCATGTAAGTCTTATCAGAATTAGCCAAACACAACAATGACAATGTGTTAAATGTGTTGTGTATAAAGTGAGGATAGCATTGTAAGTGTGCATGAATAGCTAAAATAATGTTATGTGTTTGGTAATGAGATCAAATACAAAGTCAAAGTTATCTTAAAACGTAGGATTAGATATTGACTGAGTTTTTAAGGCAGCGTTGTCATGAGTGAATTCGACTCAGTTGTTATCTGTCAAATGTAATATCAATGACCAAGTCAATGTGGTAAAATGCAACCAAATAATGATTGATTGATTCCTCTATTTTAAACAACAAGCTTGTAGATAGGAAATGTGATGAATAACTGGTGCTATATGATGAATTATGTGTTTCTTTTAGAAGTATTCTTAGCTTGAAAGTTGATTTATTAAATGAAGCATGTGCTTTATGAAATAGTCAAGCTGTTGTTGGCAAGCTTTGGGTCGATCTACTATATAGTTTTGATGAGTATTATGACAGGAATCTGTCACCTTTTATTTTATAAGTTGAGTCGATGGTATATTGATGAAAAGTCCCATAGCATAAGCCTTATTTGTAGGCTGTAGATGTTGGTTTTTGGGTATAAATACGAGGCATTCTCACCTCATTTGGATACACTTCTTCTAAGCATCATTGTGATGCTCTATTTTGCTTTATTTTTCATTGAGAGTTTTTTATATTGCTAAGATTTATTGAGAGGAAGATTAGTTAGAGAAATTGAGATGGTTTGTTGCTAAGTTGATTTTAAGAGGAGTCTAAGCTTGAGATACAGTGGATCAATTGGAATAAGCGTTTAACATGCATGATATTTTATTCTCTTCATGTTTTATCTTTTTCTAAAAGATTGATTGCCTTGTGTGTTTAAATTGGAAATTGCATTAGATTTCTAGAAATAGAGTAATGATCTATTTTCTTATATGAAAGTGAAAAGAACATGAATGATATGATTTCCTTATAAGTGTTTTACATAATCCATGGTAAGGAGTGATTATTTAACAATAGTATTATATACTAGATTTGGTGAAGGCGTGAATAGCTTAAGGGAGTGATTTAATACTCTTATATACCTTATATGGGAGCTCAGATGATGTTTCCATACATAGACATTTTACACTACATGTATAATGTGAATGTATCAATTTCATGAAGTGACTTGACACTATTAGCTTATAAAGCTAGGGAACCTTAGGAATGAAAAGGTTTAGCAATACAACAATAGTGATTGTAAGAAAGATATGATAGGATGAGACGTCATATTGCAAAGCTATACTTGAATGATCACTTGATCATTACCTTACTACTGAACGAAACCCTAGGTTAAGAATAACCTACTAGGTTGGAATAATTACTTGATCACCTATTGAACTAATAGGTTGGGAATAACCTACTTGGATGGGTTATGTAGTTGACCTTTGTTTAAAACACATAGGTTTAGAATAATCTACACAATCAGACTGATTGTTGATTATAGACTATATCCGAGATTAGGGTATACTGAGGTTGAGACTCACCTATGTGGTTAAGTTGATCACTTGAGTTTGGGAATTACTATTTGATTTGAGTCATGGGTGGGATTACCTATTGTGTTAGAGTTGTTACCTGATCGGTTGTTTTATACTCTTGATATGAAGTCATATTGTTAACAAGATTCTACTCTTTGAATAACCCTTTTTACTAAGGAGATTACACTCTTGAATGGAATCATTTATTGATAGGATTAATCTTTGATTAAATCCATTCATTGATGAGACTATACCCTTGATGAGAATCACTTATTGACATGATACATTCATTTATTGATGATTATTTATTCTATGATAGGTTGAAGCTTAAGTTGTTATACTTCAAATTATAAATTTATTCTTGGGACTAGGTTGTCCATTGAAGGAATAGCTTGTTAAGTTGTTTATGCAAAGTTAATGTGTAGACTAAAGAACTTGTATGTTATGCTAGGGATTAGAATATCCATTGAAGGGGGGAGGGGGGGGGTGCGCGGGGGGCAACTTATGCTTAAAATTTATTGGGAAAGATACCATTGTGTTTTGGGAAAAGAGTATTTTTTAGGTTAAATATTGCTTATGGAGGGAAATTACCTAAGCATAGTATATGAATAGTCATAATCCAAATCGAGCTATGGTAGTGTATGTGAATAGGATGACTATCACTTGAAGTACTAAGTGAGAATACTCTGGTTAAAGTAGTGTAATTTGCCACTGATTGCATTGTTAGTTCACTGTGTTTCTTTTGTGCATACTAGTTTAGGATTGTAGTGGATGCAAGTTCTAGTTATGTAGGGCACAACACTAAGCTCAGATAGGATATTATTATGAGGTTATCATACCAAAATATTTTTTGAAGGGAAGGGCCATCTTACCACATGTGGTAGTTGTGCAGGGACCATAGTTAGTTCGTGGTTGGCAGAAAATTGCTTGAGTGATGCTTCTCCTCATCAGTTGGCAACAGAGGATTAGGGATGTTTGCATCATAGAATGGTGACATCTAGAATGTATGCACCAATGTGGCGACATCAAGGCCGATTTGTCTATCTATTTCCAAATGAAGCTCAAAAGAGATATGTATGTATCTTATACCCATTTATATGGAAACATTTATTCATGAATGATAAACTTGAATTTATTCAATATGAAATCTATGTTATGGAGAGATTTGTGAAATTAAAATGAAATGAAATGGAATCTTGGAATAGTGTTTATATCAAATGTGCATGTAATTTACATTATTGAAAAGGAAAAAATTATTGCTATGTTGTGGCATCATGGAGCATTCACTTGTGGTGAAAACCTTGAAGTTTTACGGAGTAGAACATTGGTGTGGTTACACATGGTATCAGAGCTACTAGGTTCAACTCTAGAACCTATGGGCTCATTACATAAATTATTACATACACCTTATCAAAAGGTAATGGTTGAAAAGTTCTTATGCTAAGATGACAAGAGTAAAGAACAAAGGGAAATGAAAAGGTAAGATAGGATTCCTAAAAACTCGTTAAAGTAGGGATTAGAGAAGAATCGTCCGTAAAATTAAAAACTCCAACTCATTAAGATACACCCTTGGATTGTGAAAGATTATGCAATCAAGTTCAGTAGGAAGGTTATGAAGGATAACCAATACATACCTTCATCCTATGAAATAGCTAAATGAATCTAAGGGATAGATAAAGTTGAAGTAATACCCCTTATTGGTATCAACCTATAGTTGCAAAGAGTCAAGGATTTGTGGAATTAGTAAGAATACTATGAATCTATGAGTATGCATCATTGGCATAAATTGGAAACTTCAATCGAAATAGAAATTTGACGTTTTGTGAATCTCAATTAACTAGAAAGCATCCAAAACATTGGATAAATCTTTCTAACATTTGTGCAAGGCTACGATCTTGCAAGAAAATAGTTAGTACCTTGGAATAAGGGAAGAGACAAGAATGTTTAGAAAAAGAAACCAAGCAACTTTAGAGTGATTAAGGTTATGAGAATAAAGTTACCAAGAATTGGGACAAAGTCACTTGGAAAGATGATTGCAAGTTGGAAACTTGTAAAGAACATCAGACTAATTTGGACAAAGGGCTCAGATGGAAAGGGCTCAGATGGAGCATCGATTGGTTGAAAGTATAAATTGAACTCACTAACTTGTCAAAAAAAGTAAACCTATGTTTAGAGGTTCCAAAAGGAAATGGGATACAAAGTGACACTATGTGTCAAATCAAAATAATTAGTAAGGAAACAAAGCTCTAAGTTGACCATGCATCAAAAAAAGAGGCTTTGTGGATATGGATATTCCCCCACAAAAGGGATATTGCTACACATGGAAAAGAGAATTAGAATATTAGAATGCCTCTTAGCTTATAAAGTTGTTGAATATTCGTTAGATCTCTTTAATGATGATCTAATTGTTGAATCTATGAGATTAGAGACTGAAGATGAATCTAATTTTGGGAATAAGCATATTCAAGGCATGCCATGGAGGGTAAGAAAGACAAGAAAAAGGAAATATAAAATCCAACAATAAGAAATGATAAATCAAATTGAGAAAGAAAATGTTTGCTATGAGTTCAACTTCGAGTCGATCGAATATCATGGAAACACTAAGGGGGAAGAAAGAGAATGGATTGACTCAAATAAATTACCCCACACAATGAAGATCATTAATGTATTTTTGATTTGGAAGAACTTTTGACTTCTTCGTAAGTCATGATTTTAATCGAAGTCATATACCCCATGACCACAAGGGTGGAGAGATTGGAATTGTTAGAAAAGATAGTGAAAAGGTCAAGGATTATGACCAATGAGAAAGGAATAATTACCATACAATACTCTATATATGTTTTATTGTAAGAACAATTGATATTATCATTGATTCCTTAGAAAAGGATAGGCAAAATAATTGATCTTGAAAGGAAAGATCTAAGACCTATGATTTTGAGTTATTGGGAAATGTTTGTGCTTGGTAAATAGGTATACAATTAAATTTGATATCTTTTGAGAACCAACATGTTTAAATGAGAGTTATTACTCGAATTAGTACAGATGCTCATCGGGAAAGTTAGATTGAGCTGAAAATTGGATTACATATTTGGAAATGATCAAAGGACAAAATAAATCCAAGGTTTGGATGTCCTAAAATGAAGGAGATTTATCTCAGAAAATTATCTAACCATTTCACTTGAGAATCAAATGTGACATAAGTCCACGAAATAGGTTTTCACTTAGTCAAAATAGACTAACATGGGATGAAAAAGAACCTATATACCCAAAATTTTTGGAGATTAAGGAATGAAATGAGGAAATTGATGTCATATTCAAGACAATGGAATGAAAAAATTATTTGTCAGATGAGGAACCACTATAATCTAGAAAAGATAGAGTAAGATGTTGTAAGGTATGTAGCAAGTTATTGTCCAGTATGCTAGGAAATGAAAATAGGATGTCATCATCGGAAGGGTGTGTGTACTCTCTAAAAAATCCAGTCAGGAAGCGGTAGATCATTGGAATAAAATTTTGATCTTTTTATGTCTATAAAATTGACATAATGCTATGGTGGACAAACTCACCAAGATAACCAAATTTGGTTGGGAAAATTTGATTGTTAGGATAGTAGTCCTAAACATCACGTTGCAAAAAGCAGTTGCTAAATGTTTCCGATAAGGTGATCTCAAATGAGAACAAGCAAGTAGAAATAAGGTTTTGTAAACCATGATCATCTTGTGAGAAATTTAATTAAATGAATGCTCAATATATTATTTTAAGATAGCTGGATAGGCAAAAGTAATAAACCAAATCTTGGAGGATTTATGATATACTTATACTACAATAAAATTTCCATCATTCAAATTTGGTCCATTATATGGAAAGAAGGATTCAACCTCTATTAAGCTGAAATAGGCTAATAAATAGGGTTAAATTTAGACCAAAAAGGTTGTCAAATGGAATAGAAGACCGAAAGGATCAAGGAAAAACTTTGATTGATACAAAGTTTGAATTAGGAAGAAATTTATGCTTAAAGGAAAATGGTTGAGTCAGTGATGGACGGTCTCAGATTCTGAGATGTTTGATGGTGTAAATACCAAAGAAAAGGATGGGACCCATGATGCAGTGTACAATACACTAACATTCCTTATCTATTTGGGTTACACTAAGGATAAATTCATTAGCCAATGAGAACGTGTTTTCCAGTCACTGTGACATAGGTGTCATGTGGTATATACAGTTACTATTGTACTTGAGATGTACATACAAGGTAATATGATTATAATGTATAAAGCTATTTGAGAGAGAAAGTATGCATAAAGCACACAATTTCTCCCTATACATTAGCAAGGACACTCGATGCAAGGTCCAGGAAGGACAAGATTGCAAGGAGTGATGCTACAAGGGAAGATTATTTTATAAGTCTTATAAGATTTAAAAATGGCAAGTAAAACCTTTATTTGACTTTATCTATATGTTTAAATTGCCTTAAATCATTGGGGACGATGATTCACAAGGGGGAAGTATGTCACACCCCATCTTGTTGTTACTGAGTTACTTTTACCTTCATGGGTAAATAAGATGATAAATGCAATCATGATTTTGATATGTTTGATAAAGGAATGGAATACTAAAATAGGTATTAAGTTATTATTGCTTTGAAGGATTAATTATGTTTATATTGATGAAGAATAATGACAAAATGTGTATTACAATATGAATATTCTAAATGTTTTATGATAAAAATAGATTTCATGTGAACATCTAACTACCATTGAAAATGTGCCAAGTTGGATGCAGGTACAGGTTCATGCCTTCAAAAGGGAGGGGAAGTATCACACAAGAGAAGTGTTTGGTCAACTAACCTTTAATGAAGCCTAACTGAGCTTTCACACACTCACTTTTAAGTATACTCGAGTCAAGTCATAATCTCGAGATATTGGCATCCTTTAGACATGTTGTGTTTACATTAGACAAGATCATGATTTTTGTTAGGAGCATTCATGTATTGAGTTATGTGATTGAATCTTGAGTCTTTGAGCTTTCCGTCGATTCGTATGAACATTAACTGTAAACATGTATATGGGTATATAAATATTGATCCATGCATAAGAGCATAAGAATGTGCATATGTATGTAAGTAGAAATATTTACGAGTATACATACGTGAGGAATCGATTATATATATATATATGTGTGTGTGTGTGTGTTTGTGTGTGTGTATGTATACACTTAATGTATAAACATGCCGACGAGAATATGAATGAATATATTTAAATGAAAGAATCAAAGTAATGATATATGTGAGTAACGTATGTAGATATTAGTATATGTGTGTGAAGTACGAAAATGTACATTGCATATATTAATATAAATACATATGCATAAACGTATATGTCGTTACTATCAAATTGTACACAAAAATACATATATGTGTATATGAGCGTATTTATGAAAATAGATATATACAAATGTTATTATTCATGGATAATGATAACATGGATATACACATTTGTATATCGAATAGTTTATTGAACTTGTTTGTTAATAAGTATTATATATATACATGAAAAGCATTTAATGCTAAATATAAATATGTATATATGTATATTATATATATGCAAACCAATTATGGGTAGCAATTGATAGGAGTAAATCAATATGAATAGACAAAGTATATCAATTATTACTCTAGAATGTAAAGGCCATTATGGGCCAATTTGGTAAGCCATTAAGTGGAAATAAACTCTGCATGTATATATACATACATCTTCTATTAACAAAGACTATATATTATATATACTTTGGCCGATTTATTGGATATATGGCATGCCCGATATAATGAGAATATAGTGCTATATATAATGGCACGATGGTAAGTATTAAACTGCATATATCATCATGGGTAAAATCGATGGAAATTTGTGAGTTAAAACATGTTGTGCATAAGTGTTTAGAGGGAGAGTAAACCATAAAAATGCAACGCTTAAAGCCTTGCTTTAAAAAGGGAATACAATCAAGTTAGAAGCCATGCATATATCTACAATTGAGTTAAGTTTACTATAGTTGATAGAATATTATAAGTAAATATAATTAATAAATGAAGTTTCAAGTGTTGGCAAAAACCATGCACCGTGATGAATAAAATATTGTCTCAAACTCATTGTAACCTAAGCATATGAATTAGGCACAACATATAGGAAAAGAAGCCAACACGTAAGTCTTATAAGACTTAGCCAAACACAACAATGGCAATGTGTTAAATGTGTTGTGTATAAAGTGAGGACATCATTGTAAGTGCACATGAATAGCTAAGAGAATGTTATGTGTTTGGTAATGAGATTGAATACAAATTCAAAGCTATCTTAAAACGTATGATTAGATATTGACTAATTATTTAAGGCAATGTTGTCATAAGTGAAGTTGACTCACTTGTTATGTGTCAAATGTAATATCATTAACCAATTCAACATGGTAAAACACTACCAGAAAATGATTGATTGATTCCTCTATTTTAAACAACAAGCTTGTAGATAGGAAATGTGATGAATAATTGGCACCATATTATGAATTCGATGTTTCTTTTAGAAGTATTCTTAGCTTGAAAGTCAATTTATTGAATGAAGCATGCGCTTTATGAAATAGTCAAACTGACATTGGCAAGCATTGGATCAATCTGTTGTATAGTTTTGATGAGTATTATGATAGGAATCCGCCACCTTTTCTTTATTAAGCTGAGTTGATGGTATATTGATGAGAAGTGTCACAGCATAAGCCTTGTTTGTAGGTTGTAGATGTTGGTTTTTGGGTATAAATATGAGGCATTCTCACCTCATTTGGATACACTTCTTCTAAGCATCATTATGCTGCTCCATTCTACTATATTATTCATTGACACTTTCTTATATTGTTAAGAGTTATTGAGAGGAATATTAGTGAGAGAAATTGAGAGGGTTGTTGCTAAGTTCATTTTAAGAGGAGGCTAAGCTTGAGATACAGTGGTTCAATTAGAATAAGCATTTAATAGGCATGAGATTCTAGTCTCTTCATGTTTTCTCTTTTTCTAAAAGATTGATTGTCTTGTGTGTTTAAATTGGAAATTGCATTAGATTTCTAGAAATAGAGTAATGATCTATTTTCTTATATGAAAGGAAAAGGAACATGAATGATATGATTTCCTTATAAGTGTTTTACATAATCCATAGTAAGGAGTGATTTTTTATTAATAGTATTATATACTAGATTTGGTGAAGGTGCGAATAGCTTAAGGGAGTGATTTAATACTCTTATATACCTTATATGGGAGCTCAAATGATGTTTCCATACATAGACATTTTACACTACATGTATAATGTGAATGTATCAATGTCATGAAGTGACTTGACACTATTAGCTTATAAAGCTAGGGAACCTTAGGAATGAAAAGGTTTAGCAATACAACAACAATGACAGTATGAAAGATATGATAGGATGAGATGTCATATTGCAAAGCTATACTTGAATGATCACTTGATCATTACTTTACTACTGAACGAAACCCTAGGTGGAGAGTAATATATTTGGGTTGAGAAGTATATTTGATTAATAAATGAAACCCTAGGTTAAGAACTACCTACTAGGTTGGAATAATTACTTGATCGCCTATTGAACCAATAGGTTGAGAATAACCTACTTGAATGGGTTATGCAGTTGACCTTTGTTTAAAACACATAGCTTTAGAATAATCTACACAATCAGACTAATTGTTGATTATAGACTATATCCGAGATTAGGGTATACTGAGGTTGAGACTCACCTATGTGGTTAAGTTGATCATTTGAGTTTGGGAATTACTATTTGATTTGAGTCATGGGTGGGATTACCTATTATGTTAGAGTTGTTACCTGATCGGTTGTTTTATACTCTTGATATGAAGTCATATTGTTAACAAGATTCTACTCTTTGAATAACCCTTTTTACTAAGGAGATTACACTCTTGAATGGAATCATTTATTGATAGGATTAATCTTCGATTGAATACAAAGTTAATGTGTAGACTAAAAAAATTGTATATTATGCTAGGGATTAGAATATCCATTGAAGGGGGGGGGGGGGTAACTTATGCTTAAAATTTATTGGTAAAGATACCATTGTGTTTTGGGAAAAGATTATTTTTGAGGTTAAATATTACCTATGGAGGGAAATTACCTAAGCATAGTATATGAATGGTCATAATCTAAACTAAGCTATGGTAGTGTATGTGAATAGGATGATTATCGCTCAAAGTACTGGGTGAGAATACTTTAGCCAAAGTAGTGTAATTCGCTATTGATTTTACTATCAGTTCACTGTGTTTCTTTTATACATACTAGTTAAAGATTGTAGTGGATGCAAGTTATAGTTATGTAGGGAACAACACTAAGCTCAGATAGGCTATTGTTATGAGGTTACCATACCAAACTCTTCGTTGAAGGGAAGGGCCATCTTACCACATGTGGTAGATGTGCGAGGGATCACAGTTAGTCTATGGTTGGTGGAAAAGCACTTGAGTGATGCTTCTCCTCATTAGTTGGCGATCGAGGATTGGGGATGTTTGCAGCAGAGAATGGAGACATCTAGAATGTATGCACCAATGTGGCAACATTAGGGCTAGTTTGTATATCTATTGCCAAATGAAGCTGAGAAGAGCTATGTATGTATCTTATACCCATTTATATGGAAGGATGTATTCATGAAGGATAAACTTAAATTTATTCAATATGGAATCTATGTTATGGAAATATTTGTGAAATTACAATGAAATGCAATGGAAGCTTGGAATAGTGTTTATATCAAATGTGCATATAATTTACATTATGGAAAAGAAAAAAAATTTGCTATATTATGGCATCATGGATCATTCACTTGTGGTGAAACCTTGATGTTTTATTTAGTAGAACATTGGGATTGTTACATACACCCATGGTTAAACTACCAACATAGGCATATATGACATCATATCCTAATAATGATGAGATAATACTTCTAACATGATATCAATCCATTTGCATTTCCATACAACATAACTCATACCAACATTATATGAATCATATTATATACTGGATATTATCATAATACCTTCTATATAGCTTCACTTATGTCAATCAAATATTAAAATCATGATAGAAACATATTATACTATTAAGACAACTTATCCAACATATATAAATTTGAGCTATATATGCATAGCACTATTGAAAAGATACAAGAGCAACAACGATTGAATAAACACTTGCAATCAATAGCAAAACATAGTATCCAAAATAAAAAATTATATGAGTTAAGAATAACTAAACATGCTTGGAAAATATATCTTTATTGAAGAATTTGTAATTCCATGCTCAATTCGAAAGAATCAACTTGTTGCCTTCTCCAACACAACCTATCTCCAATCTAAGCTCTCAACTATCAATAATCTTCTCTTACTCACAATGAAATTTCTTCTCCAAACTCACAAAGAATTACTCTCAAAATCTCACAATGCTCTCACAAAAAATAACTCAGCAAAAGGATAATGAATGAATAGTAATGATCAATCATAGTGAACAATGAGAATGAACACAATGAACCACAAAATAAGAAACCATCGACCTCTATTTATACTGATTAAGAGAGAGACTCAAAACTAAAAGATAGATATGAAATTCACCACCTTTCCTTCCCATGCCAACCGTGGGTTTTGCTGGTGGAAAAGTTAGAAAATTTATCTCACAAAAATTCTCCATAATCTTCCTCAATTTGTCACAACCCATTGACAATTTCTTCCCTTTGATCTATTGTACATTGAATTAGTAGAAAACTCTTTTCTCATAGTGTATGGAGTCCACATACTTCCCAGTTTACTACTTATGCCAGTCATGGAGATTTTACAGCTTGCAGATGTTGAAATACTCAATCAAATCTTTTAATATGGAGTTGTGCATGGGCTTTTCACAGTCCCATTTGATCTTATATTCCCATTGTGGATTTTTCCATCCTTTTAGCTTGCTTATGACACCTACAATGTAGCTACAATTTGCACAACAGTCATATTACAAATGCACTTCAAAATAGAAACAAACTTCTTCACATCTTACCATTCACGTGGTGGTTTGACTTATTCAATAGCTTGGGTCATTGCCATGTGTGTGGTATAACATGCACACATTTATGCAACATTTACTTGCTTATCAAATATGATACAATTAACTATTATATTGCATTACTTCATGCATGAGACTTTAAGCTTTAAACACTTCTTATCCATCACATTACATGTGCGAGTGGCATATTAATATATCATTGCACATTTATATATATATATATATATATATATTATAATCACTTGTTATTATAATATATATATGAACTAATATACATATTCATAATAATACATTCATTAACTTTAACTCATATATTTATATATATATTGAAATATACATATATATATTATTTAATTAAATACGTACATATATACTTATAGATTAATGTATACATGTATTATTATTTTAATATCTTTACAAGATATATATATATATATATATATATATATATATATATATATATATATATATATATATATAGCATATATTTTTGTATCCATACAAATACACATATGTTTGACGTGTCTACGTATGGGTATACGTAGGTATTTCTATGTATGCATGCTCATGTGTACATATGCTCATATATATGGGTTATCATATATACACACACACACATATTTATACATTTATTATATATACATATCTATCTATATATATTTAAATATACAAAGTATATATCATGTTTCAATAGAAGGATTTAACACTATGACTCAAACCAACTAAACAATCATAGAGAATCAAAGACAATCACCCAAACATTCCTATTAACCCAAAAAGCTATCACCAAGGTTTACTTGCCGACTCATAGCCCAAACTGACTTGACAAAGCTTGTCTAACCTAGGTTGTGAGTGTGTGCATTAACTCAAGTAGGTACTTTAGTGGTTTTCATACCAACTTACTCTCCTGGGTGATTCTCTCCGTCTCCTCACTAGAGGGCTCGATTCTTTCCTGCATCCAACTTAGTGCATCATGAATGAAGTTAGCCAATAACATGAAAATCATATTCATCATTTATCATTTGCATCATTTAAGCATTTAAAACACAATCTCATCATAATGCATATTCATATATTTCATTCATCCATTGAATATATAAAATTCATAATCTTGCATTTAAAATCATATTTACTCATAAAGGTAAAAGTAATCTGCTAACTTAGAAAAAGGGTGTAAGACAATGATTGTCATGATTGTCTATGATTGCATCCTCTTACATCAACACACTCTCACAAGTAGGAGATATGTTAGGAGATGAGTGAAGAATAAGCATTTAGTGATATTAAGAATGATATTGGGAGAATGATTAACATATTTGTTAATGACCTCATTTAGTTTCCCTGGATTGCACTCATGATAGTGACCCAAATAAGGTTTCATTACATAATACCTTTGAAACCTTCCAACTACGCTTACTAGGGGTCATTGGTTGGGTTGCAAGGTGAAAGCCTCACAACACTCACACATACAACGCTCCTAGGATATGGGGAAAGTAACTTTCAGTATCGCAAAACAGAACCAAAATGGTTCACGTTGGGTTCACCAAAAATGTAAGAGAGGGGGACCAACCACATCAAAGCCCTAGGTCATGGAGGGCCGAGAGAAGTAGGTTTCCCTAACTTACCTCAACTTAAGGGAGTGTTAGGAAATACGGGATGAGAATGATGAGGACTATAAGGTCCTTTGATCACTCTATAGACCGGAGATTTAAAATGGGGCTAGGGGAGTCAATTTTCAGGATCAACTATGTGTCTTAGACAGCTCTCTGTCAGAGGACAAAAGTGTGGTTCTAGGACGACAGCATGACGTGTTGGCATCTCTCAGGTGTGCTGGCGTTCGTATGACCAGAGGACCAAAAAGACAAGGTCGAACACTAGAAAATGGACTAACTTCCTAGCTAATGGTTTCTAAGGGAACAAAATAACACTATGAAATAAGAAATGTATAAACAAATATAATAAAGTAAGTAGATCAGTGCTAGGGTGACAAGAATGATCTCACACAAAAGCTTGTTCACCAGCTAGCTTTGAGATGCATGTCCACCTACACACAATAAAGAGGAAAATTGTTGGGGGGGCTGTATAGGGGTCTGCCTTAGTCAGACCCATATTTTGGTGTTTACACCTCCACGAACAACCAAGTTCGCAACGATAGAGAAATAGTATGTAGGACATAATAACCCAACCAGAATAAACCTGGATAGAATAACCCAATCACAATAACCCAAGGACAAAATAACCCAGGGTCATAATAACCCAAGCCAAAATAAACTATGGTCAAAATAAACCATGGACAAAATATCCCCGTAAGAATATAGAGAAAGGAAAACAAAATTTATAAGCTTGATCTAAAATGACCACGGGTTATTTTGTTCATGGGTTATTTGGACCACGGGTTATTCTGTCCATGGGTTATTTTTTCCTTGGGTTATTATGATGGGGTTATTTTAGCTGGGTTATTATGTCCGGATACCTAAAGAAGGAAGTGAAGAAAAGAACACTAAAACACTACAAAACAACAATGTGCTTACTCAACCAAATAATAGAGGAGAGGAGTAGAAATCTTACCACCTCCACCAAGAGTACTCAAGGCTAATGGGGGAGAAAATGAGAGGACTCAAGCCTCTGCTGTGATGGAGTTGTTCCACACTTGCTCTACTGAGTTGATGGAGTCATGGAGTTGTTGCTATGGAATGCAAGAGTGTTGAGTGAATGCTTGAAGTGAATTTTTAGAGCTTGTCAATTGCCAAGAGAGATCATCTAGAGATTAAATGAATGAAGGAATCATGGATTTGAAGGAAAGAGTTCAGAAAACGGCCATATTTGGGTTGGTCGGTCGAAGAGGGTGTTACAAGTCAAATTCCAATGGGAAGTGTAATGCCTCTGCAGGCTCCACTTGTAGGAATTTTCTAGGGACGTAAGCATGTTGTGCGGATGTCTGCACATGGCACGGTTGTCTCTGACAGTTATTCCACTATCGATGCTCAAAATAGGCACCAAGTGGAACGAAGGCAACGGGCTAATGTGGAATTTACCCTTCGGATTTGGTTTTCTAAAGTGAGGAAGGGAAAAAGGGGAATTTGTGTAAGGGGTGCAAATTCGCTCCTATACAGTATTATGGGATAAATGCAGAGAACCAAAGGGTGCACATCAGAAGTTCGATGCTCTCTAGAAGGGTCCATTTGAAGTCACTCATAAATGTGGTCCAAATACTTTTCGGTTGTTGTATCTTAATAACACCCCTTTGCCCATTCCTTATAATGGGTAGGATCTCAATTTATATCGAATGTAAGTGTTTGTAAAGGAATTTCCTTGTACATATTTAGCTTAGGTTTTTGTCTTGTTTTTGGTGTGCTTCTTTTCTTTTTTTGTTCAAGTGTTTTTGGCCCAAGCAATGATATCGACTCATTTTCCCAATGGATAAATCATTGGTCATGTGTAATCAGCTTCTAGGTTCCTTGCTTCATCCTAAGTAGTATTTATCCCCATTCAGAGCCAATTGTTACCATAGTTTTTTCCTATCTCTAAAACTTACTGATTTGTTCTAAATTTAGCTATCTTAAAGTTATCGATATTCTAGTTAGTTTTTGAAACTGTGTCAGTCGCTACTTAGGCTATCGTAACATTTTATTTTATTGGGATGCACTAATTAAATTCCAACCTTGCAAAGTTTTAAAATTTTGGTGTTTGGTAATGTTGTCATAACTTTTGTAAGTCTTTTCTTTGGCTAAATTTTAAGTCATTTAAGAATTTTCTCAATTTATGAAACTTTTTTTGGTCTTCAACATAGTTGTCAAAACTTACTATTTTTTTGCCTAAAAGATGATGAAGACTTTGAAAGTGGAATAAGGAATGTATTAAAGAGCTTTCGATATTTCATATCGGTTATAAAACCCATGTCAGTCACCAACAAGGTTATATGAACCTCTCTTCCTGTTGATCAAGTAGTCATTCTCTTTTCAAATTTTCAAAAGTGGTTACAATAAAGTGATGATGTGAAAGGCTACACACGCCAACCATAAAAAAGGAACAATTAATTGCCCATCTACTCACACATTAATTACAAAGGGTTTAAAAAGGAATGCAAGCTAGTGGGAAGAGTGTTTTTCAGCCGAGGTGCTAGAAAACAAGGAAGGGATTGAGTAAACTGGTGCAATCATTGATTCTTGGCGACCAGAATCATTGAGGTACTTCTTTCTCTACTTATTTTAGTGGCTATCAATAATTATATTTTGAATTGAAGGGTTTTTTATCAATGCAAACCTACCCATACAAATTATATACAAATCCCAGGGTTTCAACAACCATGAAATACAAATATAAGGATTACAAATACATTTCAGGTTTAACCAACATAATACCAAAAATTGGGGATACGAAGTGTGAATGGTGATCCTAGACCTGCACAAACATAAAGAAAAAACACACAATTAGTCCAATATGCAAGTTAGAAACAAAATTCTCTATGAAATCCGTTTGAAACATGAAAACAAGAAATAATATGAACACAATACAATAAAAAAAACTATTAAATCTTATTTAAATGATCAAACTCTCAATCCCATGGGGGAATTGGTCTCATTTTGATGTGGAAAATAGCCCTTTCCCAATTCTTTGCAAGATTGATGATCAATGGTGAAGATTTGATGCTCCTTGGTGAAATTTCTCCATAACCTAGCTATGACAATATGAAAATGGATGAAAATGGATAAAGATGGATGGAGATTACTCAAAACTTGAAGATAGTAATGTTGCATGAAGTCGTGGATCCAAAATCCAAATGAGAGCCTTCTACTGATAGAAGAGAATCATGGAGAAAGGGGCAAAAGGGATGAATGTGGGACAAAAGACCAACCAATAGCAAAACGCCACTTGTCAACATGTGAGAGGACAAAGATGGATCACATTTTGATGAATGTGCACATAAATGCTATTAGGTGGATATTTGAAATTGATGAAATGCCAAGTTGGAGGGAGAAAGAAATGGAGTTAATGCCACTTGGCTAAAGACAAAGGACATGAAAGAGGCTTTTAATGCCATGTTGGATGTACACACCCTTTTGGAGGGATTTTTGAATTTGAAGAATATTCCCTTTTTGATGCCATGTTGAGAAAAAAAGGAGATTTAATAAATCATATAAAATGATTTACTTGTGCAAGTTGCAAAAGCTAGAGGATTTGAGGGATTAAGATTAAGATTAATCAGGATTTGATTAATTTAAAAGGAGATTAGCTGATGTGATAATTTGATTTAGATTTTGGGATTGATTTAAATCAAAGTTGAGAGGAATATGAATTTAGACTTAATTAAATAAAGTTTAATTTATTTAATTAAAAAGAATGGTGTTAGTTTTAAATCAAATAAAAATAAATTTATTTAATTTAAATGAGATGAACTAAATAAAATGAATTATTTAATTAAAAGAGGGACTAAAGGATTGACTAAACAAAATGATTTATTTAATTAATAGAAGATGATGACTTAATCAAATAAATTTGATTTATTTAATTAAGAGATGAAATATGATGCATTTAATTAAATAGAGATTATTTAATTAAATGACTACCAAAGGGGATGATTTAGGACGAACTGATGTTAGTAAAATCAAGATCAAGTGTATAGGATCAATCTGTATATTTTTCGTGTCCACATTTTTCCCCTCTTTTAAGCAATGTACCTGTTGCATTGGTCTAAAGAATAAACTGCCAAGATCAAAAAAAAAATTTAAAATGATTTTTTCAGATGCCCCATTGCGACCCCAACAGAAGAATTATGTTGGTATACTGCCCACTTGAGAGATCGAATGGAAATTTGGATTTTTGGGTGATCTCGCGAAAAAGAGGAGAAGTTGCCCAATGGGTCCAGGATGCCAAAAATGTGCCAAAATGCGAAAAAATGATGCAAAACGACCCTTAGTTGGGCGAAAATAGGATCGAGGGTCCAAAACCCTAACTGGACGGCTAAACAAGGTCAAAAAACCCTAACTTTCAATCTTAAATAGGCCTCGAGGGGCCACTTCCAATTCATTTGCACATTCATCACTTTAGAGATTTAGCATTTTTTGAGCTCTAACCACTGTTCAAGATAGTGCAACGACTACTTCCACGTCACATTTCAGAGCGAGTGTGAGTGTACCAGTGGCTACTAGGCACAAGACCACCGATATGTGACCCTTACCTAACTCGTCGTTTCATTTTTTATGCGCATTAATTAGGGTCCAAAGTCAAACTGAGTCAAGCGACGTTGTTTGGCGTCACTAAAAGTGTTAAATCGACGTTGTGCGCCCTAAAGTGTGTCGCTATTGAGTCTTGCTCCGCGGTGGTCTAGTTTAGAGATTAGGGTTTAGGCTTCAAAGTTTGTCGCATATGGAAATTACACCATGATGGTGCAATGAGGAATCTAGGTTTAGGGGTTAAAATGGTCTGCAATCAAACTGCAACACGGTGGTGCAGTTTGGACTTTAGAGGGTTCCAACTGTGTAGTTTGGAACTTTTAAACATTAACGACGCATTTGTAAACAATGACGCATTTTCCATTTCGATCGTGAAAACTCCAAATGAGATCCCGACTTTTTACGAAACTTGACGTTGTGACTTTACTGGTGGAGGAGGATGTAGAGATTTTACATTTACGATAACACATGTCCCTAGTAATTAGTAGATTGGTCAGATTGCATGAGCTGCTCTAGGAGCACCTTAGGGCGATCGGGTTATGGTACAACGCCTATGCACCACCTGTCCGAACACACCTAGCTATGATGATAGCACTGGCAGAGCGATGGCATAATGAGACATCATCGTTTCACTTGCCTACAAGGGAGGTGATAGTGACTCTGGAGGATGTCTGGCACATTCTACGATTGCAGATCCATGGAGAGCGTCATCTATGATGTGGACACTGGGAGAGAGGCCTGCTTCGATGTTATGGGCCTTGATGAGATCATTTTTTTTAGGGACGAATTGAGCTAGAGCAGTACAGGGACTCGATGCCCACCACCTGATTGATTGTCATTGTGATCATGTCAAGCCTTATGGCACCAAATCGATTCAACTAATACTTCAATCTGGGATGGGATCTTTCTTGGGAGTGGATGCTCCGTCAGAGATAGTTCTTTGCGTGGGGGCTAGTGATGCTGGCCTCACTTTATCATGATCTACTCGAATTTTCCTACTTAGACAACAGAACCATCGAAGCCGGAGTGACACTTTTGCATACTTGGCTTGAGAGCACATTGTAGTGTTTCGCCCATGAGTTACACCAATAGACATGGATCCAGATGATCCCGTAGTTTGGTAGTACATAGGGGCCCTAACATTTACACATATAGGAGCAGTCAACATCCCTCACTGGAGGAGGGTGATTGATGAGGTGACAATCTTTACTTGGAGGCCTTGGCTTGGTATGCCCACTTGGTATGACGACGTTCAATAGATCTTATTTTCCAAACATGATAGACTTATGCAGGGTAGGGAGCATACGATGATAGTGTGTTATCTACTAGATCGGGTGGCTAGGCAATTCAAAGAGACACAGGACATACCCAATGACTAGTACATGGCCATATTTGCATGTACTACGAGGAAGACCACATGGGGTTGACTGATTCCAGTCGAGGATGTAGTTGCCTCATTCAAACAACTGGTGGCTAGGCCATGGCCATATGACTAGGGGCATACAAATGCAGGTGCTACATAGGCATACATTGATTGGTTTAGGCCACTGATCAAATTAACAGTGTTTGGGGTAGCCTTACCACGATGAAGAGCCAGGGGCAAGACAATAGGTCAGGGATGAGGGGGACCACCCCCTCACCAGCTAGATTAGAGAGGCCAACAGACACTGCCCCGTGACCATCAGATAGATCAACAACCTCAACAACCTCAGGAGCCACAGTAGCCATTGCACCCACCGCAGCTAGATGCCAGAGACGCCCAGATACAACAATTACAAGGGTAGGTATAGGGGCTATTGACGCAGGTTCAAACACTTATGGTTGAGAAGGACCAAGCTAGATAGTAGGTTCAAGCCCTCACCATAGAGAGGGATCAAGCTAGGTTAGAGTAGGATCAGGAGGTGGCAGGAGACGATAGTTAGAGAGTATGGCTACTGCTTCTCAGGGTAGGACAGTCTTAGCGCGGATGTACCGTGAGGCTATCAAAGAGGTAGAGTACTATAGGATACATTATCGATAGGCTGTACCAGCAAGTTCCTGAGTGCTAGAGTACTCTCAACAGACTGGGATGAGACATGCAGAGGACTAGGTTGAGAGACAAGCGGATGAGGGGAGCAGCCAACAAGGCTAGCTACCACGACATCATTTTGATTGACACTGTTCTTTGAGATCCACAGACACCATTTTTTATAGCCTTGTGGGCATTGTATACTTGATTGATACACATACATTTGATCTTGATTTTGTACCATGACAATTATATATTTTTGAGAGATATATATGATCGATCGATTCATTTATGTATGATCTATGATATGTAGATGTTTATGGCTGCACATGGTTATAAATGTATTTGTTTTTGTATATTTTCTATGCACTTTATGATGACGATGTATTGATATGTGGATAGAAATGTTTTTATATCCTTTTCACATATGATGTGATGATGCATATATGGATGATATGATGATGCAGATGTATGGTTAATGGGATTATTAACAAACCTATATGTTATCCTAAATGATAATGGTTTAGGGCTTGATTATGTGATATATGGAATGATATATAAATGCAATGTTTTTGTATTTTTCCTTATGCGTTTATGATGGTGATATATGGATGTTGTGATGTTGTTTATATGATCATGATATGTAAATGCAATGTAATAATGTGAAATGATTATGATGATGTTATGATATGAGACGACCTATGATATTTATGGTTTACGACATGCAATGGTTATGTTATGCAATGATTATGATTATGCATTGTGATTTATGTGGATGCAATGGTATAAACGCAATGATATGAATGCAATTATTTCTTAAGATACTTAGAATAATAAATCTAGATTAGTCTTCGTAATTTAAGATGATAATGTAAGATGATGTGATATGAAATGTAACATGATTATGACATGTAAATGATCATGAAATGATGGTGATATGAGATGATTATGTTTCATACTATGGAAAAAATATGAATGGGATATGATATGCCTATGCGATGATTCATGTTTTGTAATGATTTGTGAATATAATGTTCTAATATGAAATAATGTACTATGACATGCAATGATTTGTAATGATATGATGACGTGATTTATGAAATGTAAATGATTATGATATGTAATGATATTATTATGATGTGATATGCCTATTATATGATGTGAAATGACTATGCAATGATATGTGATTGATTATGACATGCATGAATGCATTTAGAATATGAGGTGTATGTATGCTGATGATTTTTGGATGTAGGATGGATACATTAGTGATGTTTTTGGTTAACTGTCATGGTACCATGTGTAGACACCCAAATTTGACCCCTCTCATATGGTCAAAATCCTATCATTTATTCATCTAATTCGTCTAAATTAATTAAATGATATATTTAATTAATATTATCTTGTTCTCTAAGGTTTCCAAAATTATTTGATTAAATACTTTATCCTTTACCATTTCATCTCTAAATTAAATAAATGCATCAATTTATTTAATTTAGTCAATTATCCTCTTCAATTTTAAATTCATTATTTCTCTCTCCTT
Source organism: Sequoiadendron giganteum (assembly GCA_007115665.2). NCBI lineage: Eukaryota > Viridiplantae > Streptophyta > Pinopsida > Cupressales > Cupressaceae > Sequoiadendron > Sequoiadendron giganteum. The sequence goes on from CM021108.1 coordinate 91,588,246, forward strand.
GTCCCATCCTCCATAACCTTTTCACTAATTTGGATTAATCTAATTAATCCTTGATTAAGATGTGCATATCCTTACTCAGGATTAATGTCACATCCTCCATATTTAGCCACTTGCCTCTAATCATCATTAGTTTAGCTAATCACCTATTTGCACAACCTTAATACTAATCACTTACCTTTTTAAACATGTCCTTAAATCAACCTTTCATGGTACTTACCTTATCAATTAATTATCTCTTCCCCATGTGAATTAAAAATTAACACTTATTCCCCCCATGCATCTCCCTTCCCCATGACCTCTCATAGGTCACATCAAGTACATGGGACGAGGACCTCCTTTAGAGGACTTTGTCTTATCCATTGGATTCTCTCAAGCATGTGAATTAAAAATTTACTTTTATTTCTCCAACACCTTCTCCATTCCCCATGGTGACAAGGGTGGACTTTCTAAAAGTCCTCACTTGTCACTTTCAACCCCATATGGGGACAAGGAATGTCTTTTTGGGGAAATCCTCTTCAATCCCAAGGTACTTTCAAGTACCTTGGGACCACATGGCCTTTTTCATGTCACCTTGTCCTTTTTCCATCTCACCCTCCACATCGCAAGATGTGAGGGCCTGTGAATCCTCAACTCACCATAGCCCTTCATCTTGTACATGGTGGATCAATCTCAACCGTTCATTTTTTTTAAAATGGAGAGCCGGCCTCAAGTTAAAGGTTGAGGATTTTGAAGCCATTTTGCATTCTTTTCTTCTTGCATTCAACCCATATTATCCATTTAGTATCTCACCTAACATATTCCATCATTCAATCACCTCCATTATTGCAAGCACATTATCATCAAGGAGCATACATCAAAAGAATCTTCAAGGGCCAACCACTTCAACAAACTAAGCAAGCAAAAGGTATAATAGTTATTATTGTTTTATTGTTGTTTGTTTGGTTTCAACTAGGCCTAATCATTGAGGTGTTGTTGTGTTTTCTTTGTCTTGCATTCGTTTCATTTTACATTCTATACTAGGGGATTTTCACTGCACACATTTTTGGCACACCTGGTGGGACCCACATCTAGGGTTTGTTATTTCACGTTTGCTATTTGTTTTAAGTTTTGTAGGTTCAGGAACATAGAGGCGGCCTTACCCAGCACACAGAGGTGACTCTACCCACAAAGGAGCGACCTCGCCCACTGAACAGGCAACCCCACCCATCATCTTGTTCTCTTTTTTTTTGGTTTTTTGTTTCTGACTTGTTTTTGCATATTCTGGAGCGAACATGCGACCCTGCCCCATGTTTGGGCAACCCTGCCCACTGAACATGCGACCCCACCCATTGAACAGGCGACCCTGCCCAACATCCTGTTCTTTTTTTTAGGGTTTTCTATTTTTGAATTGTTTTTGCATATTCTGGACTGAACAGGTGACCCTGCCCCCTGTTTGGGCGACCTCGCCCTGCACTCTAACTCTTTTTTTATTTTTTCTGACTTCTTTTTGCAAATTTTGGATTGAACAGGTGACCCTGCCCCTTGTTTAGGAAACCCCGCCCTAAGAGTCGGTTGTGCCCAAAACACAAAGGTGGCCCCACCCGGAATAGAGGTAAAAATAGGTAAACAGATAGTTTTTCATTTCAAAAACTAGAATCAGATTATTTTTCATTATTTCTGACCTGCTAATATTCGATTTTTGGTGAGTGTGTTGTTTACTAATGTTTGTGTAGCTCGATTGTTGAAGACAACGCAAAAACCAAACTACTAAAACATTTGTTGCAGGTGGAGAAGAGTTGTTTTCCCTAATTAATTACTTGTTATTTTCATTTTTAACTAGGAACATAAACTTAATTAAGAGGGGTCAAAGAAATTATTTTACTGTTTACACAAGTGGGCTATTGACGATCTAATCCCCTTGCACAATTTGGCGATCCTAGGTGAGGAGAAATCGTAGTCCACTTGAGTCTTTTTTACCCATTTTCTATTTCTTAGTGGGATCTGCTTGGGGATTTCATCACCCCAAGGAATGATCTCAACCACATGTTACCAATAGGGTATATAAAGGGGGGAGAGTGAAATTTGTACCTCAATCCAGTCACGTCATGTCTAGCGGAGTGTCAACAAGATGTGAAGAGTTGGTACGAGCTCCCATTCTCTTGTTGAAAGTTCTTAACTCACGCTTATAGACAGGTTGGTGTTCACAGTTGTGCTCCATGTACTGTGCGTATATCGGGGACACCCTTAGTTGCCTTTTTCAACCTAGATAGAGGATCATTTTGTCCATACCCTTAACACTAAATCTTAAGATTGTGTTGCTTGAACTGACTTCTTTGTGCCAAACCAGTGTATATTTGTTTAAACAAGTCAACCTTGGCCTTTTGTTTGTTGTTTTTTGTGTTTTGGTCATTTTCCCTAACTATTTTTGCCTAAGTTAAGTTTAGACCAACACATAGAGGCGACCCTTCCCCCTATTTGGGTGACCCCACCCCCTGTTTGGGTGAACCTACCCTCTGAAGGGGCGACCCTGCCTCTTGTCTCAGCTATTGTTTACCTTGTCCAAGTCAAATTTGAGCAGTCGTTTATGAACAAGCGACCTTGCCCCCTGTTTGGGTGACCCTACCTTCCAAAGGGGTGGCTTTTCCCTCTGAACAACCATTTTCGGCTTCTATTTGCTAGTCGTTGTCCTATTTTGGATACCCATTTTCCAGTTTTGAGTGTCATTCCTTCATTCTGGGTATTTGTTCAACCATTCTGACCATCCATCCTCCCATTCTGGATATCCGCTTTCCCATTCTGAACATCGTTCCCTCATCTTGACTAGTCGTTTTCCCATTTTGGGTATCCTTTCTCCCATTTCAGATACTTGTTTTGTCGTTCCAAGTATCCATTCACCCGTTATGAGTGTCGTTCTCTCATTCTAAACATCCACTCACCCATCTTGAGCATTCGTTTGCCCATTCTTGGGTGATTGTTCGCTCATTTCTTAAATCCACTTGCTCGCCCGTTCACCCCATTTATCAATATCACTTAACCATTTTTTGGACTAAATCGAAACTGAAACTTGTTTGGGTGACCTTGCCCCTTATTTGGGTGACCTTGCCCCAAAACTGAATCCTTTACACAAGCCTGATCCAAAAACCCAGCCCACTAGGATCCCAAAAAGCTTGTTGTTTACCTAACCGTTTGCACATCTCATCCACGCATAATCCTCACGTCATTCCATTTGCATCTTGATCCATTTACATCCAAATCATTATCCAAACCATATAGGTGCATCCTTAATCATCTTTAGGTTACACATCCATTATCGTTTTCCTACTCCAAATCCTCTGAACTTTGTTTGAAGTTGCTATCTGAATTGACCTAGGTGCTTGAAACTGAACATCTACTTAGGATCGCCATCTGTCCTAATTTAGTCATCATCCTCGGCCCTATCAATCCCCTTCCATCTCAAGGAGGATTTAGTGTCGTGATCATTTATTTATCCTTTAATTCGATCAATTAACACCTTAAGTCACCTAGGGTGATCTCTAAACTCAGTTTAGAATCCCTTCCAACCATCCAATCAATTGATCCTTAATCCAATCTTATCAATTGTTTTATTGATCAAATCTTATCCAATCCCATCTAATCACATCCTTATCCAATTATCTGATTATCCAATCAATTGGTCCCTCATCCAATCCAATCCAATCCAATCATCATTTAGATCATCTTTGTATTGCATCTTAGGTGTTTAGTTACATCTTAGTCCACCTAGTTGTTTTGCACTTTCATGCATGTTTAGACCCGCTCACAAGCAAAAAAGAAAATATCTGAACAACAAGCCCAAGGTTCCCAACCGAACATCCCACAAGATCCTAACAACGTTCCAAATATCCCACAAGATCCTCATAATGGTGCTTCATCACAATCCAATATTGACGTTCAAAACACCACACCACCCAGTGACGAGAACATGGTCATCCAACCTGAAGTCATTGTTGATGAATACCTTAGCGATCATGTTCATGTTCAGATGATGGATCGCCTCCTCAACGAACGGGGGGATAAGATTCTTGCCACTCTAATCATGAGAGGAATCAAACCACCATCTGATTTTGATGTGTCACAATATGTCGGTACCAACACTCTTCCAGCACCTATAGATCCGCAAACTTCATAAAATGCTCCTAGGAATTCATATGTCCCCGAAGGTGCACCCACAAATAATCAGTATCATCCTGAGTTTGGAAACGTTGTGATACACCAAGCCGTTATTTATCCTCAACTCCCAACCACAACCTCCATGGAACAACCTGAGCATAATGATCCCTATGCCTATGGCATGCCATCATACATTCCATCAGCTCCGCCACTTCCACCCCAACATACTAGTCAACCACCCGCCAATGCTAGGGGCACACCTATCCTTGAATTAATGCCACCTCCAGGATCTGCACCTGCTAATAGCTTGCCACTGCTTACATTTCAAAGACCTCCCGCTAATCCTCACCCATCTACTGCATTACAAGCACCACCACAACACACTGCTATTGTTGTTGCTTCATCCCTACCACCTCATCATCAACCTCCATAGCACAACATCCCCATCCCACAAGAAAATGTTTTAGTTCCTTCACAACCACCACACCACGTGACACAAACCACATCCTAGCCACTGTGACAGCCACATGGTGCTTCTGTAGCAGTCCCACAACAACCACATATTCCATCTCACCCATCTTACCAACAACTGCCACCACAACAATCTTCTCCATAACATATACACATTCCTACGCAAGCGCAACATAATTCTCCTACAAAATATCTTTATCATCCATCCAACACGTACACTGCTCCATCCCATCCTAATCCTCATTAGGCTTCTCATAATCAAACATGAAACCAACCGCCTCTTTACGCCAACCCTTTGCAACCACACACCAATCCCTATCAATAGCTATCAAATCCATAACCACCCCCATATGTTACACAACATCCCACTGGTGTGCATCAATACCAATCCTATCCATCCTATCTCCAACAACAACAATCTTATTATCAACCATCGCCATATCAACAAGGGGCTTCTACCTCTTCATATTATCAAAATATTACACAATATCAGTAGGGTACCTCATCCACTTCCTATTATCAGCAACAACCATCCTACCAACAAGTGACTTCCACCTCTTACCATCAGGATCCATCATCTTCCTATCCACCATATATTAATCTACAATCCACTTACATCAATCAGGGCCAATACACGTCTCCTTATACATCTCAACCTACCTATGATCCAACCATTGTTGTACCATCCTCATCATACGAACAGTATCATCCGTACAGTCAACCTACATCGACTCATGTAGCACCTATCAACAAAGACTTGGAGGAAGTCAAAGTTGCGTTGAAAGACTTACAAGCTGGGATGGGCAAACAATCATTCAAATTTGAGGAAATTTGTCCCTATCCATTCGATCCATTTCCTTGGTTCCCTTCCCTAAACACTTTGAAATACCAAAATTTGATAAGTACAAGGGAACCAAAGATCCCAAAGCTCGTCTTCAAGAGTTTTATGCCCACTACCAAGAAGTCATGCACAATGACAACTACCTCATGTGATTGTAACTGTCAGAAGAATTTGTCTCACACTTGTCCTTTAATTTGGAGAAGGATATTGATACGCTTGATCTCCTGAAAGAAAAACAGTGTGATGGAGAAACATTTGCAAGCTATCTGCAAAGATGGCGAGCCCTAGCTAGCCGGATGAAATCCAAACTGATGGAAAAAGACATGGTCACATTGTTTATCAAAAATTCTCATCCGGACATGGCTCACAAACCTTGACTCCACTATATCACAACCTTTGTGGAACTAGTGGAGAAAGTTCCTATCCTGGAAAGAGCCCTCATTGCTAAAGGACAAGTCAAAATTTTCAATTTTGGTAAAGAGAGGTCCTCTAGAGATAAACCTCACTATTAGAACAAGAATAAATTTTTTGTCAATGATGGTGTCACTAACACCAAATATGTCTAAGTGGCTAATGCTTTGTAGAAACCATAATATACTCAGCAACAACAGTCGATCCCAAACGCCATTTTTGTGCCACAAGGTGCATATCGTCCTCAACAACAGTAAAATAAAAAAAAACCAAGGCTGAAATAAACACCAGTTTACTCAGTTAGGAGAACCCCTTAGTGTCGTGTTTAAAAAGATCCTCCAAGCTAACTACCCCATCACATATCCTTTCACCAAGCCCCTTGACAAGTCCAATCCCAAGCCAACTTGGTTCAAAGAAAATGAATATTATGAATTTCACAAGATAAAGGGACATACATTGGATAAGTGTCAAGGTCTAAAAACCTACATCCAACATCTCATAGATCAAGGTGAAATACATGTGGATGCTAACACAGCTACCTCATCTAATGCTCAACTTCAAATATATCAGAATGCTTTTCCCAAGCATAATCAGGGCCCTAGAACATCCAACTCCAATCTCGGGCCTAGCAACAACAACAACAACCAGAATAACAACACTAATAACGTCAGTTATAAAAATGTGCCATACAATTACCAAGGCATTGTTATGCACATAGACCAAGTGGCACCACGTGTATCTATGATATGTGCCAAAGGTAAAGACCCGCAATGTGTTGTTACCACCCGTCGTACCTGCATCACAATCCCAGGAGCTTTCACATCTACCTAGCTACCACTTGACAATTCACAGTACAACATCCTTGATCACTTAGGAAAGACCTTGGCTCAAATTTCTATCCTGGATTTGCTTAAGTCTTCTCCCATTCACCAAGATATCTTGAATAAGGCCTTAAAAATAACTCAAGTCCCCAACGATATAGACCCCACACAATTCCAAGCATTGGTAGGAAACCTCTCTGCGACTTACCAATTAGCTTTCAGCCAGAAAGATATGCCATGCGTTGACTCAAGTCACAACCACTTCCTTCACCTTGAGGTAGGTGTGAACTATCATAAAGTGAAAAGGGTCCTGGTAGATAATGTTTTTGCCCTAAATATTTGTACATTAAAATTTATACAAGTGAGATACACCCAAGCTGACCTAAACAATCAAGTTATCACCATCAAAGCATATGATAACGTAGAATGAGACTTTGAGGGCATTATTTGTCTTCCTATTCAAGTGGGGCCCATTGTGCAGTACACTATGTGTCATGCTTTTGACCTCAAACTTCCATATAACATCCTTCTTGGCCGCCCATGGATTCACTCTATGCAAGTCGTCCCATCAACCTATCACCAATGTCTAAAATTCCCATTTCAAGGAACGGAAGTAACCATACAAGCTGACCCTCAACCATTCGAATATTGCCATGCCCTAGAGGCTTCCTTTCCACATTCTCATTACTGCCCTAGGGTAGAAATTGGGGCAACTCAGACATTAGCATCTCATCCATCCACTAATACATCAACACTCCATCATCCACACCTGATTCCACCATTACTAAGGTCCAGATCATTGACAATGGGTTTGGTGAGTACGAAATACATATGAAATTGAACATGGAAACCATGCCACCCTCACCACATACATATGGTCAACCATCTCCATCTACTCCAAAAGACAAAGAGAAGATAAACACCCTCAATGCTCCAAATGTGGGGTCTAGCACTTTCCGCTCTCCTGCATTACGAAAAAGATACACCTGAAGGCAACATTAGCCGGTGGGTGTACCATGAGGAGCCTGAACCATCTCCCCCCTTAAAAGAATAATTTCAAGAGGCCTATCCTTGGCCCTCCAAGTTTGCAGAAAAAACATAACTATCGGGGAGGAGGCCTTGGTGTAATAGAACAAGGTAGACGACAACAAATAAAAGGTTCTATACGTCTGAAGAAGATGGGCTTGGTCTATGATACTAAATAGAAGGGTCCTATGGTATCCTCTAGTGCTACTAACAGTGTCAGTGTGGACGACGGTTCTCTCGAAGATATCCCAGAAGAGGAATCCATCATATACGCGTATGATGACGTTGATCACATCAACCTCCCTTCCATGTTTGAATGCCTATTCATTTGCACCATTACCTTATACATAAAACACCCCAAGCTTATAGACTACGACCTACAAGGTAACGCACCTCTCAACACCCTTCCCTTAGTGGACCAATATGTGCATCTCATGGGATTGGGGGAAGATGAATGCCCTAATTGCAAACATAAAAAAGACTCACCTAGTGAAAACCTCCCTTGAGGCACTTTTTGACTTTGAAAAAGTAAAAATAAAGGGTGTATCTACTAGTGAAAACCTCGACGAGGTGCTAGAAGATAGGGACATTCATCTTCCCCTTGTAGGGACTCACCTATTCGGACGATCATCCATCTTGATAGAAGAAACACAAGCAGTAAACTTGGGAACTGGGGAGAATCCCAAGATCACCTATGTGGCTAAGGCACTATCAAAAGAAGAAAAATCTACCATCACTAAGCTCCTCAAAGAGGGAATCATCAACTTCGCTTGGACATATTCATACATGAATGGCCTTCATCCTGCTTTGGTAGTACATCACCTAGATGTCCATCGTAATGCAAAAAATCTAGAAAATGTACCCTCAAGTGGCTCTACTGGTTAAGAAAGAATTAGAAAAGTTGTTGGAGGCAGGATTCATTTGACCAATTGACTACTCCGACTGGATCTCCAATATATTCCTAGTCACTAAACCCAACGGAGATCAGAATTTGTACAGATTTTTGAGACCTGAACAAAGCTTGTTCCAAGGATGACTTCCCCTTACCAAATATTGATATGTTGGTCGATCTCACTGCAGGACATGAGATGTTGTCCCTCATGGATGGTTTCTTCGACTACAACTAGATTAAGATTGCCCCCGAGGATCAACACAAGACTACCTTCACTACACCTTGGGGTACATTTTGCTATAATGTCATGTCTTTCAGCCTTAACAATGCAGGGGCAACATATCAGCATACTATGACAGTTATCTTCCATGACCTCATCCACATAATAATGGAATACTATGTTGTTGATCTATTAGGAAAATTTCTTAATGAGGGAAGAACACATTGCCATCCTCAAAAATATCTTTGAATGTCTGGAATAGTACAAGCTACGCCTCAATCTGAAGAAGTGTGTCTTCGGTGTCACCTCTGGAAAACTCTTAGGGTTCATTGTCTCCCATAGAGGAATAGAGTTTGATCCTACTAAGTTCAAGGCAATCATGGAAATGCCCCCCCCTTGCAATCTAAAATAACTAAGAATCCTGCAAGGTAAACTCCAATCCATCTGAAGATTCATTGCTCAACTAGCCGACAAGTGTCAGTCATTCACACATCTCCTAAAGAAAGATACTACATTTAAGTGGAACCAACAATGTCAACTTGACTTTGATTAGATCAAATAATATTGGCCCACCCACCTATTCTTATGCCACCTATTCTAGGAAAACCACTCCTACTTTATATTTCAGCTACTTCTATCGCATTGGGGGCATTGTTAGCACAACACGACGAGTCATCTAAAGAAAGAGAAATTTACTACATCATTCGAACCTTAGTAGGTTATGAGCTCAACTATTCCCCAATGGAGAAGGCTTGCCTAGCCATACTCTTCAGCTCACAGAAACTCAGTCCCTACATGCTCAGTCATCCAGTCAAACTAATCTCTAAGTTTGATCTGCTTAAATATTTATTATCTAGAACAACATTGACTGGTCACATGGCTAAATGGGTCATGCTGCTAAGTGAATTTGACATAGAGTATGTGGACCGTAAAGCAATCAAAGGACAAGTAATTGAAGATCAACTAGTAGATGCTTATCCTTTAGAAACAGAGTTTCCTAATGAAGGGGTCTTTGCAGTTTCGGAAGCCACCACATGGACACTATACTTTGATGGATCAAACACAAACAATGGATCAGGAGCGGGAATCTTGCTCATCAACCCCCAGAGTGATTATATACCAAAATCATTCAGATTAGCCTTTCCTTGTACCAACAACATTGTTGAATATGAAGCTCTTCTTACTTGCCTTAAGATTGCAGTCCAATGGCGTATCTCTCACCTACAAGTCTTTGTTGATTCCCAACTAGTTATCAAGCAGGTCAATGATGAGTTCCTAACAAAGATGATAATTTGTTACCATACAAATGTATGGTAGATGACTACAAGAATTATTTATCCTCCATCCAATTTGGTCAAATACCTAGAGTACAGAATAAAGCAGCTGACGCCATGGCCACTATTGGTTCCCTCCTCGACATGCCCTGAGATTGTACTGAATGTGAGTTCCTTGTGGAGCATCTTTTAATCCCTGCATATTACATCCTTGAGAGTGAAATGGTATGCAACATTGTAGGTCCTAAATCCCTCTGGTATCATGACATCTACACTTATCTCCATGACAACACCTTACCCTCTAACCTCACCTATAACCAATGAAAATCCTTTATCCAATGCACATCCCATTACACCATCATAGGTGATACACTTTATGGACGTGGGTATGATGGAACACTACTCTGATGTTTAAAATAGACTAAAGCACACACCGCATTGGTAGAAGTACATAGTGGTATATGTGAGGCCCATTCTAATGGTATGGCCCTTGCTAAGAGGATTCTCAGAGTAGGATATTACTGGCCTACTATGGAACATGATTATTGTGAGTATGGCAAGAGGTGCCTTCCTTTTCAGTAACATGTGGCTTTGATTCATACTCCTGCATAAGAGTTACAACCCATCGCAACACCATGGCCATTTTCACAATGGGGTTTCGATTTGATCGGAAAGATTTACCCTTCATCCTCTGAAGGTCACACTTTATTCATCATAGCCACTAAATACTTTACTAAGTGGGTGGAAGCCATACCACTCACCCAAATCACTGGTGTTCAGATATCTAAATTCATCCTTTACCATATCCTCTATAGGTATGGAATCCCCTCCACCATTATTATTGATAATGGAAAACCATTCAAAAAGAAGTGCATGAAATTCCTCTACGAGACTTATCATATCCAACATCGTTGGTCTACCCCATATTACCCCCAGGGTAATGGTCAAGCAAAAGCAACCAACAAAACCTTGATTAAAATCATTAAAAATATGGTTAATATCACTCGTCGAGATTGGCATCTCCACCTCCATCCCGCCCTTTGGGACTACCGCACCCCCACTGGCACCACTCCATATTAACTAGTTTATGGTGTCAAATATATCTTGTCAATTGAATTCAAAATCCCATCCCTTCGCATATCTCTAAAGAATCTAATCAGTGATGAAGACACTCAGGTTGCATGACTTACTTAGTTGGAACTCCTGGATGAAAAATGGATCAAAGCCTACAACCATTTACAAGCCTATCAACATCGCCTGAAGAGAAGTTACAACAAGAAGGTTCACCCTCGTCAATTCAATGTTGGTGACTTATTCCTCAAAGAAAATCAGCGGAATCAGCAAGATCGGGATAAGAAGGGTAAGTTTGAAGCAAATTGGTTAGGCCCTTACGTCATCACCACAAAATATGGTTCTAGATCATATAGACTATCTACACCTAAAGGATATCCCATGGAATAACCCATCAATATCATGCATTTGAAGAAGTTTTACACTTAGGACAGTTGGGGTATCCTTCATGTTAAAATCCAAAAATACAAAAAAAGTAAAAAATTATCAAAGTACCAAAAAAATAAGAAAAATCCAAAAATAATAAAGAGAAATAATTCGTCCTATGGTGAAAACCACCCTTGGTGGTGCCTTGGATATGTACGATTGGTGAAAACCTGGCAACAGGCACCATTCATATAGGGCTTAATCATTATCTACCTCGCGTCCTAGTTACTTTATCCATCCAAATCAATCCTCATCATCCGATCCTTCCATCCACTGGCATCATCTGGCCGCTTGGTATATTTTGGTGGAGCATTGGATGAACTTCATCTACTATCTATCATCCTCAGTTATTATCCTAATCCGAGCTTGTGTCATCTTGTCATTTTGGTCATCTCCATCTAGGTCCTTTCATCATGTCGGTCTCCATCTAGATCCCATTTTGTCTTTTGGAAAAATATGTTGCCCTTGCGCTTTCACGTAGGCAAGGCCGATCACTTGATCTGCACCTCGGGGTTGTTTTGTCTTGTCTGTCATCTTCCACTATCCTGCCTTTTCGTCTTTGTCAAACTACGTTGCCCCTATGCTTTCACGTAGGCAAGGCTAGTCATTTGATCTACCCCCAGGGTATTTTTGGTCCATCTTTTTTGTCCTTCATCCTCTGTCTCCATTGCCCTCTTTTCGCTCTTATCCATCGTTGGTCTTTCATCCTTTTCAAACTACGTTGCCCGTTGTGCTTGCACGTAGGCAAGGTCGATCATTTGATCCACCCCCAAGGTTTTCCTTTGTGTGGTTTTTGTTTTATTGTCGATCTGTTTATAACCCATCATCTGTCTTCATCATCCTCTTTCCACTTTTATCCATGGTTTTTTTCTGAACTACGAGGGATTTGTGCTTTCACATAAGCAAGGTTGATCTTTGATCAAACCTCGAGCCCCTAGTTCTTTAGGTTGTGTTAGTATTGTTTCTTATGTCATTTTTTCAAGTATGTCCTTATCTAGCTGGTGCTTCACAAATGGAATCCATTCGTGCCACGCGATTTAATCGGTTTTCGAATATCCTGTATCATTAATGATCTTTTAGTTTAGCATCCATCTTTGGTCTCAACAGGATGTATCCTTCCTAACAGACGTCATCAACCCCGTCCATCCTCTCAATCCTATGGAAATGAATGTTTTGAAATTAATTATAATCTTTTGATTCTTTTGGCTTTTGTTTATCATTTGAGCTCCCTATCATTACTCGCCAAGACCGCCATGATCTATCATATTATGGTATGTTTTGATTGGTTTACATAGGGGCATATCTTGTTTTTTAATTTTTGCTTGTTGTTTTCCTGGTTGTCCCACGTAGTACCCACCAAGACCTCTGAGGTCTTATGTTACGTTGGGACATCCTTCTGTGCTTATGGTTATCCCAATAGCTGCTCGATCAAAGTCATCACGACTTTGGGGTGTTGGGATAGCCTTCTTGTTTGTTGTGTTTTTTTATGCATTAGACAATAATCTGCCTTGGTCTACATACCATGGTACCTGGTGTCTTGTGCTATAGAAAAAATCAATGCTCCGAAGATGGAAATTTACATTTGGATTGCATTTCATTTTCTCCTCCATTGCATTCATGTATCTTCCATCCCTTTTTTTCCCACCCCTGATTTAGAATTTTGGTTGTGCAAACATTGATTCCCTTCATTTTCCTCTCTTCTCAGGACTCCTATGGTTCTTGGCAGGTGCAGTTGCACACCCATCACCTCTTGTGCTTCCATAATTATGCAGGCCCTTATTTACATTCATGATCACATTACATTTAATTGCATTTTCATCCCCTATTTTAGGATCGCTAACTTGCATTTTATTCTATATGCATTATCATATCATAATCATTTTTTAAGTTGTTTAGATTAATTTTAATTAATTATTCTATACATCTTAAAATTCATTTCATTCATCAGCATGTTCATCTTAGTGTGTATCATTTCTCATATATTATCACCTGCATCACACCTACATCATAAATCATATATTTTCAAATCCATAGCATATAAAATCATAAATCAACCATCACATGCTGCATCATAAACGTTAGACATCATATCATATACATAGGAACCATCAATAAATCATTCATCACACCTTGCATCATAAACATTAGGCATCCTATATATCATAGTCATAAATCCATATAGGCATAAACATAAATCATTCTAGGCATGTTCATCCATCACATCATAATAACCATAAACATACACATATGCATAAGTAAATCATCCATCACATGCACATCATGAAGTGTCCATAAGGGCTCTCACATGTCATATCAAAAATAGCAAGAATACAATGTCCATCACATCATCCATAATAATGTCCATCATATATATCACAATACATATCCATCACATATGTCATCAAATAAAATATGAGTACAAAGCTATAGCTCAACTCTGATCTTTGCTACTCTGTACTGAATCCCATCTTATACCTGTCAATAACCATGGTCTTGTCCCTCTGATCCTCTAAACCATGATCTGCCTGCATCTGACCTATGTGGCGACTTCATCACTGGCCCTCTGCATGGAGGCGTCTCTCTCATGTTGCTATATCCCCGGGTATGCATCCCTGCTGACTAAGATGGCGCTGACATCTGTGGCACCACTCGAACATAGGGGGGTACCCACTATGCTAGATCTGGCACTACTGAGTAATAGGCACACATATAGTAGCTCACCTCTCTCATATAATCCTCTCAATCTCCCACCTGTTGTCTAGATGTGTCTCGCTCTACCCTATACCTATCCCAAAATCCACAAATGGACCTCTTCTCCTGTGCGCTTGCACCTCATGCTAACTGTAGCTGCTCAATCTCTACTCCCATCCATGACACCTGATCCATGGCTTTGTCCCTCTCATCCTGCATTGCCTGTACGTATGCCTACAGTGTCTGCACCTCTGCCCTTGTGCTACCTCTACTTGCCCCTGTGCTGCATCTCTCTCCATAGCTTGTATTTGTGCCACTACTCTGTCCCTCTCCTCCTACAAGACCTACATCTATCTTTGTAGGGCATCCCTCTCTATCTCCATCACCTGTACCTGAGCCCTCATCGTCTCCTCCCTCTCCTGCATTAATCCCATATCTCTCACTGTCTCCTATGCCACCTCAGCTCTGTCACGGAACTCATCTCGCTCTTGTCTCAACTCCCTCCTCTCTCTCAATAGTCCCTCTACCTGGCTCCTTCGATCCTCAATATCCCTCTCTACCTTTGCTAGCCTCTCTACCGATATCTGCCTTGCCACTCCTCCATACTCTCGTTGACCCCCTGCCTATAGTATCGTCACCATCGCCTCTATTTTGTCTCTCTCCCATCTCGTTGTCACCCTTGCCTCATGATCCCTCGATACCTCTCCCTCCAAATGAGTCACCTCTGCTCGTAACTCGCTCACTTTTTCTCACAACTCATCTATCTCAGCTTGTTGCCTCTCTAACTCCCTTTGTATCTTCATCTCATGACGTAGCACCACATCGGCCACCGCTCAATACTCTCTCTCACTCTCTACTAGTTGGGCTCACGACATGATCACCTTCGCCTCCAATCTACTCCTCATCATCTCTGCATCTCTCAACCTCTGCTCAGTGATGTGTAATCTCGCCTCGACTCCTCTCAATTATGCGGTCAGATCCTCTGCTATTGGTGACATCATGGCCAATGGTCGAATATCATGTACGTCCATAGCCATCTCCCCTACCCCTCCCTCATCTCCCATTTCCATCGCCTCTACCTCATGTCTCTCCTCCTCAAGCTCGACCCACGCCCTCCATCTCCTCCTCCTCCGCCTCCTCCCTGCCCTCCATTTCCCTCCCGCCTCATCCTCCCTCTGCCCTCCATCATGTTGCTCTCCTGCTCTAGGTGCCTCCAACACTCTCCTCCGTTGTCCCCCTGCTCCACCTGCCTTTGGCTCTCTCCTCTGCTCATCTCCTCCTGCTATGGCTGCCCCTGACCCTCTCCTTTGTTGACCTCCTACCCTGCCTACCCCTAGCTCTCTCCTCGGTTGTCCCCTCCCTATCCCTCTCCCCTATGCCCCTCTGATCGGTTGTTCCGGTGTAATCCATACGGGTCAGTGTTACATGAACCATGTTACATATCTAAGTGTCATCCTTGCATATAATAATCATCTAGTCCTCCCTGGATAGGTCACTAAATCATGCTCTAGGGTCTCCCAGTGCTCCTTCGCAAACTCTGGTGGAATCAGCTCCCCCTATGGTTGCTCTTGTGAAATCCATCTGAACCTCTTGGCTGCACCTAGAATATCCTGTATCAACCCATACTGCCTCATCACTTGGTCTAGCCTATGTGACTCCACTATTTGAGGCTCATTCCTAACTATATAGCATCGAGTCATGAAGTGTCTCCTATGTCTAACCTCATCCTCCTTCCATATTGTGAAGCGTTGTGTCATATATAGCCTCCACACTATCTCCTCCTCCTTCAGCTCATCAAACAACCTCTTCCATCCATCTAAATCCTCGCAGCCCTGATACCGAAACACCTAGTCATACTCTGCTCCATACCAATATGCCACTGGAAGTGTCGTATCCTCCTTTCCCAATCTCACTACATCTGGCCTGGTCACACTGATGTGCTCCCGTGCCCACACCTGAAGCAATGTCACATGGCACATGTTGAGTCCCCCTCAATAGCATATCACATGCATATCCCTGTATAACTAAGCAAGGATGCATGCACCCCATGCGAACTCCCCCTCCCTCCCCTCGATAATGTGTCAGATCACCTCCATGTAGTTGAGGCTGCAGAACTGGCCACTCCTATCTAGTATGAGTATCCCGCTGATCAACCCACACAGGTATAATGATAATGATGGTACTCTCAAACCCAAACATCTATCCACATCTAGCCCCTTTTTTTACATGGGTAGGTCCTCTCACCCGAACAGGACCCATATGGTATGATCCAATGCTTCCCCCTCTGATCTCGTAGCACTCACCAAGTGATCTGATATGGGAAGCCTTAATATCTGCCAGATATCCTCCAATGTCACTGTTATCTCTCCTATCAGGAGATCAAAAGTAGAAGTTGTTGAATCCCAACGCTCGATCAGGGTTGTCAGCATCACTCAATGAGCTCTGATAGAAGGATACCCCAACATGTGCAACAACCTCACCTAGGAAAAATCCTAATGATTTGCGTCAGTCATCGCCTGTTGCGTCACCTCCATCACCTTTGACCTCCTCTCTCGTGTCTACAAGCTATCAAACTGCTGCAACCACATCACACAACCTGTTAGTCATCAACTATTTGTCTTCATTCATTTTCCCTGTCCTGGGTTCTTTTTGCACTAACCTTTTCCTCACTCTCTCTCTGGACAACTTTCCTAAGCTTGTCCCCCTTTAAATATTTTTCTCTTCATCCTTTTGCTCTTTCTTTTCTTTCTTTCTGGCCCTTCTTTTTTGCCCTTGGCATCCCCCCCTTCTTTTTGGGCGTCGTCGCCCCGATGGGCAGGGCCGCCCATCGGGGTGCAACCGCCCATCTCTGGGCATGACCGCCCGTCTAGCAGGCGCGACCGACCTTCCTAGGGGCACGATCGCCCTTGTGTAGAGACTAAAATGGATTTTGCATCTAATCTAATGGTTTTTTTCACTAAACCCCCACTTTCCTCCCACACCATTAATTGGCATTTCTTCCTACTCGATGGGTTAAATTAATTTTCGCCCTCTACCCATTTTAATTTCGCCCTCTACCCATTTTTCTAATCTACTCCTATCCCAAAACCCATGTTTTCAACTGGCATTAAAACTTAAAAATAAATCATAAAATGGTCGAAATCACACAAAGGGTTTTGAACCTAATCTGGTGTGGGACCGCACACTCGGCATAGAAACTCTGCACCTCATCTCCTCGATGGATGATGTCATTGTCGTAATCCTCCGACATCTTCTCTCCTTGTCTCTTTCCTCTCCTCTCCTCTTCTCTCTCTTAATTTTCAGTTATGCAAATGAGCAATAGTAACTCTAAAATTATTATTTATAGCTTTCCCCCTTTTTTCCCCTTTTTAAATAGAGGGTATTTTTTCCCTTTATTTAATCTTTTTCTTTGTCAATTAATCCTCCAACTTCTCGAGGCCGCTATTTGCGCCTCGTTTGTCCATTTGAATCCGTTCAAAAGTCAATCTTCATGGTTTTTCATGATCTTTCCAATGATACCTTTTGTTTCTTCATATCGAGAAGTCGCCCAAGGCCCCTTTTTCTTTCCCAACCACCCTCTCAAGGGGGCATACCCTACCATGTTCACACACACCTCCTTCTTGGTCATTTTCCTATGAGATTGGGGCATATCCCTTCACTCTCCTCCATTTGGGCAGCTCATGCAACCTCTCCCGTGCTGGGGCATCTTTTTCCTAGTCGCTTCTTCTATTTGAGTCATCTGCATTTTATTTTTCTTTGAAACACTATTATTCTAACAATATTTTTAAGAGGGGCAAAATGTAAACACCCAAATTTGACCACTCCCATATGGTCAAAATCTTATCATTTATTCGTCTAATTCGTCTAAATTAATTAAATGACATATTTAATAAATATTATCCCGTTCCTTAAGGTTTCCATAAATACTTGATTAAATACTTTATCCTTTACCATTTCATCTCTAAATTAAATAAATGCATCAATTTATTTAATTTAGTCAATTATCCTCTTCAATTTTAAATTCATTTTTTCTCTCTCTTTGTCCCATCCTCCATAACCTTTTCACTAATCTGGGTTAATCTAATTAATCCTTGATTAAGATGTGCATATCCTTACTTAGGATTAATGTCACATCCTCCATATTTAGCCACTTGTCTCTAATCTTCATTAATTTTTCTAATCATCTATTTGCACAACCTTAATACTAATCACTTAACTTTTTAAACATGTCGTTAAATCAACCTTTCATAGTACTTACTTTATCAAGTAATGACCTTTTCCCCATGTGAATTAAAAATTAAGACTTATTCCCCCTATGCATCTCCCTTCCCCATGACCTCTCATAGGTCACGTCAAGTACATGAGACAAGGACCTCCTTTAGGAGGACCATGTCTTATCCATTGGATTCTCCCAAGCATGTGAATTAAAAATTTACTTTTATTTCTCCAACACCTTCTCCATTCCCCATGGTGACAAGGCTGGACTTTTTAAAAGTCCTCACTTGTCATTTTTAGCCCCATATGGGGACAAGGAATGTCTTTTTGGGGAAATCCTCTTCAACACATGGCATTTTCCATGTCACCTTGTCCTTTTTCCATCTCACCCTCCACATCGCAAGATGTGAGGGCCTGTGAATCCTCAACTCACCATAGCCCTTCATCTTGTCCATGGTGGATCAATCTCAAACGTCCATTTTTTTTAAATGGAGAGTCTTGGCCTCAAGTTAAAGGTTAAGGATTTTGAAGCCATTATTGCATACAAGCCATTTTGCATTCTTGCCTTCTTGCATTGAAGCCATATTAGTCACTTTGTATCTCACCTACCATCTTTGATCATTCAACCACCTTCATTATTGCAAGCACATTGTCATCAAGGAGCATACATCAAAAGCATCTTCAAGGGCCAACCACTTCAACAAGTTAAGCAAGCAAAAGGTATAATAGTTATTATTATTTTATTTTTGTTTGTTTGGTTTCAACTAGGTCTGATCATTGAGGTGTTGTGTTTTGTTTTTCTTGCATTTGTTTCATTTTTCATTCTAGACTAGAGGATTTTCACTGCACACACCATGTTAGCGTGAAGAGAAGAAAGAAAAAAGGAATGATGACAAGAGGATCCAATAAGTCCATGATCTACGAGACTTTATTAGAGATGATGAATGATGATGATGCTTTGCCTATCAAGAATAGGGATTTTTAAAAGGGCTTATTTACCTTATGTTTGATAACACACATAGGCACGATGCATCAAGGTATTTAGAACCAGGATGGCGTTGCACCTAGTGTGATGGAATTTGACTCAAAAATCAGATAGGAGTACTCATGTTCACACCTGACATATGAAAACCTTACTAAGATGTACTTCAGATATTTCAAACATCTCAGACCAAAATATGGAAAGGTAAAACCTAGCAATGTAATAGTCAACAAGCTATTCAAAACACCTTCCATACACACCTAATAAAGCAAGTATTTGCCAAGGTTATATTACAAGAATATCCAACAAACACAACAGATAAAAAAATAATGATCGTTACCCCATTCATTTCTCTCTAAATCTTTTTGTTTAGACATCATCGAGAGGTCATTGGAATGAGCGCAATAAAATAAATCAAAAGACAAAGATTAAGTACACAAACAAGCTAATGTTCTTCATACCGCTAGCCAAGACTAAACTACGGTGATGCCTGATGTTGATGTCCATTGTAGGAAGGATGCATCCTAGGACATGATGTTATCAGATGATTTTGGGGTTTGATTAGATGATGATCTATTAATACCAAGAGTTGACCAAATTGTTTACTTACTAACCTAGACTTGAGACTCATGTTTGAGAACACACTTTCGACTGCTAAGCTTGCTTCTAATTGTTTTGCCAAAGGGTGAAGGTGACGATTGTTTTATTATGAGCGGATGCTTATTTTGGGTGAAAGCAAGATGAGATGGATGGATTTTTCAAATATTTGGATGTTTTTGTGTTTTTTGAATGTTTTTAGGCTATTTTGGTATTTTCAAGATGTTTTACAAATGTTTTGATTTTTGAATTTTCCAATGTTTTGGTGTTTTCGAGATTTTGACCAAGAACCTAACCTAAAGACCTATCCTAGGGGTCTTAGGGGTTGATCAAAGATTATCCTTTCCTACGTTATACACGTAGAGACCATGTAGTTCGACTAATGCAGACTTGCTTATTGATGAACAAATTGGTTGTCAATTTATTATGACGAAATCCTAAAGGACTGACCTAAGTTTATTAGGGGCCAAATCAAAGATTAGCCTTGCCTACATTCAAGCTCAGAGACGACATAGTTCAACAGGATAAATCTAATTTTTTTTGGATTTTTGACATGTTTTTGGAATTTTGGTTTTCTGATGTTTTTGGATTTTCTGATTTTTTGAATGTTTTTGGATTTTTTGATTTTAAGGAAGACTTCAAGGATATACTCGAATTTGATCCGAATGCAAGTAAAAGAACATATCCCTTGTGTGGTGTGATAGACTACTTCGATATAGGAAGGACAAACTGACCTTAGGAATGTGCCAAGTAGTACTGGGGTGGAACATGATAAGAACACACGATCAAGCTATGATGTGGACGCAGATGAGCGATGGAAAGGGATATGGAAATGCAATGGATGAATGATGGAAGGTGATGGATAGGTGATGAAAAATAAGTCATAGAGATCATGGTGGATGGAGAGTGCTTTATTTACACAAGGCGTTTGTTTTCCAGGTTTTCACCAAGGTACTTGCCCAAAGTGCAACCGAAGTGGTTTTCACTAGAGGATGATTTTTTTATCTTTACTATTTTCAATCCTTATTCTAATTTATTTATTTTGGTTTTTTACATTTTTTGTATTTTTGGTTTTACCCTTAAAAGATTAGGCATAAAACTTTTTGAGATGGGAGATATTCATGGGCTTCTGTAGAGGCTCCCCTTTGGGCGTTAATAGTTGATATGCCCCTGACTTGTAGCTTGTTGTGATGATGAAGGGTCCCAACCAATTGGGTTTGAACTTTCCCTTGTTGTTTGGATTTGGTACATTTTTTTGATTCTCCTTCAATACTAATTATCTGACCTAGAAGGTCTGTCTCTTGAT
This sequence comes from Sequoiadendron giganteum, assembly GCA_007115665.2. Taxonomy (NCBI): domain Eukaryota; kingdom Viridiplantae; phylum Streptophyta; class Pinopsida; order Cupressales; family Cupressaceae; genus Sequoiadendron; species Sequoiadendron giganteum. The sequence goes on from CM021108.1 coordinate 91,609,618, forward strand.
CTTCTTGTTGTAGCTCCGCTTGAGACGGTTTTGGTACACTTGCAAATGGTTTAATACATCCATGTGCTGCTCATCCAGTAGTTCTAGCTCATTCAGTTAGGATACCTGATATTCTTCATCTATTATGATTTTCTACAATGATATTCTTAGGGATGGGAGCTTGATCTCAATGGGGAGGATGGCTTATGATCAATAGACCAGGGAGAAAGGGGTTGAATTTGTTGGTGTGCGGATGCTTGTTCGATAGGCCCATATCACAGGGTTCAACTGTAAGCTTGGTCAATACCCTGGGGGTAGTATGGAGTAGAAAAGCGATGTTGGATATTGATTTTTTGGCATAGGTCTCGGACATCTTGGTTTTTGAAACATGTCTCATTATTTGAGATAATGGGTTGAGGGACACTGTAGTGGAAAATGAGGTAATTAAGGATGAACTTGGAAATCTTATTTTCTATAATATAGGTCATCGGTATGGCCTCTACCCACTTTTTGAAGTATTTTATGGTGGTAATGATGAACTTATGCCCAGTAGATGATGTGGGGGTGATTTTTCCAATGAGATCGAGCCCCCACTATGAAAAGGGCCAAGGTGTTACAGTCGGGTGGAGCTCCTGAGCTGGTGCATGGATGAGGTCCCCATGTTGTTGACATTGCAAGCACTTCTTAACATATTTTTGGGCTTCCTTCTCCATTATCGGCCAATAGTACCTCGTTCTCAACAGCTTCTTGGCCAAGGTCATACCACTTGAATGTGAACCGTAGCTTCCATTATGTACCTTTGTTAAAGTAGTCAAAGCTTCCTCAACATTTAAGCACCGTAATAGGGTTCCCTCAATACTCCTACGGTATAGGGTGTTGCATAGGATAACAAAACAGGTCGACTTCTTGACAAAGGTTTTCTTTAGATTTCAAGTGATATCAGCAGGGGGGACTCCTATTCCTAGATAAGTGTATATGTCATGATACCACGGGTTACCAGGAACAATGATTTCACACATAAATTCAGACTCTGGTACCTCAAATGCTGGTACGAGAAGCTACTCTACAAGGAATTCTTGCTTTGGAACATTGCGTGGGATCTTTAGGAGTGATTTGATCATAGCCATTGCATCCACTGCTCTGTTATTTTATCTTGGTAACTGTTCAAATTTGATATCAATGAAGGACTCCTTGAGGCTTTCCACCAACTTCTTGTATGGATTCAACTTGTCATCCTTTGTTTGATACTCATTGTTTACTTGGTTGATTACGAGATGTGAGTCTTCGTAGACCTTAAGTGCCATGATCTACCACTACACTACAATTCTCAGCCCTATGACAAGAGCCTCATATTCAAAGATGTTGTTTGTGCATGGGAATGATAGCTTATATGATTTAGGTATGCAATCCCCTTACGGAGTGATGAAGAATATTCTCGCTCTTGACCCATGTTGTGTGTAGGATCCATCAAAGTACATTTTCCAGTGATCTGCTACACTAAGGTTGAAGATTGATTCATCGGGGAACTCTGATACTAGTGGATTCTCTACATATATTGGTGCTTCTACCAGTTGATCTACAATTTCTTGTCCTTTAATAGCCTTGCATTCTACATACTCAATATCATGCTCTATCAAAATTATAACCCACTTTGTCGTTCATCCTGTGAGAGTTGCTTTGGAAAGCAAGTACTTGAGCGGGTCTATCTTTCCAATGAGCTTGATCTTATGTGTTAGCATGTAATGTCTAAAATTCTGAGCTGCAAACATGACTGCTAGAAGAGATTTCTCAATGGATGTGTAATTCATCTAGTGTCCCACCATGGTTCTACTGATGTAGTAAATAACTCTCTCTTTCCCATTTTCATCATGTTGCGGTAAGAAAGCACCAAGGGCTGTTGTTGTTGCTGATATATACAGGATCAAGGGTTTGCATGGAATTGGTGGCATAAGAACCGGGGGTGTGAGCAAGTACTCCTTGATCTTGTTGAATGCCTGGTCACATTTCTCATCCCATTTATATGCTAAACCCTTGTGGAATAGATGAGAATATGGGATTGCCTTATCTGCTAATTGTGTTATGAATCGATGGATGGATTGGAGTCTTCCTTGTAAGCCCCTTAGCTGCTTCAATGTCCTTGGTGCTTCCATCTCGAGGATTTCCTTAACCTTGGCAAGATCTATCTCAATCCCTCTCATTGACACAATGTACCCTAGGAGCTTTCCTAATTGCACCCCAAAGACACACTTCTTAGGATTAAGTCTAACCCAATATTCTTCTAGCCTATCAAAGATGGAGCTCAATGATGATATATGTTATCGTCATTTTCTTGACTTGGCCAGTATATCGTCCACATAATCTTCCACAGTTTTGTGAATAATATCATGAAAGATCAGTTTCATGGCCCTTTGATAGGTAGCTCCTGCGTTCTTGAGCCCAAATGACATCATGTTCCAACATTATGTTCCGCATGGACAAGTGAAATTTGTCTTCTGTTGATCTTCTTTGGCTATCATGATCTGATTTTATCCTAAGAATTCATCCATTAGTGATAGCATTTCATGTCCTACTGTCATATCCACAATGATATCTATGTTTGGGAGAGGGAATTCATCCTTTGGGCATGCTTTGTTTAGATCCCCGAAGTCAGTGCAGATGTGGATGCCCCCAGTGGGCTTTAAAATAGGTACAAGATTTGAAACCCACTCTGGATAGTCAATTGGTTGTATGAAACCAGCATCTAGGAGTTTTTATAATTCCATTTTCACCAATAGTGCAATCTGTGCGTGCATTTTCCTTAGCTTTTGTTTTACTGGCTTTTCCTTTGGATATACAGCTAGATGATGCACCACAACTTCAAGATCAAGACTAGGCATGTCAGTGTAGGTCCATGCAAATTTCACCTTTCTTTCCCTCAAAAAGGCAGCTAGGAGCTCTTGTTCTTCAGTTAGAAGTGACTCTGCATAGAATGTTATATGTGGTGCCACCTCAATTCCTAAGTTGACGGGATTGCATTTTTTTGCTAAGACTACTGACTTCTCCTAATGAATAGCACTGAGAGAAATTTTGAATCCCCCATCCTTCGGTGCCTCAAAGAGGTTTTCACCATTGGATGTTTCATTTGCTTTTACTATTTTCAAGTCTAAAAGTGCCACAGTGTGGTTTTCACTTAAAGACCTAGAGATTATTCTCAAATTTTCACTTTTGCGATTGAGGGATTCAATCGTCTTTCTGTAATAAGCATGTGTGTCCAGTTCAATGTTGAATCCAACTTTGTGATCTCCACAAGGTATATTATCTCATAGTCCAATGAATTCTGAGAGCGCCTCATCATTTTTGAATGTGTCTAAAATTGGTGGTCCTCATTGGTCGTAATCTATGAGTTGGGGATACACTAGTTTAACTCATGGGTTTGGTTGTTCGACTCAAAGGATACAGTGGAAATCATGAATAAGGAGGAGTCTTCAAACAAAATAGGTAGGTCAACAATGGTGTCCTTGTCATTGTCACTCCCACATACCTCAATTATGTCAAAGGTAAAATTGTCTAAGGGTAGACCTGTAGATACTGGTAAACGAAGGGGAGTTTTAACTGCTTTAACAGGGGGACTTCTGCCACGTATAGTTATACTCGGAAGGGTACATCCAAGGCCAAAACAATTCATGAGCTTCTCAGCAATGATGGGTTCTAATTGGTCGTTGTTATTTTTTCCAAGGATTCCATTCTTATTATAGCACATGCCCAGAATCAATTGAAGTCCTCTGTTAGCATCATCCATAGGAAGGGCTAGTACAGGTCTTTCATCTTGATAGAGGAGAAGGGATATATCTCTTTCATCCAACACTTCTCGACCTAGATCCCTCAAATTTGAATCGGGAGAGATCTGCTCTGAAGGTTTGAGATGTTGTATTGGCGGGTTGTGGTTGTCCATGGAATCTAGGGGATTGAGGTAACTCCCCTACTACAAAGGCTCCCTTCTTTATTTTGTAATCTCCACACCTGTTTTCTTGGGTAATGACTTTGATATCAGAGATGTCAGGAATAGCGGGTGTCTTTGTCCCAGAAGTGGAGGCTATGGTGGATGGATCTATATACAGAGTTGAAGGGCCTTTCTATTTTTTGGGAACTTGTGGGACTTTGTAATACTTGGCTTCCAAGTTTTTGCAATAGGAAAAGGGCTCGGGATCACCATGAATTGTGACCTCTTAGTTTTCATAGGGGAATTTAACACATTGATGAAATGTGGATGCAACTGTTTTCATCCTATGGATCCATGGGTGCCCTAGAAGAATGTTATAAGGGAGGTCAAGATCAAGAACTTGGCAAGTGGTTTCCATGATGGTTGGTCCCACTTGAATGGGAAGTTGAATAGTGCCTTGAGACACTCTCTCTTGATCATCATAAGCTCGGATGGTGATACATTTTCCCTTTTCAATCACATCTTCAGAGAATCCCAAATTCTTTATTAACTTGAGGGAACAAATATTCAACCCTGCACCTCCATCCACCAAGACCCGTTTGAATTTATTCTTATGGATGAAGACTTCAAGATGAAGTGTGTGATTGTGAGATGGCTGGGCGGGGAGATCTTGTTTAGAGAATGAGAGGAGATGTGGCTTGGTGATGTTTCCGACCATAGCTTGGAACTGATCCGCATCAAGGTCTATGGGTATAGAAGACTCAACAAGGGCTTTTTCTAAAATCTCCCTATGTGCAGGAAATTTTTTTGGAAACTCCATGATGGAGATTTGGGCGGGGATCTTCTTTAGTTGTTCCAAGACCTTATAGACAGTGGCAACTAATTTTGAATTTGCAGGGGGTGCTTTGGCTTGCGTGGATGGTCCAGGGATGGTGATTTTTTCGCTTCGTGTGGTGACTCCACAGTCAGTTTTGGACCCTGGGATATGGACAACACCTACCTATTCATCTAAGGATGCAACAACATGGTCATAAATGTTGTTGACGCTGCCATACTTCTTTCCTTTGCCATTGTTGTTGGAATTGTCATGATCTAGCATCAGATTTGTGTATATCATAAGGTCTTGATTTCCAACCGGTTGTTCAACTTTAATGGTCTTGTTTTCAATGAGGTCTTGGATTAGGTTTTAAATCCTCATGCAACTGGCTATTGTATGTCCCTTGATTTTATAAAAATCACACAAGTGCTTCTCATTATACCATGGTGGCTTAACTTGAGGCTCCTGGTAATTTTCAATGATAGTGAGCATGATGATGTTGGCATCGATAAGCCACTTCATGACAAGTTCAATCGATTCTCCAAGCGGTGTGTACTTTCACTTTGGGGGATACCGATTTCTTGTAGATGGTCCACTTTGGTCATTGACATTATTGATTGTTTAGGTGTTGTTTTGCTGATGAGACATGTTGGATCGTGGGTGTTTTGGATATTCTAAGGTTGTTGATACGTTTGTTGTTGCATGTTTGGCTTTGGAACATTGATCACAACCTTAGGATCAACAACGTCGTCGCTAGTTACATTCTTATTTTTTACCCATGTTCGTGGTTTGTCATTATAGCTTGTCCATGGGTGATTATCTTGATAAGTAGGTGTCCCCCCTTGTGCGATGAGAGCTCTTTCGATGTTGAGAGCTTTAGGGATGAGTTGGTCGTAGAAGGTGATGCACTAGAATTTGAGATGGAAGGCCAGAGTTTCTTCAAGATTTGTAATGATAGTTATGACTTGTTGTTCTTCTGGCATGGCCCACTTGCTTCTATTGGTTTTGGATCGCCATCGTTGTAAGAAAGATGCAAATGATTCTCCTTTGTTCTGCTTGAAGTTGGACAGTTCCTCCAAGCTTACGTCCATGCCCATGTTGAATGCATAATTTTGCATGAATGCATCTATAATTTCTTGGAATTTCTTGATCCTTGGAGGAACACTACAACAAATCTGTGTGATTTGCTCCATTTTTTGCTTCCACCCATCGTTTTAATGTATTTTTTGGCAATTTTTTGAAAATGTCAATGCTATTTATCGGGATGGCACAATTTTTGGCATTTATTGCGCTGATCAGTACAAGTTGGCACTAATTTCGGTGCTAATTAGCACTGAAATTAACGTTGTATTTAGCACCGAAATTAGCTTCAAGTTTAGCGCCATGTGTAGATCCGACTTTAGCTTCGAGTTTAGCTTTGGGTTTAGCGCCATATTAGACACCTCTATGTCGAAGAGACTTATTTATATGTCTCATTAACAATGTAAAACAGTGAAATGTCAACAAGATACAGATATATCGAGGAGAGAATCACTTATGTCACATCGACAAATTATATCTACAAGTGCTCGACGAAATACAACTCTTGGATATAACGAAGTAATGTCGATGAGACATTGAGATATCAGTAAGATAGATAAGATTGTCTCATCGACAGTCTTCAAGTAATGATCAAAAGCATACACCACTATACCATTGGGAAAGTGAGCAACATATGCGGTAGAGCAGTGTACACCGCAACCCCGCAACAAGAAGCCTTGAGCAAGGCGGTAGTGCGGTAAACAGTACAAGGGAAGGGTAAAACACTGCTATACTGCAGTGATAATCACAAGTCTCCCCGACATGGTAGAGTTACACCGATATATAAAGAAATATTGATGAGATAGTGGCATATCGACAAGAGATATTAACTTATCTCATCGACACCGATAGCCAACATCAAAGGAACATAAGATCTAATGTCGATGAGACATTGAGATATCGGTAAGACAAATAATATTGTCTCATCGAATTTCTTCAAGTAATGATCAAAAGCATACACTGCTATACCATCGGGAAGGTGAGAAACATATGCAATAGAGTGGTATACACCACAACCCCACAACAAGAAGCCTTGAGCAAGATGGTAGTGCGGTAAACAGTAGAAGGGAAGGGAAAAACACTGCCATACCATAGTGAGTATAGTAAGAGATGGCGGTAGTATGATAATCATGGCATCATTACAATTTATAGAAAAAAATCACATCAGTTGCCAAAATTAAATGCTATTAAATTATTAAGAGTTGCCAAAACTAATATGACTGAATACTGCACCATCCAAAGATAAGTGAGTTTTCCCAATATCGCACTCAATTGCAGTGCACTAGCCTGGAAGGAGCTAAAGATACGAGAAGAAGAAGTCCTGCAAGCGTGAAATACTTGGGTAAGTGCACGAAAATTCTCTGAAAGAGATCTGTTAATTTAAAAAATCTTTCAAGGTTTTGTCATCTGAAGCCATAGTAGAGAAAATTGAAACATGCCTCCTAAAATAAAATGATCAGAAGTAAAAGAAAGTCGACCTAAAATTAAAGATGAAGAACCTAAAGTAAAGAAGAAAGCATTCCATCCTAAAACAAAACAATCAGAAGTAAAAGAAAGTCAGCCTAAAATTAAAGATGAAGAACCTAAAGTAAAGAAGAGACCACTCCATCAGTCCATATTAGATATACTTCCAGGGTCTACTAAAGAGGGTAACAAGAAGTTTCTCGTGGACATCGCACAAAGTTGTAGGGATGCCCTCATTTCCAAATCTGTTTGGGACCTATTTTGGTATTTTTACAGTAAGAGAAATGAGAAGATTCCAGTGTCAAACGCTTGGATGTTGGATATAACAAGGTTGATTGTCCCAAATGTGTTTGTTGATGTAGAATTTATTAGAATGCTAGCCAAACACTATCACTCAGCTACCAAAATAGTAAGGTTTCCAAACAGCACAATACTGGTAGAAGTAACTAGAAAAGCCATCATTGAGTGTTTTGGCTTAAACAAGCAGGCTCTAACCAAGATAAACCTGCAGAAAAGTGAGAAGGATTATACTAGGTTAAAAAATACTTATAGAAGTGATGAGGTACCCCTATATATGAAAAGAGGCATTGGTAACAGAACATTCCCCATCTCTAATACCACTACTGAACCATTTAATGTGACAGATTTTTAGTATTACTTTGTGAATACATATTTAACTCCTTGCCAAGTGTTGGGGATAGATGCTCAAGATAAAATTCCAATAGGCCTAATGATGATGACTATGAGAATTAAAAACCATGAAACTAATATTGAATATGACTTTGCTTCATACCTTGAGAAGGTGTTAGATGATGAATTCTCCCAAGTTATAGAGGATAGAGAATCGATTACATTCAGACATTGTTCCCTATTTTGTCATCTGATATTGTACCAGAATAGGAACCATTGGAATAAAAGAATGGACTTGGCTATAGTAGATGAGCAAGGGAATCCCACACCTATCCAGAAATGGTGCTATATTTGGGACAGTCGGTGCAAGAATTCAAGCTTTGTTGTATTTTACGAAGACTTTGTACACAAAATCATTCGAGTTCTTGGGTATGCAATACCAAGATTGTCAAACAAAATGTTGTAACTAGTGAGACCTTTGGCTTTAAGACCAGATTAGGGTCGTACACACAATTTTGGAGATTGGTTCTTCCTCCCAGAAGTTACAATAATAAGAGTTTATGGATGCCCTATTGCTCCACACATACTGCCAAAATTTGTGCCCCTCATATTAGTATTTCTTGAATTTATGTGGCAAATGATGTGGATGGAGAAAGATGTAATGCACAAGTAGAAGAAAGGCACTTTCCTACCAAACCAAACCAAGTGTGAAGATTGGACTGTAGGCTCAGACACACTAGAGGAGTTACAGTATTATTTGAAGATAAGATATGCATTTAAATCTGGAAAAGAAAGAGCCTTTGACCCTAAAAATCATATGAACAACATAAGGCACAATCTTCTTACCAAAATGACAGTGCAACACCAAGTGGATTTTGAAGATGTCATAAGGAACTGCATTACTTATAATGATGTATTTAGTAGAAGGAAAAAATGGGAATATATGAAGGAGATTGAAGAAAGGACGAAGTGGACGTCCAAGAATTTCCTAGGATACTTTGTTGAGGAAAAGGACCCCATCAAGAGGATAGAATTGATAATTGGTAGATTTGAAGACTTGTACAAAAAGAGGGAAGCATATCAGAACATGGTAGTGGTGAAACTGTAGAGCATACCCCAGGTGAAACCTATGAGCCTCCCATGGAGCAGTTACCTCCCAAAAGACAAAAGACAAGAAGCATTGAACAATTAGTACCTTATGAGGATACTGAAGAGGTGGGCGATACTAAGGAAGTGGCTATAGTACTGCAATCATTGATAGGTGATATTGAAGTTGATCAACCCATCCTTGAGACCAATGCCCATAAACATGAGGAAAGGATGGGTGATGTAGAAAAAACAAGTACAAAGGTACATGAAGATGAAAGGGAAATTGTAGTCAGGAGATTCATAGAAGATGATGAATTCATTAAGACTCTCGAGTTTAAGGATTTCTAGATGAAGATGAACATAAAAGAATTTCAAGAGAGGATGGAATTAGTTGAAGTAGGAATTGAAGAGTCAGAGAAAAATGAAATTGTAGCATAGACTTTCCAGGAATTAAGAGTTGACAACATTGACATTAGCCCCCAGAAGGCTAGTGAAATGGTCTTGAAGAGAAATATGCTCATTTTCCCTAGCTTGGAATTAAATAAAATGTTTCTGCTTGTTCAAGTGTGGGCTCAGAAAGATCTAATGCTAGCTATAGAATTTGACTTTGATGAAGGTGTGAGTGGAACTGGGTATAACCCAAAGATTGAAACCTTGGCCATATGGATCAAACAGAAAAATACACAGAAGCCAAAATTATTGGATGTAATTCAAGGGATGAAAGGGGTAGTGATGGTAAGGACAATACAAGATACCACCCCTTTGGAGGCAGCCACAATTACCATGCATTCGGCCATGTTCACTCAAGCAATTGTTAAGGGATTAGAAGATAGATTGAAGGAGTATGAAAATGAACAAAGGTTCGTAAATGATGAAGTTAATAAACTATTCATGGAGAATGTCAAATTGAAAGAACAATTAAGAGGAGAAGAACCCTCACAAAGCAAGGAGATGGTGTTATACAAGCCTCCTATTTCTCCAATGGATATTGTGAAGAACATATATGCACAACAAGTAAAAAATCCAGAGAAGGAAGTGGATGATGTAAAGAAGGCCAACAATCAAACCCAGGATGAAGTGAAAAGACGAATTTGTGAAGTTATGGAAAAGATTCTTGAGCACAGGATAAAATCAGTTATGGATAAATTGGAGAATGTGCATGATATTTATTAAACACTTCAGCAGACAATGGATCAAATAAAGACACATATGCTTGTATTAGATCCTTTGTTCAAAATGTGGCAGCCTATTCACCACACTTTAGCTAAGTTATGCAAAGTTCTACAAAGAAGTCTTGATGCACCACAACATTAAAGCCAACTGAACAAACTGTGAAGATGATTACTAATGAATTTCGGTATGTACAAGGGTTTGATAAAAAGATTGTAACATGAATGGATTTATTCCATACCTGGAAATAGTGGTATATACCTGAAATCATGAGAGATGGTGATCAGTTGAAGGACTTGGATAAGTGAAAGAAAGAATTCAGTCAGGTTGTTGATAAGTGCATAACTCATATACAGGAGGATGATCATACTAGTCTTCCCAGGCTAAATTAGATCATGAATGGGTTGATTGTTCTTAATGCGGGATACCTAAAGTTTGTCAATGATATAAAGGCATTACTAGATAGTCGATGGCAAACTCATCTTGCAAACATGCAAAAGATCCAAGAATATAAGTGGCCATCAAATTTTACGGTGTATCATTGGGAGGAAAATTATTTGGTTTCAGAAGAATAGGACACTGAGGCGAGAGAATTTGGACGTCCATCATGGAGAGGAAGACTTTTCCAGATCAATGATCACGGGTCTTCTACATTGAATAATGGAACCATATGTCAAAATGTCTTAAGTCTTGTTATTTCCTTAATTATGCTAATTAAATAGTTGTTGGTTTCAGAAGAATAGGACACTGAGGTGAGAGCATTTGGATGTTCATCATGGAGAAGAAGACTTTTCCAGATCAATGATCACAGGTCTTCTACGTTGAATAATGGAACCATATGTCAAAATGTCTTAAGTCTTTTTATTTCCTTAATTATGCTAATTAAATAGTTGTTAATAAAAGAAGTAGTTATGAAAGGTTGTTTATTTTTGTAAAAGGCTTGTTGCTTGTTGCTTCCTATATAAATAGGAAACCAAGGATTAGTTTGAAATTATCATCATCATATATCATTTCCATTTTGAAGACTTTTGTTGTTAATATATATCAATTGAAGCAATATAATGGAGAACATCTTATTATCAGAGATTCTCCATGACTGTGTTATCATTTTGTATTTTTCTTATGTTTGCCATACTTATTTCTTCTTATATTTGAATGAATATCAGTTATTGAGCCTCAATATTGTGCTTATGTGAATGAATATGCTGATACAGTAAAACATTTATTGTGGATATTGGTAGAGCTGCTAATTTTTTTGAAAATTTGAGCTTATTTTGCCTTGTTACATGTTCATAAAAATGGAAACTATTTAAAAATAATAGAGTTAAAAAATTTGCTTATTTAAATAATTGTGAGTTACGTGCATTAATATTTTATTAGATTTTGTGTCTTCACGAACATATGTTGATACAAAATGAATTGAAGAAGCATCCAAGTAATACTAATTTTTTCTGCCAACAATTCATACCAAAGATTGAACAATTTACGGATATTGCAATAAATAATTAATGATATGATGATGATGATGATGATGATATATTCTTGTACTTGTATATTCTATGAAACATTCCTTATATTCTTGTACTTGTAAATATTCTTTTACTATTATGTCTATTAAATAAAATAGAGTTTGAATAAAAAAAGCTTCACCCTTTTTTGTAAGTGAGTATGTGAATTATTGTTTAAGGAAAAATCTTACTGTGTTTACATTTTCAGTTTACTAGTTTCAAAGCTTCATTTTCTATGTATATAAAATTGTATGTGCTCTTTATCTTGAATGACATAAAACAGTAATATCATCAGAATTAGGGTTTTCAATTTCAACACCATCATTGTCCACACTTTTCATATCCTGTTCACTTTTAAGTACAATCATCAAAATTTTATTTTTATTTCTTCTCCCAGTTAATCTTGATTCCTTTCAGCACAACACAGTAGGTTGCATGTTAAATTTCAAACATTTTCTTCGCATTTTTTTCTATATATTATTTTCTCAATGCATCATTATGTAACAACAATTTCACTTCTGAGATATACAGTAAAAATAAATGAAAGCACATGTTTTATTTGTCAAGGGAAATGTATGGTGAATACCCTATGTCTTTCAGATAAGTGTGCAATCGAAATAAGACATAACTGATTGAATCTGATTTTCTACTGTACAATTGTTTTTTTATGTGCTTTTTACTTTTTGCATGTGGATTACCCTCATAAAGAGACTACTCATCTTTTCTTAAATGAAGCCTTTACATTTCCTGTATACGAAAGGAATTTACTGCTTGACAACAAGTTTGTGAACTTCATACAAATTAAGATTGGTGTAAAAGGCCATCCCCGCAAATGTTGTTTGGTCTAGAATTATAATGGAAAATAAAAAAGCTTGCTAGGAGAATAAAATAGGTTTTCAATTGTCCAAGTACAACATAAGATTATTGAATCATTTCAAATTTTAGGCCATAAGAATCATCCTTTTTTAAACATGGATTGCAAATAATTCTAAAAATCTAGAAGTCTTGGTCATTAACATTATTATCTTCTACAATGTCATCTAGTGTATCATTGTCAATGTTCATATGTTCTTTCAAGTATTTAATATTATCATCATCCTCATCTTGAGCTGCATCATCTTCATCATCATTGAAAAATATCTTCATAGAAAAATACCTGCACATGAACGACATACATATATTAGACATTATATAAATTGTATGAACATATATACATCAATTGAATAATGGAACATTATTGTATAGACTAAATTTTTTATACAATAATTGCTATAAAACACAATCTTTACAACATAGTTTATAAAACATCAGTCCACACTCATTTATTATTCTTTAGTTTTCTGCCCTTAAGAACATCCTTAGGGAGACCTTGTTCTTCCCTCTTCTTTCATACAGGAGTGTGTTTTAAGAAGGGGTAATCAATCGATAACTCATCCCCAATGGTAAGTTTCATAATAGCCTCAACCATTATCAATCTATCAACCTCTCTTTCCATATCTCCATCTTTATCATTTATAACCTCAACAAATTGACAATTTGGTCTTACAGTAGGGTCCCTTCCCTTACTACTATTTATAAATCCTGCAATATTTTTGTGTGTGTATGCACGTCCATCTATATACATAAGATGACCTCTATTCATTTCTTTTCCAATTTCCAATTGGAGATGATGTGTATAAATATTCGAATTTCGATCATATGCTGACATTCTAGGCTTATATTCTGCTAGCCTTCTCCATTCACCATTGTAATATGATGGACCATGATATGGCATTAATCTCCTAGTGGTTTGTTCTAAATTGTTTCTATGTTTGGATCCCACATGTACATTTTGGACAATAAAGAGGCCTATATTTGGTCCATGAATATTGGAGGGTCGTATCATGTAGCCGTATCCCCAAAATTGAAACACCTCGTACACTCTAGGTAGTTGTTGATCACTAGGCCAAGCGCAATGTAGTCGACGATCAAATGTCTCTTTGTAAATTGATCTCAAACTCAGGGTAAATTCATCATCTCCATCACATTCATTCTCATAGGGTATGTAGTCCACCTTCCCCTTGTCTTTAAGCAAATTATGCATCTTCACACCGGTTCTTGTTTTGTTACTTGTTTTCGTCAAATCCTCATCTTTCGAGCTGGTATATTGGCACATATTTTTGTTAGATGTATCATCTGATAAATGATCATTTCCCTCTAGGCTAGAAGTCGGTGATCCAGGAAACTTTAAACCAAGAACTTTATCCTGCAAGTATCCATTAAGAAAAAATTAGTTATTTAAATAATATAAAACAATGTTTAATTGAAGTATACATGTTATTTATATCAAATTGGAAAATTCCTCACCATAATTCCTATTGGATTTGAATCGATTGTAGGAGGCATACTACCAACTAGAAGCTCATCATATATGTAATGTCTTTGTAGAATCGCTCGTTTGAATTGTTTCTTTCCACGACATACAAAACATCCACAAACAACAAATTTCTCAAAGTATTCATCCCATGTACTATAGTCTTGACCTACCTCTTCTTTAGTGCAATCATTTGTTGTGTTTGCAGTATCCATTGTCATATCCTCTTCCACCCATTGTCGTCTATGTGATTTAACAATTTTAGGTCCACGTCCACGTACATATCTCGTTCTTTTGCTAGTTGAGAGCTTAGGCTCTGCATTTGCTCCAATCTCCATCTAAAATAATCAACAACATGCATTAATTTATGTCAAGATTTTATAATACATTTAAAATTTCAATAATACTATGAAAAAAGATGGACGTATCACAAAATGCCATCAGATCATTTTTTTCCTAAGTTAAGTCAAAATTTGAGTACCTGATGTCCCGTTTCATCCGTTGTGTCCTCATTTGATATGACATGATTTGTTGCCATGGCCTAATCTCGCTCCTATAATACACAACATAGTAAATAATTTTTAGTACACCAATTATAACAGAACTTCACTTTAGTCATATATTTGACATATTGATACCATGTTTTGGCTATCCTAATTTTTAAGCTTTTCCCTTGATCATAGAATCACATTTAATCACCATTCCTGTGCATTTTCAAACAATAAGTTTGACCTTAGAGGCCTCATGGACAAAAAAATGACTTTATCTCCTCTATGTTGTAGCATTTGTGAATTCATAAACATCTTCCTCCTTTGGTTGAGGTTGCTTTCTCTTCTTACCTCTATTGTCTCTGTATATTCCGTTGTCTCATCTATTTCCACCCACTTTCCTCTCAACGATTTAGTATTTCTACGTCGTCCACGTCCTCTCTCCATGGCCTCCTCTGTGAATAAAAATTTCACCACAAAAGCTTTTATTGCACTACCACTGAGAAGGAAAAAGCAACTTGCGAGACCGCAGTAAAAACCACTCTACCACACCGAGTTGATGAAGGAGCTGCGAGATAGCGGTGGTCACCGCACTACCGCATGCCAATGGTAGAAGACTTGCAGGTCTGTGGGATTCATCGCAACACCGCCAGGAACAGAAGGAAGACTCATGTGCCACCACAAAAGCTTTCACTGCAGTATCATCGAGAAGGATGAAGCATCTTGCGAGACCACAGTAAAAATCGCTCTACTGCATCAAGTTGATGAAGGAGCCACAAGATTGCGATGGTCACAAAAACAAGACAGGAGTTGGAATTATTTCTAGCACTATGGATCCTGTGATACACAACAATGAAAATAGTCGCTATACAAAAATGATAGGTGCTAAATTAGGGGCAGTTGATGCCGCCTTATACGTCCCAAACAAATTACATTAACAGCCAACAGTCGGTGCTAAAGTTGGCATTAACTAATGAATCAAAATCGAAAATTTAAAACGTCGACTAATGAATCAAAATCAAAAATTTAAAACTTTCCCGTGTGAAGAAATCAGACGACAAAAAAGGGAAAAATTTTGCGTGAAGGAAGAGAGTAAGGCGCTACCAGCAACTGATGAGAAATTTGATTTAGTTTGCGACACCATAGGTAAGGTTACAATTTTATTTTTCTTGGCTGAATTTTTGATTGTTTACTGCTCTTTGTATTGCATTTGAATTCATGATTGTTTACTGGTTTGTGGCCTAACCAGTCCAGGCAACCTCTAAATTGTCCCATCATTATAAATTATAAAACCTTTGAGAAACCAACAAAAAACTTTACCCTACCCATTTGAGCTTTGGCTCAAAATATTATAGCACAAAGCGAGGATGCCTCTGTATTCTTTCCCTAACCTGGGTATCAGGGAAATAGTGAACTGCTTGGAAAATCTAGGAATTGGGTCGGTCATTGCTGAAAATAAACGCAGAAATCGCTTGGTTTTGCCCAGCCACGCCATAGTCACCGATGCCATGAAAAATTCATGCAAGATTGCATTATGAAAGAGTTTTCATGATAAGGTTATCAACACTATGCAAACCGAGTGAACGTATTTTCCCTAGGTTATCAACACTAAGCACACCTAGTGAACATATTTGCCCACAAAACAAAACTTTCATACCACAAACTGGACGAAAACCTTCATACCTGACAGTGTGTACTTTGTTTGCCTCCACAGACTGGAAAAAAATAATTTTCCCTAGGTCACCTCAAAATGTCAAGCAATGGAGGGAAGCAAGTATTTTCAGCAAACTCTTTCCACAATGAGGTAATTCATTGTCAATTTATAGATTTATAAATGTTTCCATTGTTTCTTTGAATTTTACTTTTTACTTTTTTATTTCTAAATTTAAAAGAAAAAATATATATATATATAGGGAGATGAGACTGACAAAGATAAAGACGAATTGGCTTCCATATTGGGGGTAGAGGCAGTGAACAAATTGGTAAATATGGATTGGACAACACTTGCCAGATACATAGAAAAACAATCTAGTAACACCCCTCAAACATTGCAAACAAATCAATTGTGTCAAAGGGAATCAATTAATTCCCCAACCACTCCTAGATCGAGCAAAAGATCCAGGAGGAAATCAGTGACAGTAAACTCTAAGAATGTGGAATAGGGAGTAGAAAATTCCACTCCTAGAACACAAACTTCTTCCACCACGCCATGTTTTCAATCTTGCATACGTAGCTACAATATGAAGATAGAATACGAGGTGGTTTCAAGGGAAGTCTGAATGACGGATGCTAGGGAATTTTTTGTGAGTAGGTTGAAGGAATCATGCCTTCAACGGTTCAAAGACCATCTACATTTTCCATTCTCAAAGATACCCATGCACCAGAAAAAAGAAGTTATCCATGACATGGAGAATGAATTTGGCACAGGTTGGTCTATGAAGAAGGTAAAGCTACGAATGTCTCAAAACTGCAAGAGATTTCGGTGCAACCAAACAAATAAGATAAAAAAAATCCCTCCCGAGCTAAGGCTCAAAACAAGGCCACTTGATGTAAGTCTCAAACTATGGAAAGAGCTTGTAAAAACATATGATAATTTTGAAGCACGGAGGAAGTCCGGTGAGGCAAGTACGCAGGTATTTGAATTTTCTCATATGATTATATCAAATTTATTAAGCAATATTTAAATTTTATTTGTGCATAGTTAAATTGAATTAGTATATGTTTCAGGACAAGGCCTCCAAGGCTTGGCTTGAGAAACTTTGTGCCACGCATCACAGTGGCCAAAAGGGTTTACAAGCCTTGATCTGTACATTTGTAAGTATATTTAATATGTTAAATGATATTTTTTTGTATTTCCTTGGAAAAACTAAATGATTACATATTAATTAGTTTAACTAGTCCATGTGCCATGTTTTGACAGGAGGAGAAATATGGCCACTATCCAAAGCAATTTGAAAAGAATATGTTACAAAATAAAAAGTGGAACGATTTTGTAATTTGGATGGAGAACGAGGTATCAATAGTTGAGTTTCAATAACTTAGTTGGATATTGTTGTGTTAATATGTCAATTTGCATCTCTTGTGTTGAGTTGTTTATTGATGCATAGGATGAGTAAATAGAGCTCAAATCTTATGATTACAAGATGACTGTTTATGTGCATGAATAAATAGTAGAAGGATGTAGATGAACTCAATTCATTTGACTTTATGCCTCTTGGCAGGCATTACTCTTGAATCTCTAATATTAGGTGCCTGAGACTTCCCTATAGCCTTTACCTTTTGTTGTTGCCTTTCCTCTTCACTGCTAAACTCATCTCCTTTTTCCTTATCTGCATTTTTGGCTTCAGCTTCTAATTCATCCCATGTTTTACCTTCCTCCTCTTCAGAATCTTCTTCTTCTTCTTCATCCTCCTCTGACTCCACAAGAGATTCATCTTCTGAACCTTCCTCATCTGATTTTGATTCCTCTTCTACATCAGAGGGTTCATATCCTTGATCTGACTCTTTTGAATTATCAGAATCAAAATCAATAGCTTCCATATTCAAAAATTCCCAGCCAACATCTTCAATAAATTTATCTGGATCATCAATAATAGTCTTCAAAATTGGTCTCCAGTTCAAGTTCGTTTTGCTTTCATAATACTTTATATCCATGGAGTTCATCTATTCCTTGATGCCATCAAGCGAAGATTGAGGAATGGCGTACATGTGGAGTACATCCCGCTTGAAGTCTTTGAAAATAACAGCCATATCAAATACCTTTTTCCCAAGTCCTACTCTCTCAAGGTTATAAATCTCAATCTCACTAATAGTGATTACTAAGAAAGGTAATTCTACCAACTCTACCAAATAGTTTATTGTAGGAACAATAAAAGTAGAGGATTTGAAAGGAACTCCATGAAAACCAAGCTCTCTAAATGTTACATCAAACTCTAGTTCATAATATTTTAGATGAGGCTGCTCCCATAGCTCTCTTACTGGCTTGACAAATCCTTGAAACTTTGCATTGATATTATTGTTACAAATGAAAATGAAGCAAAGTAATCATCTCCTCCTCCGCTGGTTGGAAGAATGCATGCTTAATGTTTTGATACATAATATTAGCTCTCTCTTCTGCTCTCATGGTTGAATACCAAAATTCATTATGGTGGGCCTCCAGAGTTCCAATCATCTTTCTTCCTCCTCCATAAAATGTTGGCCTGATCCACAAGTCTTCTAGCCTAATTGCCTTTTTTTTTAAAAGTTGAAGTTTCTCCTAAGTCACCAGTGTAGCTCTCTCTGCCTTTTTAGACTCTTTCATTGCTACAGGAAATTAGCGCCTAATTGATTAACAATCTCAATCTCACTAATAGTGATTACTAAGAAAGGTAATTCCACCAACTCTACCAAACAGTTTATTGTAGGAACAATAAAAGCAAAGGCTTCAAAAGGAACTCCATGAAAACCAAGCTCTCTAAATGGTACATCAAACTCTAGTTCAAAATCTTTTAGATGAGGTCGCTCCCATAGCTGTCTTACTCACTTGACAAATCCTTGAAACTCTACATTGATTTTATTTTTCTTATCCCTCTCTTGTTGTTCTTCCTCAATTTCATCAAGATCATACATTGACCTTCTTGCCCCTCCTAAATTTTGGACCACATCCATTACCTTCACATAAAACTGGACATCCTTGGTCTTCTTGGTTCCCATGCCATGGTATGGTTATGTAAATGAAAATGAAGAAAAGTAATCATCTTTCTTCCTCTTCCATGAAAACCAAGCTCTCTAAATGGTATATCAAACTCTAGTTCAAAATATTTTAGATGACGTTTCTCCCATAACTCTCTTACTCGCTTGACAAATCCTTGAAACTCTACATTGATTTTATTTTTCCTATCCCTCTTGTTGTTCTTCCTCAATTTCACCAGGATCATACATTGACCTTCTTGCCCCTCCTAAAGTTTGGACCACATCCATTACCTCGACATAAAACTTGACATCCTCGGTCTTCTTGGTTCCCATGCCATTGTATGGTTATGGAAATGAAAATGAAGCAAAGTAATCATCTTTCTTCCTCTTCCATGAAAACCAAGCTCTCTAAATGGTATATCAAACTCTAGTTCAAAATATTTTAGATGAGGCTACTCCAATAACTCTCTTACTCGCTTGACAAATCCTTGAAACTCTACATTGATTTTATTTATCCTGTCTCTCTTGTTGTTCTTCCTCAATTTCATCAGGATCATACATTGACCTTCTTGCCCCTCCAAAATTTTGGACCACATCCATTACCTCCACATAAAACTGGACATCCTTAGTCTTCTTGGTTCCCACGCCATGATATGGTTATGAAAATGAAAATGAAGCAAAGTAATCATCTTTCTTCCTCTTCCATGAAAACCAAGCTCTCTAAATGGTATATCAAACTCTAGTTCAAAATATTTTAGATGAGGCTGCTCCCATAGCTCTCTTACTCACTTGACAAATCCTTGAAACTCTGCATTGATTTTATTTTTCCTTTCCCTCTCTTATTGTTCTTCATCAATTTCATCAAGATCATACATTGACCTTCCTGCCCCTCCTAAATTTTGGACCACATCCATTACCTCCACATAAAACTTGACATCCTTGGTCTTCTTGGTTCCCATGCCATGGTATGGTTATGGAAATGAAAATGAAGCAAGTAATCATCTTTCTTCCTCTTCCATGAAAACCAAGCTCTCTAAATGGTATATCAAACTCTAGTTCAAAATATTTTAGATGAGGTTGCTCCCATAACTCTCTTACTCGCTTGACAAATCCTTGAAACTCTACATTGATTTTATTTTTCCTATCCCTCTTGTTGTTCTTCCTCAATTTCATCAGGATCATACATTGACCTTCTTGCCCCTCCTAAAGTTTGGACCACATCCATTACCTCAACATAAAACTGGACATCCTTGGTCTTCTTGGTTCCCACACCATGGTATCGTTATGCAAATGAAAATGAAGCAAAGTAATCATATTTCTTCCTCTTCCATGAAAACCAAGCTCTCTAAATGGTATATCAAACTCTAGTTCAAAATATTTTAGATGAGGATGCTCCCATAACTCTCTTACTCGCTTGACAAGTCCTTGAAACTCTACTCTAATTTTATTTTTCATGTCCCTCTCTTGCAGTTCTTCCTCAATTTCATTAGGATCATACATTGACCTTTTTGCCCCTCCTAAAGTTTGGACCACATCCATTACCTCAACATACAACTAGACATCCTTGGTCTTCTTGGTTCCCACGCCATGATATGGTTATGCAAATTAAAATGAAGCAAAGTAATCATCTTTCTTCCTCTTCCATGAAAACCAAACTCTCTAAATGCTATATCAAACTCTAGTTCAAAATATTTTAGATGAGGCTACTCCCATAGCTCTCTTACTCGCTTGACAAATCCTTGAAACTCTGCATTGATTTTATTTTTCATGTCCCTCTCTTGTTGCTCTTCCTTAATTTCATCAGGATCATACATTGATCTTCTTACCCCTCCTAAAGTTTTGACCACATCCATTACCTTCACATAAAACTAGACATCCTTGATCTTCTTGGTTCCCACGCCATGATATGGTTATGCAAATTAAAATGAAGCAAAGTAATCATCTCCTTCTCCATTGGTTGGAAGAATGCATGCTTAATGTTTTGATACATGAGTTCCAGTCATCTTTCTTCCTCTTCCATAAAATGTTGGCCTAATCCACACGTCTGCCAGCCTAATTGGCTTTGCTTTTGAAAGCTGAAGTTTCTCCTGAGTCACCAATGTAGCTCTCTCTGCCTTTCAGACTCTTTCATTGCTACAAATCATCTCTGGGATTTAATCATTTGTACCACATGGTTGATGTGCTTTGAATCCTTGCATCTAAAGGAAATTTCCTTAATATAAATAAAGGTAGGGATTTAATAATTTTTAGACTCTTTCATTGCTACAGATCATCTCTGAGATTTAATCACTTGTACCACATGGTCGATGTGCTTTGAATCCTTGCATCTAAAGGAAATTTCCTTAACATAAATACTGCTAGGGATTTAATTTTCAATTTTGTCAGCCTAATTGGCTTTATTTTTTAAAGTTGATGTTTCTCCTGACTCACCAGTATTAGCTGTAACTTTTTTGAAATTTTATTATGGTATGTGCACTTTGATATGATGTAATATGATTATGGTTTCATCTCATATATTGTAATATTAGATATATAATAGAAAAAATTAATTATTGCATGAAATAAATAATAACTTTTCATTCTAAACGTTTTTTTTTGCAAAACATGGGTCTTCCAGAAGATCAAGATGATCCTCAACATGATATAGATCCACAAAATATTGGTTCTACTGGTACAGATCACATGGTAGAGGATGATGATGACACAAATACGGAATACACTGAGGCCGATGACCATGATGATGACGACGACGACGACGACAACGATGATGATGATGATGATGATGATGATGATGATGATGATGATGATGATGATGATGATGATGATGATGAGACAGTTGGTGGTAGTAACCAGTGACATTCATGATCATATAGACTACATCATGGATCATTGTTGATATATCGTTATGATGACTCTTTTCATGGTTACTATCATATGTATCATTTTCATGACCTACAATACTATATTATTGAGTTGTATCATTTTCACTATATCATTTGGACATGTATAATCTTGACATGTATCAGTTTGAGTTACATAATTTATCAATTTTATTTATATCATTTGTACATGTATCATTTTCCCTTATGTCGACTGTTGGACATGTATCATTTTGACATGTTTTTGATGTACTGGCATATTTGACTTTCACTTGTTGTAGTTATATATGATGATGATCTTATCAGTATTGACTTGTCAATTTATATATATTAAAAGTGGTCGATGATTTTTGGATGGATATTTATTACGTATGATGATTTTAATTTACTGCTCAGGATGGATGTTGTCAAATTCAATTAAATTATATATATTTGACTCACTTGTTTTAATTATAGATGATGATCATGTTACAATAATAGTTCAAGACGTGATGAAAGGTAAAATGAATGCTTGGCACCTCCAGAATGTAATTGAATAAATCAGAGAAGTGTTAAGCTCTTTTGGTGGGTAATGACACTAAACAATAGATGTACTTTTTTATCTTTACAAGCAATGCAAAAAATTTGTGTTACCGACCCAAAAAAAAATATCTTGTTATTTAATCATATGATTTAAATAATTAAATTACTTACTCTATAATCATATGAGTTATTTAAGAGGCATGATATATTTAACTAATTAAATTGAAATAAAACATATTAAATTAATAAATGGAAGCAAAACAAGAAGCATTTTTAGAAGCAAAAAAGGAAGCAACAATGGAAGCCAAACTAGAAGCAATCATGGAAGCAAAATTGGAAGTAAAACCGGAAGCACAACTGGAAGCAAACTTGGAAGAAAAAATCGAAGCAAAACCTGAAGCAAACCTAGAAGCAAAATCGGAAGCAAACTTGGAAGCAAAACTAGAAGCAAAACCGGAAGCAAAAATAGAAGCAAAACCGAAAGCAAAACTAGAAGCAAAAGTGGATGCCAAACTAGAAGCAAAATTGGAGGTAACATATGAAGCAAAACTGATAGCAAAATCGGAAGCAAAAGTGGAAGCAAAACTAGAAGCAAAACTAGAAGCAAAACCGAAAGCCAAACTAGGTGCCAATTTAGATGTTATTTTTGGCATTATTTCAAGCGTTATTTTCAGCGTTATTTTCGGCGTTAATTACAACAATATTTTCGACGCTAACAAAGGGACTATTTCCGGCGCTAATAGAGGGGCTATTGTCAATGCTATTTATCGGCACTATTTTAAGGTGCTAGCGGGGGCGCTGCAATTTCTCAGCGCTAACCACGATGCTAAGTTTGACACTACCTTTGGCGTCAACATCGGCACCAAAGTTGGTGCCGAAAAGACCATGCCTGTTTGCGTCGAGTTTTGCACCAGCTAGAACACCCAATTCGTGAACAAAAAAACACTAAAATCCAGTGCTATTTGCCTGTTCTACTGTAGTGGAAGTCGAGAGAACCATTCCATGGCCGAGCCAACTAGACTCCATGGAAAGAGCCTCATCAGATAAGAGTCATCGTAAGCAACTTCCATGCACTGTACATGGAACTCCCTGATGTGATCTTCAAGATTTCCAAGTCCACAATACTTGTCAAATTTTGGGATCTTGAAGCCTTGTGGAAATGGTTTCATCACAATGCTCCTGTCAAACAGATAAGGGCATAGATTCCCTTGTGATTTAGGGGTCTTCCCTGATTAGATGTCCAAGTTGTGAGAACCTCTTGATTTGGGCGGATAAATCACTTTACAAATCAAGTGGTGGAATGAATGTGTTATGATTTGGAGTATTGATTTGGATGAAGAGTGTGGTGACTTATGGATTGGGTGGTGCATTCATGGGAGTTTGTTGCACAACCAATGCTTTCTGATATGCTCATAGTTATTTTTGTACCAATGATGCTTGTTGTTGGTCTTGTTGTTGCTATTGCGCCAACAACGCTTGTTGTTGTTGTTGTGCCAACAATACTTGTTGTTGGGCTTGTCGTTGTGTGCTTGGTATTGTTGTAAGGCTTGTTGGTACGCATATTGTTGTAACAAGGCTTGTTTTTTTTGATGTTGGGCTTGTGCTTGCGCTTGAGCTTATGCTCATACAGCTTGGGTAGCTTGGGCGGCTTGAGTAGCTTGAGCGACTTGTTGTTGTTGCAATAAAGCGTGTGTTTGTACTTGGGCTTGTTGTTGCTATAGAAATGTGTGTGCTTGCACTTGGGTAGCCTGTTGAGCTTGTTGTGTGGCTTGCTACGTTTATGCAACTTGTGTATATTGTTGGGTTTGGAATTGTTGGAGTTCCCTTTGATAAGCTTGTCGAGCTACTTCCAAAGTGATGCTATATTGATTGGCCATGTTTGGATTTGGTGGCAGAGGTGGGGGATTTGGAATGGTATGAGATGGTGTGATGAGACTATGTTTGGATGGTTGTTGAGGTGTTTGAATGATGACAATGGGTTGTGTGGTGGAGCTATAGTGGATAAGTCGGGTCCTTGGGAGACCATGTTTTGAGATGTTGTGGATGGTGTAAGGGTGGATTGAGATATTTGGATTGGCACCACCTGTTGTTGCGATGTTGATGGTATTCCCAAAGGATTTGGTATGCTTGGCATATTGACTTGATTCGACTGATTTTGGATAAGTAAAGGGGGTTGCCCTAAACCAAGGATTGGTGTGGGTGTTGATGTTAGCGGGGGAAGTGGTGGAGCGATAGGTGGTATGCTTCCTTGAAAAAGAGATTATGAGGGATCAAAGATTCTCCCTTGTCCAAATAAACCCTCTTGCCCTTGTGATACCATGGGGAGAGAGACTTGTGCCCAAAGAGAATATGTTGGTGTCGTGGAGAAGGTTGATGAATTATTGGTGTCATGAAAGATGAGTGGAACGTAGGGGTGTTTCGGATCTTGGGGGAAAGATTTACCCAAGATGGTGTTTGCATCCAAGTCTTGATTGTTCACAAGGGGATGTGTTTGAAGAGACTGAAGTAATAAACTTCCCTTGTTGACAATTGGTTGAGTTGGAGCAAGAGATGATGTGGGTTGGGGAATGGGTTGAATGATGCTTTGAAAAGATGGTGTGAATGAGATCGGGCGCATAATCCCAAGGGGTTGCTCCATAATATTGTTTACGTCAAAATCCGAAGGGAGTTTAGCCCCTTCTTTTACCAATTCTAGCATGTATTGTGAAGGATTGAGTCTCATCATGGCATTGACAATTTTGTGATTCTCGGGATTTTTGGACCATTTCTATGATTTCTTCTTGAGTCATTCCCAAGACATTATTGGTGATTTCTTCCACTTTACCTTCCTCCTAAGGATCTTGTGGTAATAGAGGAAGATTGGGTGGGGAATTGCTAGATCCCATAGGATTGATTTTGGGTGCGGTTTGACTCAGGTCACTTGAAGTAGATGTTTCCTTGTTGGCTTCCATGTTTTTCTTGTATTGAGATCGAGTTTGCACCATAAAAGAAGGATCAAATTTTAGGTACAAAGAATAAAAACCAAGTTTTTTCAAGGATCAAAGGATGGTGATGAGATAGATGAAGGGTGGATGGTGTGAAGGATTAAACTCTTAAGAATATTGAAGGGACACTAGACTTTAGGACTTTTGGATTTTTGATTCTTGATTTGATTTGTTTTGGATATGGATTTGGATAATGAACTCATAAACCCAAGAGGTTGGATGTTTATCTTGGAATAAATTTGTTCACAAGACTTGATAATTTAACTAATCACATGAAGAAGGATTCATCTACACATACTTAGTCAAACAAGATGATTTTTTATTTGATTTAAAGGATTTTCCAAAAGTCTAGCATGATTTGATTTTTCCAAGATTCGAAGAGTTGTTTGGTGGGATGAGATTTGATTGATGTTTGAGGGATGGATGAGAATGTTGATTTTGATCCTAGATAGAACTCATTTCTACAAGACCTCGGTATTGAAGAACATGCTTGTACTTCCTATGTGAGAAATGCAAATTTTTGAAAGAGACTTGGATTTTGACTGTAATAAAATTCATACAAATTAGGATTGTTCTTTGAAGCTTTCTTGTAAAAGTTATAGAACAACCTTTCTCTAACTTTGTGAAGTCTTGAAAGACATTCCTCATGAGCTTTTGGACTAAGGAACTTGTGACGACTTGGTTTGGGAACTTAGAATTTTTGGGAAATCATGGGATCAAGCATATGTGAGGTTCAATTGTCTGTTATCTTGCTTAGTTTGATTATTTTTACCACAAACACTTTCTTGATTATGTTTCAAACTGAATGTCTAATGTCCTAATTTATTTTCATCCCACAAGGTCCATTATGTGGAAATCAAGGAAATCAAGGCAATAGTTTCCTAATGTTGACTTTAGTAAGAGAAAATTGTGATATAAATCCAAATACAAAGAAGCCTCTAAGGATGAAATCCCTAGGGAAAGTGAGAGCACTTGGATTCGTCAAAGGTATTTGTTCCTCCTAAAGGGTTTCAAATTTTGAGGATTTAGTGAATGTTTGTTTTTAAGTGTTCGATCCAAGCAAAGTGTTTTGATTCCAAAGTGATGCACAATCCTAGGATAAAATGAGACAATATTTGTTGAGTTCCCACTTGGATAAATCCAGTTAAGCCTACTCTTAGCGAATGATTAGATGCTTGACCACACTGGATCCCCTCCACGACACACACTTCTCGAGTTAGCCAAGCATCAGTGCCCATGAAACTCCCATGGCATACTTCTCATCTCTACTAAAAGCCGTAAAAATGTGGGATGGCTCTAGAATGAATGTTCTTGCACCAACAAATAGATTTAAGGATTTGGGCCTTCTAAACAAAAGGTTCTAGTATAGACATTTTGTTCGCGGAGGATCATTCATACGAAAAGAGACCATTGCTTCCCTTCTTGTCAGAACAATCTTCGTGATACTTGAACTTTCCTCAAGTACCAACACTTATATATAGGTTGGAAGTTGTTTGGATTTAGCGTGTTCCCGGTTGGGTCATTCCCTGGGGTGATTACTTTTTCCCACCAGGCAGGCCCTCTAAGGACAAACAAAAGCAAGCAAGCACATCCATAGTTTGGTCAATATTTGTTGAGAAACAAAGAGAGAACACTCGCGATATACTCCACTCACACTAGCAAGATTTTGTTCAATTTTAAGAATCCAAATTGAAGTGTGGAGGTAATCACTTATACAACTTAATATCACAAAAAAAGCCCTTTGATTCTCAAGATTTCCGTGAGGCACGAGAGAAGCGCACACATCTTTTTTAAATTATATTACTTTGGATAAGGGATTACAAAACATAAAAGGCACATGTTCATTTTAATCCTTCGAAAGAAAGAATATGAGTTTTTTTAAGCACCAAATTTGAAGTGTGAGATTTTTTGTTCAATTGTTAAGTCCAAAATAAAATCTATTAAATTGCCTATGGTTCTTTTTAATCTCTTTGTTTTGTCATTTTTAATCTCAAACAAAAATTATTGAGTCCTAACAAGAATGAAGATGATAAAGTCCTTAGAAAAGGGATAATAATTTCTCCCCAAAGTGTTTAAAAACACTTGATACAATGAAATGATGATGACATAGAGAAGTCCTTGTCTTTGTTTCCTCCCTTCACTTTTGATCAAGCCAACCTACAAAAACTGGTCAATACAACAAAAACAAAGGCCAAAACTAGTTAGGAGTCAAAAGCAATAAAAATGAGAAAACACATGTTGAAATTAATTTGAAAACTATCTTTTACCCAACTCCAGTGGCACAGTCTTCGATGGTGATGGAGTTTAAAGAAGTCAGCGTCGCTATGTAGTGCTGGTGGGACTAATAGCAACAGACTGTGCAGAAAACAATGAGCACAAATGTGGCACAGTTTTGACTAGCCATAGAGTTTGGAATTTGGATGGCTAGTCGATGGGAAAATGGCAAAGTGTCATAGTTTGGAATTCAAATTTCTTGGTGGGAATGACTCAACGTCGTGGTTTGGAGTTTGTTAGCATCGCTATATGGCACTGTTGGACTACTAGTGGTTGAGTTTGACTATTAGTGGTGCAGTTTTCCTGTAGACACAAAAAATTCAAAAAAACAACAAAATTTCTCAAAAAAATGTGTTAGATTCGCCCTCCTTCTAGCACCAAAATGTGAATGGTGATCCTAGACCTGCACAAACACAAATAACAAACACACAATTAGTCTAATATGCAAGTTAGAAACAACATTCCCCATGAAATTCATTTGAAACATGAAAACAAGAAATAATATGAAGAACACAATAAAAAAAGCTATTAAATCCTATTTAAATGATCAAACTCTCAATCCAATGGGGGAATTGGTGTCATTTTGATGTGGAAAATGTTCCTTTCCTAATTCCTTGCAAGCTTGATGATCAATGGTGAAGATTTGATGCTCCTTGGTGAAATTTCTCCATAACCTAGCTATGACAATATGAAAATGGATAAAGATGGATGGAGATTGCTCAAAACTTGAAGATAGTAATGTTGCATGAAGTTGTGGATCTAAATTCCAAATGAGAGCCTTCTATTTATAGAAGAGAATGATGGAGAAAGAGGCAAAATGGATGAATATGGGACAAAAGACCAACCAATAGCAAAAGGCCACTTGTCAACATGTGAGAGGACAAGTTGGAGGGAGAAAGAAATGGAATTAATGCCACTTGGTTCAAGGAAAAGGACATGTGAGAGGCTTTTAATGACATGTTGGATGTACACACCCTTTTGGAGGGATTTTTGAATTTGAAGAATATTTCCTCTTTGATGCCATGTTGAGAGAAAATAGGAGATTTAATAAATCATATAAAATGATTTACTTGTGCAAGTTGCGAAAGCTAGAGGATTTGAGGGATTAAGATTAATAAAAGGAGATTACCTAATGTGACAATTTGATTTAGATTTTGGGATTGATTTAAATCAAAGTTGAGAGGAATATGAATTTAGACTTAATTAAATAAAGTTTAATTTATTTAATTAAAGAGAATGGTGTTAGTTTTAAATCAAATAAAGATAAATTTATTTAATTTAAATGAGATGACTTTAGAGATTAATTAAATAAAATGAATTATCTAATTAAAAGAGGGACTATAGGATTAACTAAACAAAATGATTTATTTAATTAATAGAAGATGATGACTTAATTAGATAAATTTGATTTATTTAATTAAGAGATGAAATATGATGAATTTAATTAAATAAAGATTATTTAATTAAATGACTACCAGGGGAGATGATTTAGGATGAACTAGTGTTAGTAAAATCAGGATCAAGTGTATAGGATCAATCTGTATATTTTTTGTGTCTACACTAAATTAAGGCATACAAATTTAGATGAATTATGGGAGAAAATTAACAAGCTAGATCACCAACTTATCAAAGAAAAAGTAATTGCAAGTGGTTTAATAGAAGCATTCTCCTTTCCCATTGTGATTTAGTGCCCGAATCTAGGTATGGAATGTATCAGGCATTATGACTCTCACACCTGTGAAGTCAAAACCCATGAAAATAGGCTAGTGGTTAAAATCTAGAGAACTAATTTTGCCTCCTACCTGAAACTTCTAGAAAGAGAAGAATTCTCAAGCCTCAACTTTACTAAAATTGAATTCTCAACAAAAAAGGGGTATTACCAAAACATAATTGCTAAGAACTTGTTGGTCACACCCAAAAAAGGTAAATCCCAATTACTTAGAGGTTTTGATATAAATCATTTTGTTAATGAAATTTTAGATATAGTGGTGTGTTTGCATAGATTGAGAGGAAATGAAAGAGCGCACGATTTCAAAGAGTGGATGTATTTCTTTATCCAAATTGTGCTCACAAGGAAATAGCTCCTAGATTGGGCACAACTTATTAGTGATCAGATGCATAAAATGTTTATCTTCTTTGCAATCATTTGGTCCTTCTATATGTCCTCATATCTAATCTATATGTTGTTGCCAATACTAGGCTTTGGATAGGTTTAAGACCGAGCTCCCTTCCCCGAGATGATTCCCAATTTTCAAATATTATGATAAGTTACAGTTGAGTAAGAGCTTCCTTCATCACAAAAGGATAACTGATACTTTTACCATGAGGGTGACTCAAGAAATACAAGGGAAAATTGACCTAAGGCTTACTCCTAAGTCCATGCAGTTAGTTGGAATGTATGGATTTCACTTCATCCAATTCCAAAGGTTTTCATACATTCAAGTTGGTGGTTTTAGTGGCTATCTAGGAAAGCTTTTGAGATATGCAGAAGATAAATTTGTATTGATATAGGTTTGCAAACAATTGGTTGATATAAATAAAAGATGTTAAGAGCGAAAGAAAGTGGGTGTACATTTTCTTGTAGGTTATGGTTATTTCACTTGCAATTCAATGTTAGATGCTCTTAACATCGAAAGAGACCTGGATAAATATACTTTGCAGTTTTATAATGAATGTTTCCCTTTTGATAGCAAAGATTATGTGAATAATAACTTATAACTTGGCCCAGGTTTCTATCATATATCTCATCTAGAAGATTACTGGGCAGATTGCCTTAATGAGCTTGGAGTGAGGAGAAATGAGCTTGGAGTGAGGAGAAGGAGTTGGATGAGACTATCCTTAAGATGGATAAGAATATTTGATTTGGGATGGAATGTTCAAGGCATAGAAGATGA
This sequence comes from Sequoiadendron giganteum, assembly GCA_007115665.2. Taxonomy (NCBI): domain Eukaryota; kingdom Viridiplantae; phylum Streptophyta; class Pinopsida; order Cupressales; family Cupressaceae; genus Sequoiadendron; species Sequoiadendron giganteum. The sequence continues at coordinate 91,640,339 of CM021108.1, forward strand.
TGAATTGGATCTAGTTGATCCTATTTTTACTAATCATATATCCACTCAACCCATCACAATCATGGATTGGAGCATCAAGAAGGTTGAAAATATTGAGGCAAAATTTTCAATTATTTTTAAGAGAACAAAGGAGTGGGTTGCTAAGAAGAAGACAGAACAATAATGCTCTCAAACCAAGTCACAAAGTACTCAACCTACAGGTGGGAGTAACCAGCCTCCTATAATATCAAGGACTTCATGTTCAAATTCACATTATTAGATGTCATTAGGAGCTCAAGGTGATGGTGATGACGAGCCTCGCTTAAAGAATTCATTAAAAATAACATGTGGAGAAGATGTGCTTGATCTATCTCAACAAAGTAAGTATAAAGATATAGTCGAGGATGAAGAAGACATATGTAACATCTCCATCAATACCTGTTCATCATCTCACAAGTCATCCCCTACTAGATAAGTAAATGAGCCTCTTAGGATTGGACCTTCTCCACCTTCTTCATGAGAGCATGTGCAGATTGTCACCCCTCCATTTAGGATAACTTTCTTTGATTCTTTTAGTTCTAAAGCAATTATTGTTCCTTCTGCATCAACTTGGTTGAAAAATACATTGTCAAGGAAACGGAAGGTAATAGAAGTAGATCTCCCTAAGAAGGACATGGTGGTTCAATTGCTTCAGAGGACTCCTAAGCCCAAATAATTTGAAGACTACATCCAGATTGATAAAGGATGACTGCACAAGAAATGTTTGTGTGGAAGTTGCTCACCCCACTACACAAAAAGAAGTTAATAAAGATATTATAAGTGATTTTGATATTTCCAAGAGAAACTTAAGGCCTTCCACAAGAGACACAGATGTACACAATTTCTAGGTAACAACGACAAGGTTAGTTGAATGAACCAACAAAGAAAAGAAAAGTAAAGATGAATTGAAGAACCAAGCCAGGGTTTTGACTGAATGCCTAAAGTCGGTTATTTACTTTACTCCTCAATCAATCTCTCAAGCTAAAGCTTCTTTTGATCCAACATCAGTGATGGGAAGAGATATAGTAAGTAATATGAAAAGTTACAAAGTGTTTGGAAAATCTATAGAGGAGTGGAGTAGAAATATAACAAATAAAGACAACTAATTCATTTTAGAAATGCTTAGAATCCATTAGAGGGCATATCCTTTGAAAATGGAGATAAAAAAAGAAATTGCATCGGCCAAGAATGAAGAAGCACTATGGGTTACATACTTGAATGAGATCAAAGGGATGTTGAGCATGGAGATGGAGAAATTAGCTAGTGAGCAGATTATTCCTAATGCTGTTGATGGTCATTATGTGATCTGGAATAAAAGTGTGGAATGAAAACTGCAAGTTGTAAAGAAATTTTTACAAGAAGTTAACAAAATGTTAACTCAAAGCAATGCAATTATGAAATAAATTCACAAGAACCTCTCTACACTCGGTTTAGAGCCTATGTGGGAAGGAAGTTGCAATGAGGATGACATTGGAGTCCTAAAGGATAATTTCAAGAAGGTGATTGACGAGTTTACTAACTCTCAACCTTTCAATGCCGAAATATTGAGGAAATTCAATAAAATAGACTCTGTCTTGTTTCAAATAGCTAGATTGGCAAGAATGTACAACAAAAGGATTAAAGTAGGACATGACAACCAAATGGCCTAGAAATTATGAGTAGGGAATATTACTATTCCTCAGTATAAAGAGATGCCACATGTTGTCAAGGATTTCCAATCTTTACAAAAAAGGCTCGCTACATCAATGAATCAGTTGATTATAGAACCAATCAATGAAGTGCCACCATCATGATCTTTCAATTTCTTTCTAATTTTTAATGTTTTTTGAAAAATACCATTTATTTTTGGGTAGTTACTTGAGAAATAATCGGTTACTCATCCGCTTATATATATTTGTAATTGGAACCAAAAGGAACTCTCTCTAGAATTTTTTTGAAAGACCTGATACTTTATAATTTGAATATAATACTCTACAGTTGAAACCTCTATTCATTTGTGTGCATATGGTTTATGGAGATAATTTGAGAATCCTAAATTTGTGTTTAAGCTTTCTCTTGTGTTTATGATTATTCCTGTGTGAATGTATAGCCATTTATCTTGATAAATGGTTTCATTTTTAGATGGTATTGGGTCGGTAATTGAGATTTATAAGCTTATATGTGTACGCTAGCCTTTGTGCTAGTATTTTTGGTGTTTATTGCATCTGATATTAGAAAGTTTTCTAGTATTGGGTTTTAGGCCTTTACTGCTTTTAGGTTAAAAGTATACATAGGTTTTATTTTTGTAGTTTCTTTGAATTCATTGAATATCATAAGAGGGAGTTGCACCTCCAAAATTCAAAGGTTAATTATTTCCATAAGAGAACAATTATATAAAGCTGATGGAAATAAGTGCACCTTTCTAGCAAAGAGTCTAGATTATTGGAGTAAAAACTCAAGGTGCCCAATTTGTTAGCCAACATAAAGTATCTTTGTTAGGGCTATAGATGCTTTAATTGTAGTAGATCTATGCTTGAACAAGACTAGAGGTTTCTTTGTCAGGGCTACGGATGCATGACTAATAATAGAGCTATGTCCAAACAATCAATAAAGATATGTCTAATGTTATGCACTTACATATCTAAAGATGACCTTTTCCTACATAAGAATTAAGTTATAAATATTTTATATCTCAAATCACATTAACCAAGTCATATAGATCAAAAAATAGGAATAAATCATGTGCACATAGTTGGGTAAGTGCACACATCATAATTTTTTTTTCATCTAACTCATATATGAATGTTATTTTACCATAAATAGAAGCATTATAATGTTAAATTTATCTCATCGTTGATTTCTTGATCCTATGTTTATGGGGATTTGATTAGATGCAACTATACTTATAAAAGTATATTATTTATCAAAGTGCATGGGTATGATGATCATGTTTAGTGAGGAATGTTTATAATCTTTCTTTGATATTTTAAAAAGTTTCCTTTTACTTTTATGATGAGGGTGGTGAACATGTATTGTTTGGGTTTATAATACACCCTTAAACTTAAATTTTTGGGGACCCTTGCTTTTATTAGGGGTTTATCACTTTTGTAAGGTTGGGAATTTTTCACTTTGTGTTTTATTTTACTATCATCAATTTATTGAAAAGTGAGTTCTTCAAAATTGCAAGCACTTGACAAGCTTTCAAGAATATATATATATATCTATTTATTTTAATTTTATAAGGTTATACTTTACAAGTTACAAATTGTTCATATTCTTAAGAGACTAATTTACAAGCCAAGCTACAAATTGTAATGATCTACCAAAGTTTGAAATGATAAATCTACAAACCAGATGACTCATACATTTCACTATTTCACCTTTCTTGGCTTGTAAATCTCTGTCTTTCAAAAATTGATCCCCTCTAGGTTTTGAGCATTTTGATGACATTTTTCTTGGTTTTTTTGGATTTTTCATTGTGAGTGTTTGGCCTTTTTGGGAACCCATGCCATAAATTTTGGTGTTTATATAATTTGACCTATTTACAATTTTTTATTTGCAATCATTTAAAAACCCCTGAAATCATTAATGACACTTTTTAGATTCATTAAAACTTAGGAAAAAATAAGTTTTGGCATCTCTTGATGGACCCCTCTTAATGTGTACTTAAATTTTCCAATATTTGTGAGTTTCAAGTTGTCATTGCATGTTGGCATGCAAAAGTGGAGATTAGCTAACACTTAGCCAATTTTTAGGTTCCTACAACAGGTGGGTTGGCATCAATTGCTCAAAAGCAAGACTTATAAATTATAATTAAGCATCCGGTGCTATAATATAAAGGTAACATACAAATTATTTATACTTAGTCAATTTTACAAGACTTACAAGTTTCAAGTTAAGCTTGTGAGTCAACGTGCAAGGAAGTTGAAGTGCTAGTGAGATGAACCATCTAGAAGTTGAAGCATTGGAAAAACCAAATGAATTTGCAACTATTGCAAGTTAAAATTTGGCATCAAAACCCAAATTGTAGTATTACAAACCAAAGTCCAAGTTTAATTTACAACAAGACAACAAAATAATCATTTTGAAGGTTTTAACCCATATACATTAAAAAAAATATTTAACATTGAAAGTGATAAAATTGATATAATCACACTTTAATTAACTATTTATTTTCCTAATATTTTTAATATATCAAATTGATTAGTTTAAATGGATTTAATGTTTTTCTTTTACTAAATGCATGGTACAAAGAAGGATTTAGAATGTGACTTGCAAAGGGAAGATATACTAGGGCGATGTAGTCAAAATGTGTAAACACATAATAAGGGGATCTCTAGAGGATAAAGTAGTATTTGGAAGTGTGTACAAGTCTTGAGATTTGCATTTGCATGTTAAATTTTATATGATATGTAATGACAAAATATAATGTGAAAAGACAAGTCAAATTAACCTTTCACATTCTAAAGTGTTTCTTCATTTCGTGATTTTAGAGGAAATGATTGTTGGTCTTTCTACTTAAATATGCTTATTTATATGTAATTGAAACTCATTGTTAAAGGTTAGAAACTACAAATACCCATGTGAACTCAATAATAACTACAATATACTAAGTTTTGCTATAATTTTTATTTTATTTTAATATTTTCAAATTTTAATTTTGTTTTCATTTCATACAATTCTATACATTTAAATCATTGAACATTGATGGATTTGACATGAGATTTGGGTGACTTTCACTTTGGAATTATTAAAGTGTCTTGTGTGGTAATATGAACCACATTGGTTAAAAATAAATCTGTTTTCACTTACATTTTGTTCCTTTGAAGATCATACCATCTCACATTTGGATTGTGGCTACCTAGTGAACAAAGATTGGTTTCCTATTGAATCCATCCATTCAAAAAATGATGAATAAAGGGAATGAAGATGGATTTGGATTTTCTTTTTGTTTCTCTAACCCCTTTCTTCTCACCCTCCTTTTTTCCTTTTTTGATCTCATGGTGTTAGATCAATATTATAATGATAAATTTTCAATTAGATAAGGCAACATATTTTATTTATTAAATTATGAGCTTTATGCATGTAATTGTTCATCATCGAATCACATATTTAAGGTTTTAATGAATCAAAAGTTTATATTGGATAATAATGTACATTTTTAATAAGTGGATTTACTTTCATATTGATTATCCTAATATTCTTGTAGCCCCTTGTGAATAAACTAGCCAAAGCTCTTTCTAATAGAGAGATCTTGGTAAGCCTTTTGTATCATTAAATTATTTAATTGATATTTAAACAAGAATCTTGAGGCTAGTCACATTTCAAGTAGGTTAATGACCTTGCTATTCCACCCTATAGGTTTCACTACTTACAAATATGTTAGTGTATCAATACAGGTGCATCAACAAGTTGTGCATTAAAATATATTAAAAAAAAGGGATTTATTCAAACCTAAAATAATTATTTAATCCAAAATCATGTTATTGGAGGATCTATTTCAACCTAGTTGATTTATGTTGCAAATGTCAATCAAATATCTTGTAGTATAGAAAATCAAATTAATGAATGCATGCTTCGGATAATATTTAAGCAACTTGTAAAAGAAAACTCTAATGTATATTTCATAGGTGTATAATAAAACACATTTATCCATCAAAATTTAGGAGAGTTAGTGTGTTCTAGAAATAATATTCCATATAAAAAATTAATTATAAAGTGGTTGAACTTGTGCACACTTACAAAAGATTAAAAATATAGTTGTGTACTTGAGGGGATTGTAAAATTTTGGTATAATTAAGGTGCTAAGTTCAAAGTCGATGAAGATGATTGAATCGCCTTCTTTCAACTCCGTGATCAATTTGTAATTTTGCATAGATCAATGAGGTTACATTTTAAAATCAAGAAATATACAAATCACAAGGTCACATTTGGAATGCATTAAGCATGTTATTCTAAGAAAGAGATTATTGTTCGACTTTGTGAGTTTTGATATTAATGAAGTTGTGATAAAAACACATCCATTTTATTTTTTTCCTTTTTCTTATATCCATCATCAATCACATAATTATTAATATCCATTATTGATTGTTTATGTTGAATTGTTCATTCTTCATTCTATTATTAATTACATAAGAAATAATAATGCTTGTTCTTTATTTTAATGACTAAATATAGAAAAATTAAATAATTTACCATTGATTACATCATACATATAATTAATAATAAACTAGCAATCACACCTTGATGTGCAATGGGTACATGAAAAGTGTGGAAGGTCAATTAGGAAAAAAATTGATCTATTTTTTGCATACGTTTGCACAAAATGTGAGCTCAATTGGTAGGCCATCTAGCAAATTATTTTTTGTGTGAAAAAAAGGTCTCAATAGAGAAGTGATAGCTTCAAATCAAGTATTCATCCACTTACAAGGATCTAAACATGGCTGAAACAAAATATTTGAATCAAGAAGATAATAAATCTTTATTACCAAGAGTCATGTTATGTTTGTAATAGGGAGAGAGAGGGGGTAAGGAGAGAGATAGAGAGGATTATAGAGATAGAGAGATGGAGATGGATATGGATATGGAGGAGAGGGGTATGGAGAGAAGGAGAGGGAGAGACACAGAGAGAGAGGGGAGAGGGATATATATAGATGGAAGAGATACATATATAGATATGGAGAGAGAGGGAGAGATAATGTTTAAGATAAAAATGGGAAGTGATATATAGAGAGAAGTAGAGAGAGGGAGAGGTGTAGAGGTAGAGCGATGGAGAGATAATGAGATATGCATAAAGGGAGAGATAGAAGAATAAATATGGAGATATAGATATAGAGGTCTAGTAAGAGGGAAAAAAGGATAGAGAGGGAGAGAGATGTATGGATAGAGAGGGAGAGAGAGGAAGGATATAAATAAATAAAAAGATAGAGAGTTAGAGAGTTAGAGAGAGATATATATATATGGAGATAGAGAGGAAGAGTTAGAGAGATTGATGAAAGGGGTTCAAACCCTCATTCACTTAAACTCACAACAACATATAATGCAACTAAAAAAATGCTTAAAATAACATAAAAATTTGTAAGAATTGTCTTTAGTTTCTCATTCAAACTCTCTTGAAATTACATTATTTTGCAGCCATATGGGTTGATGAAAACCATTAAAAAAATTATAAAAATATGATATATAATAGAAAAGATCAAATATAAAAAATGGTCTCCTTCAACCCATCTTCTTTTACAAGATTCTAGCTCCTACAACATACAACATTTAATGGAAACCTCTACTACAATAAACCATAGATTCAAAAATCCATTTTCTGCTACATAAACATCTTCAATTTGAAAAATCATGGTGTTTTGAACTTCTCCAAGAACTACATCGAAAGCCTCTCTCTCTAAATTCTGTAAAAAATAACAATCTAAAAATTGTCAAGTCCCAAACTTCAATAAAGTAACCACAACCTCCTTTTGCTATAACTCCCATCTACTATTCCCAACATGGAAAAATTCTTAGAAATGTATTAAGAGAATATATTAAATGCTCCAAAAATCATCTTCAAATCCACTTCCAATAAATTTCCAAGATTAGGTGACAACTTGGATTCCCACTCTTCACAAATAGGGACCCAACTTAGAAAAAGAAACAATCAACTCAATATGGGCGCCCAAATTATCCATTGCTATAGTTTAGGAGCATTTAATGAGCTTTAAAAAGTTGCAACTCCCCAAAAATCCACGCCAATATTGGTATTTTGAATCTCAAGTTTCAAAACTACCACCTAGACAATCCCCCACACCAAAATTTGCAACATTAAACTAGATACCAATTATTTAAAATAATATTTTGGCCTAATATTTCAATTTATTTCTTCAACTACATAATTACCAAACCTTAGGAAATAAAAAATAAAAATACTTTATTTTTGGTTGATGAGGATTGTCATTGATTGTGGAAGCTCCTACATCAGAGATATAAAGGGGGAGGGAGAGAGAGAGATAGAGACGTATGGATGGTTAGATAAAGTGATAGAGAGACATAAGGAGATATAGAGAGGGGGAGATAGAGAGAGAGATAGAGAGATAGAAAAATAGAGAGAAGTAGAGGTAGAAAAATATCGACAGAGAGAGGGATAGGGACATAGAAAAATAGAGAGAAATAGAGGTAGACATACAATGATAGATAGAGAGAGAGAAATAGGGGAGATAGAGAGAGGGAGGTAAATATATATGGGAAGAGAAAGAGAAAGAGATATATTGGAAGAGAAAGGGAAGAGAGGTAGAGATAAAGAGATAGATAGGGGGATAGGGATGGAATGAGGGAGGAAGATATGGGGAGAGAAATAGAGAGCAAAGAGAAAATTAGAGAGATATAGAAAGAGGGAGTGATAGGGAGAGAGGGAGAGAAAGGAAGAGATGGGGATAGAAAGAGGGAGAGATGGGAAGATAAAGATAGAGGGGGAAAGAGTAAGAGATAAAGGAGATGATAAAGATGAGTGATAGAGATAAAGAGAGAGATAGAGAGAGGGGGAGATATACAATAAAGATAGGAAGGGTGAAACATGGTGTGTATGTGAGATATGTATAGAGATAAAGATGGGGAGGGAGAAATAAGGAGTGTGTGTGCGAGTGAGAGAGATATGAAGATAGTGATAGAGAGGGAGAGAGAGAGATACATATATTGAGAAAGATAGAAGAGGAAAGAGATGTGGGAAGAGGTGAGATAGAGATAGGGGAGACAGATGGAGACGGAGATGGAGATGGAGATGGAGACAGAGATAAGGATTAATACATAGATAGGGAGAGATGGAAGGAGAGAAGAAGAGGGAGATAAAGAAATAGAGATAGAAAGAGGGAGAGGCATAGAGAGAGAGAGAGAGGAATAGAGAGGGGAGACAAATAGGGATAGAAAAAGAGAGTAAGGGAGAGAGATAAGGAGAGGGAAAGAGAGAGGGGAAAAGAAAGAAAGATGGAAGGGAAGATAAATATACAAATAAATAGGGGAGAGAGAGGAATAGAGATCGAGTGATAATAAGAAACATAGAGATAGAGAGGGAGACAAAGACATAAAAATCTCTCTTTTTGTTCTCATCCCCCCCCCCCTCTCTCTCTCTATATATATATATATTCCTTTATTTTTTCTCCCGTTGCCTCTCTTATCTTATCTCCATCTCCCTCTCCCTTCTCTCTTTCTCTCTCTTTTCTTTTTTTTATCTATTTTCATCCTTAAGTGTGCATTGTGTACACTAAAGAGGTCTTAAAGGTGAATTATTGTATCCTTAATCAAATGACATGCTACCCTAAGCATAACGCCCTAGGGACACATGGTATCATTGGATTATTGGCACAAAATGATTGATCAAAAGTTAGTTTCTCTCTCTCTAACTTATAATTTAGATTTTAAGTTTAAATTATTTTATTATATAAATAAAAATAAAAATTCAAAATATAATTATTCTACAATAAATAAAATTTTATTAAGATAACTAATTATAAATTAAATGAATTTTAATTTTATTTTTTGTAATTTCATAAGAAGACATAAATAATTAAAATATATTTTATAACTTAATTCTAAATTAAAAATTAAAAAAACATAAACTAAATGTAAAGTCAAAATATATCAAAATATAAAAAATAATAATTTAAAAAATATTAATAATAAATAATAAACTTATTAAGTTAGTTAATAATTAAATAAAAAAAAGTAAAACTAATTTTAATTTATTAAAATCAAAATATTAACTAGCAATCGCACCTCGGTGTGCAATGGGTACATTGAAGAAGTGTGGAAGGTCAATTAGGGAGTTTTTTGGTCTACTTTTTACATACATTTGTGTAGTATACATGAGGTCAATTGGTAGGCCATTTAGAAAACAATGTTGTTTGTGCAACAAAGGTCTCAATAGATAAGTGATAGCTTCAAATCAACTATGCGTCTGCTTACAGGGATTTGAACATAACTAAAACAAAACCTCTGAATTAGGAAGATAATAAGACTCCATTATCAATAGGCTCATGTTATGTTTTCAATAGGGATCTAGAGGGAGAGAGAGGGAGATATGGGGGGAGAGAGAGAAAGAGAGAGAGAGAGAGAGAGAGAGAGAGAGAGAGAGAGAGAGAGAGAGAGAGAGAGAGAGATATGGAAATGGAGATGGAGATGGAGGAGAGGGATAGAGTGAGGACAAAGGGATAGATAGATATGGAATAGATAAATATATAAAGAGGACGAGAGAGAGAATGAGAGAGGGAAAGATAGAAATATATAGATAGAGATAGGAAGTGATATAAAGAAGGGTAGAGAGAGGGAAATATATAGGGGTAGAGATATAAATATATAATGAGATAGAGATAGAGGGAGATATGTAAGAATTTAAATATGGAGAGATAGAGATAGAGATAGAGCTAGAGATAGGGAGGGAGAAACAAGGAGTGTGTGTGTATGAGTAAGAGAGAGATATGTATAAATAGATAGAGTGGGAGGAAGATGGAGGGAGAGAAATATAGATAGGAGAGAGAAGTAGAGAGATATAGAAAGAGGAAGTGATAGGGAGACAGAGAGAGGGAGAGATGAGGATATAAAGGAGAGATACAAAGATAAATATAACTTGGGAAAGATAGAGAGGATGAGAGAGAGAAAGATACAAAGATAGATGGAGATAAATATATAAAGGGAGAGATGGAAGGAGACATGGAAGGAGAGAGGAAGAGGAGAGATAGAGATAGAAAGAGGGAGACAATGAAAGAGGTGGAGATGAAGAGAGAAATATAAAGATATAGGAAGTGCAGTGCTAAAAAATGTCACCCTTAATAATTTCACAATATGTTTTGCCAACCCTAGATTATTGAGCCTAATTGACCCCTTGATGTCCTAAAATGATAAATTATAGAGCCCATTTGTACCATTTTTCAATAAACTGTGCAAGCATTGAATAAATGCATCCAACTCATATTTTTTTCTTGGCATTCAATGTCTTGGAGATCTCGGCTAGGACCCATACACCCTTGGGTGTATGGGCACCCCTTCTTAGCCAAGACTCATTTTTGGGCATGTTGTTGGTGGCATTTTAACATTCAAAATTCAAATTTCAAGTGTCGGCTTTCAATATCTAATTTTTGGGAAATTGGATAAATGCCTATAAATACCTAATCTTTTCACCATTTGAAACAAGAAGAAAAAGAGAAGGAAGAAAGAAGGAGAGGTTCTGATCAAGCACTATTATCAAGAGCAACATTTCAATGATTTATTGTAGTAATTCAAGATCCAAGCATCATGTCAAAGTGTATGTGAGTTCATGTTGTCATCTTATCAATGTTTTATGGAAGCTACCCCTTATTGTCGGTCTCCAAAGCATTCAAGAAAATCAAGCAAGCAAGATCAAGACCTTTATGTGATGTGTATGACTTAAGTCCTTCAAGGAAGCCATTGAAGGGTGGTGAGTTGCAGCACTTTATGGTTTCATCATTCTTTCCTATCTATTTATCTGTTTTATGGAAATGGAAACACTCACACGGGGTTTGACTAAGGCAAGCCTCTAAATGGCACATCTCTTCTCTATATGAATGTGAAAATCTTAGGTTTGAACAAGATTGAAGGAGGATTGAAGATAAGTTTCTCATCATTACATTCAAAGCCTTAAATCTTGTCAAGGCATGAAAAATCACCTACAGTTTTATATGACGACATTCCAACAACTTTGCAGATGAAAAGAAAAAGCCTAGATCTAGAACTAGAGGACCCCAAAAGTTCATCAAGACAACCCTGAAAATACCTAGACACCCTTGGGCATATAGATCCTCTTAGGCACACTGAAATTATTTTTTTTAGTAGGTTTACTCTCCTGTGCACTTTCCAGATCTACCGAAAATTGATTGTTTATGTTTATCAGTTATTGAATTCTTACAATTTTAATTTTAAGGCATATAGTATAATTAGGTTAATCATCATAAATCAATTCTAATCCATTCACATCCTCAATTAGATGTAGATCTAGGTCTGATTGCCTCACCTTCATGGTTGTAAGTCAATCTACTCACCTTGTTGACCTACATCTTAATGTAGCTTGGAAAAAGGGCCCTTGCATCCTAGGTTCTTTGCATTTAGGACCTAGGAGCCCTTTTTCTATGTTACATTGTTTTGAACCCGATATTTGACATCATAACCTTTCTAAAATTAGAAGTCTTTCAAACTCTAGATCTATGTTTTGCATTGTTTGTATTTCTCATTTAGAGTTTCATTCTTGCATCATAAAATCAAAAAAATTCAAAACAATTACAACACATATTGCATCATAAGTTGTATTAGAGTTTATTTCAGTCATATTTAGATCATATATACATTCAAATTTCATTCAATAAGTAGTCAAAATCTGAAATTGTTCATTGCATGTGTATTGCATCTTTCATTTAGGTCAAAAAACAAGTGAAAAGTTGCATAGTTGTGTTTCAAAATGGCATCAAATCATCATTCTCAAAATTTTACATCTTCAAATCAATCAATTATTGAATCTTAGATCTAAAAATTGCATTCAAAATCGTCATTTATTATTGCATAGATGCATTTCAATCACATTATCTCAAATTGAAAAACATTGCATTGTTTTGTTTCAATTTATATCAAATCATCATTTTCAACAGTTTGCATCTTAGAATCAGTCAACTGTTGCATGATTACGTCTAGAAATTGCATTCAACATTATTACACACTTGCATTTGGCATCACTTTGTCTTAAACTAACCAAAATTTGGAAAACCAGTCACTAAAAAGCCTATTTGCAAACAAAAACAACAATATTAAATAAAAACATACACAATCAATTTTTTAGTTTTCTAAACCCTTGTCAGGGACTCAGATGCCCCTCGGCATCCTTGTTCACAATAGGTGTCTTAGAGAAACTTTGCAGAGTATTCTATTTTTTTACTTTCATTCTAATTTTGCTTGCAGATGTCTGTTGTGAAATTTTGAAACAATGTTATTGCATGTGTAAGAAAGGTGTCATTTTGCTTGATTTGTTGTAATTTTTTTTTTTAAATCACTTAAGTGTTGGAAATCATCAAATCTATAGGACAATTTTTGTCGAAGCATTGCATAATTTGGGTAGATTAGTTTTCATTTTTGGCAAAAATTCAAAACCCTAGTTTGTTACAACACATTGCAAATCTCCCTCTACGTAGCATGTGAGAAGTGGTACTAGTATATCCTTCACTTCACAGGACCAGCCAATGGGCTTTAACAAAGAACCATCTCCTCTCTAAATTCCTATGAGGATAAATGGAAACACCATAGCAGGTGTTCTCATTGATTCAATGTCTCAAGTAAATATCATAATTGAGGAGATCATGTTAATCAACTTCCTACATAAGGATGGATACGATGCACCTGTGAGTACTGTCTGCACACACGACAAAATTTTCGTACCTCCTATAGGTAATATTGCCCTATCGGTTCTCATCATACCTAAGTTTGTGTTCCTTATGTTTAACATTATCTCGAGGTCTAAACTCTTCAAAGTGAAGCTGGGTATCCCCTAGTTGGTAGCTATGAATGCAGTTCATTTGGTTGTGCATAAGTGCTTGAAATTCACTCATGAGGGTTTTGTGCATGTGATCCATGACACCGGCTATAGACCACCAGTTGCATGTGGTAGTTACTCCTTAGATTACTTTTGCCCTGCACCTGTTGGTCCTCTCCCACCCAAGAAGGACCTCTTATATCACACATATCAAAATTATAAGAAAGGGTGTTCTAGGTCAAAAGTGAGATACCCTCCTTTGCCTTATGTTGTTTCACATAGGGCTTGCCTGAAAGATGATAGTGATTCCACCTAGGCACATAAAAGGGAAGAAAATAAGTGGTCTTGAGATCCTCCTTCCTCTTCCACTGTTTATCCTGATGCTTCCTCTTGCTCTATTGTGGTGCCATCTGCTTCTGCCTCGTGTTCACGAGAGAATCTCATGGTGCCTGCTTGGTTAAGGTCCAAGTGTCCCTTGTTCAAGCTTCCTATCCTACCCATGAAGCTTAGGCCCATTTTGTATGACAGGAAAAAATCCCTCATGGGGAATCCTTTGTGTCCTGACCTTTATGACCTCCTACTGTTTCCACTCCTAAAGCCATGAACGGGAAGAGCCCACCGCTAAGGCGTTAGAATCGACTCCCCCCGTCGTCTCTGAACCTATCCCTCCTACTCTGGTACAAGAGTATGTACCTCCACTGGAAACAACTGGAGAGGACACTCCCATCACTAAGTAGGATCCTTTTTCTCCTTTGTAACCTTCGACCTCTAGTTCTAAGAGTCACGTGAATCGCCTTACGCGTGAGCGCAAGCACTAGCAAAAGGCTCTCTTGGCCGAGTAGGCTACCTCACAGAGGAAGGAAGAGGAGATGGCCACTCTTGTATTAGGACCTTTTGCTGCATCCTCCTCTCTCCTCCCCTTTGTTTCCATTCCAACTAGCTCTGTATCGCTTTTGGCTCTTGCCATGAGTGCATATGCACCTAACCCTAGAAAGGTGCAGGTGTTCATCACTCCTTTAGTGGAGCTGCCTTTGCTGACATCCATTTCAGATGCCATGTCTTTCCCAAAGCCCATAGATATGATTAACACCTCAATTGTATCTATTGTAGTTCTTTCCTCTTCCTGTATACTTCTTGCCTCATCTGCAGAGAGTTCACCTCCTCTGACGAAGAAGAAGGTAGAGAGTGGTCCTTCTAGAAATGAAGGATGTAAGAGGATCCCACCTTCTTCGAGAGGTGGCCTTGTGCTGACTTGTTTTTTCCTAGTAACAAAACCAGTCCCGACTTCCCCTAAGTTCATCACCGCTCCCTAATCGCTTGGTGAGCTTAGTGGTGAAGCTTTGGCGTAACCTTCTTCGTTCGTTGAAGTGAAACATGACACTCCTATTAAGTGCATGTTTAACTCGGTGGATGAAGTTCTAACCTTGTCAATGATTTTTGCAAATTTGTTGACCTTAGACCCACAAGAGTTGAGTGACGAAGACCTTACAGGTCTGTCCTGCTTAGCCCTTATTTCGGGAGGGTCGAAAGCTCCTCCCCTTAATATTCCACCACTGCAAGCTCATCCTCCTTCCCCCTATGATGATCTAGAGTGGGAAGCTGATGACCTCTTGGTTGATCAGTGTTAAGGGGAGACCTCTTCTTTATCTTTAGATTAGATTTGTGTGTGTTGTGATTTGTTTCCCCCGTGATCGTTCTATGTGTGCTTGGATGACCCTCCTCACCCCTGTTGGTGCTTGGATATAGCGGTGGTGTTTTTGTTGTAAACCTTCTTCTATTCATATCATCATTCTTCTTCCATGTTTGTGATTGGCTTTTGGAAAATTGGGGATGATGCAAAGCGTTGGGGGCATTTAGGCTTCCCTTCCATGTTGACCCAATTTTTTATTTTTACTTTTTCTTCTCGTGCATTCCTCACATGGCTTGATATAGTAGGGGGTTGATGAAAACTCATTTATATACTATTATTATACTTATATATATTTTTGAGCAAATTTGACCCTGAAATATCAGGCTACCCTTGTGCCCTTTGTTCGTGTTCTCTCTCCTTTTTTCCTTTTCTTTATCTTTTTCTCTTTTTTCATTGGGTTGTCCCTCTCATGTGTGACAACGCTGCCTCTACATTGCCTTGGTCCTTATAAAATGCATTAATTTCCAATGAATCTTTTCTCAAGCATCTCCACACACTTCTTTGTAAGAATTGCATTCTCAACTTGAAACCCTAACAGAACATGTTTCCTTCATCAGGGGTTTGTAAAGAAAGGACTTGGAAACCTTCCTCTGAAGTGGGAACAACTTTGATTTTCCCCTTGCGTGGGGGCATATTCTTCCTTTTGAATTCCTTGATGAAGTGAACATCTTTCAGAAGGATTCCTTGATGATGAATCGATTCAAGAAAGAAGACACCAACTTTTGAATAGCGCATCCCTTGAGTGGACCCTTTCTTTTCACGTCGAGTTCCCTAGGGACCCCTTTGAAAGTTTTTATCTCGAGTAATTTCTATGGTGTCTAGCTTAGGGGCAGCCCGACTAGACCTATTTCCTATGTTTGTTTCTAGCTTGGGGGCAGTGCGACTAGACCCATTTCACAGCTTTGTGTCTAGCTTGGGGGCAGCCTGACTAGACCTTGTTTTTCAAACAATGCATCCCTTTAGTGGATCCCTCCTCCTTTTGAAGGGTTCTCAAGGGACCCCCTTGAAATTTTTCCAACTTGTGGATAGTCTACATGACTTTCCACTTACTTGTCCGTGTGGCCGCTTCTCGACATGTTCTATATGTGGGTAAACATGTTACTTCATGGGTGTGCCCGTGAAGCTGCTTTTTGACTCTATGGAGTCTTCTTTTCTTGGGTTCCTTCATGTGAGATTTCTTGGAAGATACCTTCATTTCAGGTCTGCGGGTTTATAAGGTGATTTTCTCAATTTCCTTCATGTGAGAGTTCTTGGAGGATACCTTCTCTATAGGTTCGTGAGCCAGTAAGGTGCTTTCTTTCTTCAACTTCATAGTTCTACGAAGCTATGAAGTCCTTTGCTTGTCCTACACTCTTGGGTTTGTCAGATCGTGATCTGCTTCCTCGATGGTTCAGGTATACATTTCTAACCCTACTACTTCTTCGATCTACTTTACCAAAGCACTCATCAGTATTCATGCTCACTAAAGTGGGGGAAAAATGTATAAGAGCGAATTTTCACCCCTTACATAGATTCCCCTTTTGCCCTTCCTCACTTTAGAAAACCAAATCCAAAGGCTAAATTCCACATAAGCTTGATGCCTTCGTTCCACTTGGCACCTATTTTGAGCGTTGGTAGAGGAATAACTGTTGGGGACGCCTGCATGGTGTGCAGACGTCTGTGCGGCATGCTTATGTCCCTAGTAGATTCCTGTGGCTGGAGCCTATAGAGGCATTACACTTCCCATTGGAAGTTGACTTGTAACGCTCTCTTCGGCCAACCAACCTGAATATGGCAATTTTCTTCACTCTTTCCTTCAAATCCATGATTCCTTCATTCATTTCATCTCTAGATGATCTCTCTTGGAAATTGACAAGCTCTAAACATTCCCTTCAAGAATTCACACAACACTCTTACATTCCATAGCAACAACTCCATGAGTAGAGAAAGTGTGGAACAACATCATCGCAATAGAGGCTTGAGTCCTCTCATTTTCTCCCCCATTAGCCTTGAGTGCTCTTGGTGGAGGTGGTAATCTTTCTACTCCTCTCCTCTATTATTTGGTTGAGTAAGTGCATTACTATTTTGTAGTGTTTTAGTGTTCTTTGCTTCACTTCCTTTATCATACTATTTCTCTATCTTTGTGAACTTGGCTATCCATGGAGGTGGAAATACAAAAATGGGGGTTTGACTGAGGCAGACCCCTATACAACCCCCTCAACACTTTTCCTCTTTATTTTTTTTAGGTGGATGTGCTTCTCGAAGCTAGCTGGTGAACAATCTTTTATGTGAGATCATTATTTTCACCCTAGCGTTGATCTATTTTATCATATTCGTTTATACATTTCTTATTTCATAATGTTATTTTGTTTCCTTAGAAACCATTAGCTAGGTCGTTAGTCTGTTTTCTAGTGTTCAACCTTGTCTTTCTGGTCCTCTGGCCGTACGGATGCCAGTGCACCTGAGAGATGCCAGTGAACCGTGTTGTTGTCCCAGAACCGCACTTTTGTCCTCTGAAATAGAGCTATCTGAGACACAGAGTTGATCCTAAAAATTGACTCGCCTAGCCCCATTTCAAATCTCAAGTCTATAGAGTGATCGAAGGACCTTATAGTCCTCATCATTCTCATCTCGCATTTCCTAACACTCCCTTAAGCTGAGGTATGTTAGGGCATCCTGCTACTCTCGACCCTCCATGATTTGGGGCCTTGATGTGGTTGTTCACCCTCTCTTACAAATAGTACCAAGTCCCCAATCATAAATCTTCTTGGCCTAGCCTTATCAAAAATTCTCTTAACCTTGGCCTAATGCATGGTAATCTTGTTCACCATTTTGTCTCTTTGTTTTCCAATTTTAGATAGGTACAAGATCATCTTTTCCAAAGCATCCTAGAATTTTAAATATTCTATTGTATTCTGCAACTTACTGGCTAACATTTGTAGCTTCAAAAATATATATAACATCAAAACATTCAAATATCCTTTGAAAACTTCAAAACATATATGAGAACTTTCAAAACAATGTCAATCCATGTTATCAAACTATGTTTCCTCTGTGCATGTACATAGGAAAGGAAAATCGCTAATAAGACCCCGAGGCATAGGTCTGCCCTTTAGGGTTCATCATAGTGAAATCTTCATCATATTCCACATTTCCAAAATAAACTATCACTTGTCATGGTAAGTTGAACTATGTTGTCTCTATGTGTGTCACGTAGGTAAATCTATCATTGACAAGCCCCCGAGGCATAGGTCAGTCCTCCTAGGGTCTGTCATAATAAACTTTTCATCACAATCTAAATTTCATAGTAAAATTATCCTTTGTAGGGAATAGACATGTTGGACACAAATAGGATATCCTACACAAAACCGATCTTTACAAATCATGAAACAACAAATGACACTACCCAAACTAGTCCTCAACTAGGCTGATCAACTGACTACGTATCTATAAATGTTACCTATCTTATCAAAAATCATTTGTCTTCTAGGATGTTGCATTATTGAAACCAAACTAGGTGTTTTACATGAAATGTATTAATTCTTAGAAACAAACACAATCTTTTGAAAACATATCAAACACTTATTAATGGACAAAAATATCTAATTAGTTGTTGAATCGTTTGGTCTAATCTTATATGATTTATCTTATGTCATATTACTAAGTTGCTCGATGATATCCACAAGTGATTAGAGTAGTGATGATGTATTATAACATTTCTTTCTTTTAATTTATGCTTGTGGTTTGTCTTGGTAACATGAATGAGGCAAATAATGTCCTTGTGTGTGATTAGGATTCCATTTGGCATAATCTAAACATACTATATAGGTCAAAGGTCATCTAACACTTTCTTGCATCAGGATTAACATGCTCTATGGTTATTTCCTCACATATTCCAACAAGGTTCTATTTTAGCTAATCTAAAATCAAGGCACTCCTTGTCTGACATGTCATAATCTTTGACAAATAGATACTAAATGTCACCAAGTTTTGTCTCAACTTGGTGTACACTTTCCACTTGTCCATATATCATAATATTTAGGCAAATGAAAATAAAGGATACCTTTGCAATTCATGCTTAAGTGCGCATCATCCGCTTGTACCATAATAAAACGCTCTATGATGATAAAAACATGCACTGTTGAAAGCTCAAATAAAATTAATCATTACATTAATCTTGGTTTGAATAAATGATCCATCTAATTATTCTTCACTCCTAGCTAATTCTTTCTCTGCACAAATTTCTTTTGACAGTCCCACCATCATCTCGGTGGTGTGCTATGACACACAAAAACAAATGTATGAGCCACATCATCCTATATCCATAATCATGTTAGAACATCACATCTCATGTGCATGTAGGTCATATATACTGCATAAGAAAATACAAAAAGATAGATAGCATTGCATCACATTTTAGAATTGTCATCGATATAGCATTATATCAAATATGACATAACATTTTCTAAACATATAATATCATCGTGCATATGGATCATAGAAGCATCATAGATCATAAACATTAAATATCCATACATCCATCCATACATATAAGCATAAATTAATATCATGTGTATCCATCCATACATGAGCATAAACATAACATCATAAATCCATAAGCATTCATCATATAGAAACATACATACATATAACATATCATGTAGTGTATAATATATATATATATATATCCCAAAAATGTGGGGTGATCCCACAATAGTGGTTTACAATTTTTCACCAAAGTGGACACTGAAATTATTATTTTTAACTAAATATTCACATTCAGGCACCCTATAGCGGCTAAACCATGAGGAATTTGAAGATGATGCAAACTAGAGTCTCGTCACATTTTGTCTGTAGATTCTAAAAATATTTTTTTCAATTTTTTTGGAATTAGATTGCACTTCTTTTTCCATCTCCCATGAAAACTGTTCTACATTTTTAAAAAGTGATGCACACTGTATAACACATAAATTTTTTTCCATGAAGGATAAAATTCTAATTCTTTCGAATTTAGATTTGTAACTCCGATATCTAGTGCTTCCACCTGGTTAGATAGTTTTTTATTGAATATTTTTTCTTTAATCAAGTTTCAAAGTCAAACCAATTAAAATTCAGACATAGCGCGACCGTATAATATGTAATTTTTTTTGTATATATTGAAATTCATTTTTTTTTGTTGGATCAAGGACTTCAATATCTAGTGCACTCATATTTTTCAAATTTTTTTTTTGATAATCTGCTATTTTTCCACATGTGCAAAACAAAGACCTTCATTTTCGATGAAAAAACTATTTTTAATAAAACTAAAAAAACAAATACATAATAAAACCAAAACATATTAAAATTATATTCGTTGGATAGCTCTATCTGAGGACTACCTAATTCCAGTTGGGTTTGTGAAGATTCCTCCATTTTCATCATCAACTCGAGCTCCGAAGTGCCAAAATTTAGGTTTTTTTGTGTCTCAGGGGGGGATGAGGGATAAGGGGGGTTCGTACGAACCCCTTTCCAATGCATTTTTTTTGGTTTTTTGGCAGCCAAGATTCAAAGAGGTTCGCTCAAACCCTGGTTCGAGCGAACCCCTTATGGGTTCAATCAAACCAGTAGGTTCTTACGAACCCCCAAAATCACATTTTTTGCCTTGGGGTCATTTTTGTGAGTTTTCCTTCCTCACTTGAATTGGAAACCACTATTATGGCTTCACCCTGTGTCATAGTACAAAATCATGATACTATAAAAAAAGTGGAGCTCGCAAGGTCGATCAAAAATATACATGTCCATATATAAAAAAAGGCCTAACCTGAGCTACCCTCATCTCCTTAAGGTGAATGAGTGGAGGGAGGCTTGACCTCTCTCTTCCTTTATCCCGATGGCCTCTAATGCTCCCTATGGGAATTTTGAGGTGACTGGTATGCGGATATCCTTGACTAGGATACCCCTCTGCTGCTCTGTGATCTACGTGAGTGGGATCTGTTCCAACTCTCCCTGTAACTGGGTTCCCTCTAGACTGTTGGCACTACACTCTCATATAAATATTTGTAGTAGTGTTCCTACTTGTTAGCTTGACAAAATTTATGGACAAAATTGACAATACCCCCATTGACAATAGAAATGAAATCCATTTATCGCTACTTGGCCTGTTGTGCTTGTATCACAACTATGTCACACTCTATAGTTAGCTAAGCTACTTGACCCTGTAATGCTAACACCTAAGCAATCCATGCCTATAACACCTATAGTGCCTAGATTTATGCTTGAGGCCCCTATCCCCTATCCTTGACATCTTTCATAATATCTAGGATGCCCTCTCTAATATGAACCTCCTACCATCCCTCAATGTTGATGGCTACCTCTTGGGTAACCTCATCCACCTCAACCTCCCTCCCTATCTCCTCCACATCCATGTCCATCCCAATATCTATGTCTACACCCATCTGGTGCTCCCTCTACACCTCCTATTTTTGAGAAGTAACATCCACCTGTACCTTATTGAACCTGACCTCTTGCTCTAACTTTGTCTCCTCCTAGATACGATACAATCGTATCGAAATTCGAGGTGAAAACCCATCTCTATCACCCTTGCCTCCATCTCCTCAATTTCCATCTCCTCTGCCACCATCCTCACCTTTTCCTCCACCACCTCCTTCATCATCTCCATCCCCCTATCCTCCACCTCGACCTCCATCATCTCCTCTCCCCTATCCTCTCCCTCACAACCTACCTCGGGGACCTCTATCAAGCCTCTTTATAGGAGCAGGCCTATCAAGATTTGTAAACAATGTGGACCTATGTTGGTCCCACCATGAACAAAGTATTGTATTACAACCTATACATGTTGATCATCAGACCCCACTAAGCTACCTCTCGAGTTGATCATGTAAACTTGAATACTCCCACAAGCTCACCCCGTCTTTCTCCAAACTGCCTACTAACTCACTTCAATAATATTTGCTCTATAATGTGTTGGCTCTACATGATGTGGCCAATCAAATATCTCATCTACCTGTAATATGGTAGATAATCTGTGTCATTCTCCCAAGGAGCACACAAGTCTATGGCATGTCGCCAATATCCCACATCACTGACATGGGTCTATGTGACTACTCCTCCATACACATATACATACAGTAGCCTTAGTGGTAGGTCTCCATCTACTGGTGGTCTGAATATGACTATGTGCTCCCACGCCCAAACCATGAGCAAAGTGGTACCACACCTGATTGACTAAGCACCTCTATAGGTGACATTGTGCAACTGGAAATACAACATCACAAGCATGAAAGGACCCCAAGTGTATGTTGTGGTCTTCTCCATTATACCTATGAGAATCTCACCCCATCTAACAAGGAATCCATGTCCTCAATGATTTAGAATTACAATGCCTCTAATAACACTACAGATAACAACAATAAGCCAATCATATATCTACTAGTGTGTCCTAACGGATCTCATAATCCTCCACACCTAGGAGGGTTACATCATCTATATCAAAAAATCTCTCGATAGAAGCTATCCCACAATAAAGATCATACATGATGCAATCACCATGATAGGAAGCTGAAGAATATGCCACATCATCTAGTGTAATGGTGGCCTCGCCAGTTGATAAGTGAAAGGAACTAGTCTCAGAATGCTACCTCTCAGCTAAGGTGGTCAGTTGTCCTCGGTTAGCCAGAGTCATGGGAATGAATGTAACATGATATAATCCTAAGACATGAAAGATATTCCTCTCTGAATTATCAAGGTGATCTCATAATCTGAAGGATGAAGGTTGATGATGAGTTTAGTTATTCACCTATTTTCTATTACTTTCATGCATACTTTCAAAAACTTTTAGATATACCTTTTAGACAATACTCCTATATTATACTAGCTTTTCATACTTATTATACAACCTTGGACCTAAATCTTAGTAATGTAAATATGGTTATGACATAATAGTATTGCATGGTTATATGTAAGTGTGGATGAAATGTGGATGGAATTATGTGATTAATTATGGTAGTTAGCTTTGTGCACATGATTTGTGAATTAACATTTTTGCAGCCAAGGAGGAACTATAGCATGTAACAGTTGGAAGCTACAACCCATAGCAAAAGGAAGACTGAAACAACCAAACAAGATAAGTTCCAAATTAAGCTGAATGCAATAACTATTGTTTGAAGACACTTGATGGAGATTGAACGTGCATCATTCTAAAAAGTTAATAAAGTGTTGAAGAAGAACTCTTTTGCTGATAGGATTCTAATAAATGTTTGTGTGTTATACATGCAATTCAGTTTTACAGAGTTTTAGTTCTATTAGGATTCTTCTTTCTTTTCAGTTATAGTTTGAACAATTCAATATTAACCATATGCTCTGATAGTTAGGAGTGGAAGTTAATGATTGCAGTTAGTTGTTGCTTAGAATAAGACTCACCCATGCTTGTATATAGCCGGTGGTTGAGTCCTTAGATAAGTTAGTTGATTTAAGAATTTTGTTACCAATTGTTTTCAGTTTTCAGTTATCTATATCTACATGATGGTTATTCCGAATGTTTTTCATTGAATACAATCTATGAAGAAGATCTTGTATAATCTTTTGTGATATGCAATGAATGGAGTTCAATTTCATATGGATGCATAGAATCTAGTAGTTAGATTTGGTTTCAATTAAGTGAGAACAACCACTTGAGTAGGCTACTCAAGGTAACTATTATTCACTTCATTTATAGTTGTTTCTTTTTGTTAAGTAGTTGTTTCTATTTATCAGTACTTCATGAATTACATGCAAGTTGAATTTGAATCTCATACTTTGATTATTAGTAATGAATGTTCATGAGAATGCATGTACTTGGTTAACCATTAGCACTTCGAAGGTTAGAATAAGTTTAGTTGCTAGTGTTCATTAGTTTTGAGTTGATGTAGTAATACTTTATTAGTAGCAGTTCAGTTACAGGTTAAGTTGTAGGCACCCGTAGCCATTAGCGCAAGTTTGTTTCCTTTACTGTTTTGTAATTCTGTGAGTTTTCAGCAAGTAGAACATCTTGAATAGGATAACTTAGGTAGCCTTGAATCTCTGAAGGTACATACAGTGCAACACCATCACAAGTTTACAAACCTTGGATTGACATTTTAATGTAGTCTTTACAATGTTGAGTGGACTATTCAGTTAGATATACCTCTAAATTGTGTAGGTTCTACCAAGTTTACAATATATTAGTTTAGACTCTACAGTCAGCTCTCACAGTTATAAATGAGAGAAAAAAACCAACGTTCACAAAAATCACATTACATCAATAAGACGCCTAAACAAACCTATTGGACCTTTTGCACATCAATTTTTTTGCAAGAAACTGCATCAATCTTATTCATAGTTAGATACATTGCACCAACCAACAAATACAACTTACTAATGCATCTTACATTCATTTGCAGGTAGGCTAAAAAATTGCGGTGCATTGTCAAGCAGATGCGTCGTAAGAAAATAGTTGTGGGTTTCTATCCTACACATGCAGTGCACCATAATATTTGTAATGCATGAAATGATTATGGGCAACCTAACAATGGCGGATTTGGAGAACACTTGCGACACACCAAACAATTGCAATGCACCCACTAAAATATACGACAAACGCAATAACACATGTGGTGCAAAAATCGCACCACATCTATTTGGTCATTTTTACCCTAAAATCTGGTAAAAATTGAAAAAAATTCAAGGCAAGGAAGGGTTACATACCGCATTGCCTGATCCCTTAGGCCATCGGAAGTCCCTGACTCAATAACCGCAATGTGAGGCGATTGGAATTGGTGACATTTCTTTGGTGCTCTGCAATGAAATCTCAACTCAAAGTTCTAAAACTTCTAAAAGAAAAATGCACAAATGACTATTTTGGACCACTTAAGGGCTATTTATAGACTATTTTGACTTAAATGAACCCCCCCTTATAACTGGGTGCATCAACGTTGATCTTAAAATGCTAATACAGACACCCCAAGTGCCTTAAAATCAAAATATTTTGCTACCAACATGATTACCACTATAAAATTAGCTTATTGGAATAATTTTCTAATTTTTTTGTAATTTTTCAAAAATTTGCAAATTTTTTCGACGGGGCACCATCATATCCCGTTGTCATCAGGGCAACTCCTGAACATGAATTTTTGGATTTTCTTTGACACAACATTATAAACACACATTGTATCAAAGAGGGGCAAAATGTAGATACCCAAAATTGTCCTGGCCTGCAAGTAACGCCTTTTCACTATTTTTCACCTTTTTCCCCTAATTATTAAATAATACCTCATTATTTAATTATTATCAAATATCATATTCTACTATTAATTAAGTGACTTTACATTATTTAATTAATTCATTTTGATTCACTCTTATTTATTTAATTATGTCTTAATTATCATTAATCTTCCTAATTAATTAAATAAACCTTAAAATGTCACTAATACCACTTATTCTTCTATTTTAATTAAATAGTTATCTTTAATTGCTTAATTAACATTAAATTTCCTTCTTAAATTAAATAATTGTTATTAATTATTTAAATTGACCACTTCCCACTTGTAGATCAAATAATTAAATTAATTATTTAATCTCAACATCATCCATTGATAAATAAACATTTATTTATTAATTAATCTTCACTTGCACATTCCTCCAATAACTAATTGGTTATTTAATTAATTTTCCTCTCATGCATAATTCCCTCTTTCATAACTAACATTCTCTTCCAGTCGACTGGATAATCAATTCTAGTTCAGTGATCAACCTATTCACTTTACTCCCACTCACTCTGAGTCTTCAAATCAATCAATTTAGTTAACCAATTGTCTGTATTAGTTGACTCTTCAATCAATTATTCATGCAGTTAGTTAATTGGGCAATCAATTCCTCTGAATAATCCTCAACCATTGATCTTGATCTTGCACCTCTTGATCTGGATTGTTCATTCGAATCAACCATTTCTATAAAAGCAACCCTCATTTCTCCTTGATGGCTAACCACTAAAATTTGGTGTTTGCATCATTTATATCATTCCACACACTTGAAGCTTAATGCAAAAGAAGAGCATACCAATTTCTGAGAGCAAAAGCAAACAAAGAAGGACAATGAAAGTAATCCATGACAACATGGTAAAGGTGAAGGTATTATTTATTTGAATTTAATTATATCCATGTTGCACATTTTCCATTGATTAAATTGGATCATATTTGAGTATTGAATTGTAAATTGTGGTTGTTTACTTTAATTCCTTGTCTCCATTATGAATAATGTCAATTTTATGATTTATAATTCCAACATATAAGTGATAGTGATGTTGAGAAACAATGTGCATATGTGAACAAGAAGATCAACATGTTGTTGCTCAACTTGATAGTGTGCTACAAATTTCAATTTTTTAATTTGATTTATAGGAGGAATATTTTTTTTATGCAATTTGGCGATGTAATGAAACATGGTTTTCTCTCACAAGGGAATTGTAGGAATTTCCTTTTTTACTTAATTCAATTTAGACATGTTAGCACGTATGAAAATAGTGCACTCATGTGTGAGGAGGGTTTTCTTCCTTCCAAGAGCTTCATTTATTTTGTTTATAACTTGTCTTTAAGTTTTATCCCCATAAATTTGTGTACATGCACCATGCATCATGAAATAGGTCCAACACCTTTATTTATGGATGCTCTACAACAATAAGGTTGATGATGAAGTAGATATTCACTCCTTAGGCAGTATTTTTAATATAATGCATGCAAGAAGAATAAATAATTTATTGTATTCATGTGGTGGATACAATTGTGTCTTGAGGGAGATCAACTAATTCAGTAGGCTTGTCTTTGATAGAGGTGAGTATTTGCAATAGTTTATCCATGGCCTTGTGCTATGGATCTTAATGTAGGGTCTACCTTATAAATCATTTATGAATTTTATTTGTAGCTATATATCCAAGTTGCTTGTGTTTCACGTTCATTAGTCATAGCTTGTTTTAAACTATATAATTCCTTGTTGTGCTTGTGCCTTATATATCAAGTTTTGTGTTACATGATAAAGTATGTTTATCCCACTCTCCAATTTTTCCTTTGTTTTGGATTGTTCTAGAGATCTAGATTCTTATTGTGCCAACAAGTCACGCACATCCCAACTAGAGCTAATGTTGCTTCCCTTTTTTACTATTCCTATTTGTGCTTGAATCCTACTCACTTGTGTGTCTTGACCTTGTTTAACATGCCATTTACAATAGATTGAATAAATCCCAAGTAGGTTTTCATTGGTCGAGTTTTCTTTTGTGTTCCCCCTATTCATCCCCTGACACCGTTATGTGTTAGAAATGGCTAAATTATAAGGATATTTTAGGTATGAAGATTTTTGTGGTCTTTTATATAAGTGTTTACAAGCTATTAAGATTTCCCATACCATGAATGCCTTCCCATATAGATCTAACTTTTCCTTGATTCCTATCAAAGTTTCAAACTTCCTCATTCAGACATGCCTTTCTTCCTAAGTTTTATGTTCCCTTTGCTTGTATAAACCCATCAAAATTCCCCTTCTTGGCATGTATTTTCCTCAGATTCTAATTTTTCCTTTATTCTAGTTATAGTTTGGAACTTTCGCATGTTAGCATACCTTCTTCCCTAGCCTTAAATCCCCAATCCCCCTTGTCAAATTTGTATTCTTACCCTTACATGGGTACCAAATATTCCTACCTTTAATCCCTAATACCTCATGCATCAATCTCCAATTACTATTCTAACACTTCCCTTGAACCCTTCATCCTTTTCTTTGTTCTAGAGTTCTAATGAACCCTAAAACTCTTTCTCTATCTATTTCATATAAAACTTAGAAATCCAAAGGAAACCTAGACTTGAGCACCATGTCCCTAGTGCCAAGCCTCACATATGACCTATATTCCACTCTTCCTTTTCCCCATCTTTGTAGTCCCATCCCTAAGCCCTTTCCCTAACATAGCCTCGAATATTTCCTCCTATATTATAGTTCCTTCTCAAGACCCATTCCTTGATCTAATATGTCCCTTTTAGACTCCAGGCCCTCGGGAGAACCTTTCACCCATATACCTATCCTTGAATTCTAATTCCAAGTTCTTCCTCTAGACTATGACCCTATCCTTTCCACATACAACTTCTTAGGTCCATAATACCTCCCATGGCCCAATAACCAACCTTCCCCTCTTCTAAACTCCATAGTGTCGATTCTCATCCCCCTCCTAATTCATGACATGTTTCCTCTTCTAGATTCTTCAATGTGTGGTTCCCAAGTCCATCCCAAACTAAAACTCCCACTCCCACTAGGCACTTAACTTCCCAAGTTTTTATTCCAAGGTTCCTCTTAGACCTAATATTCCATTGAATGACTATTTTTTACCCCAAAACCTCAAGACACATTTTTACTTACTACCATAGTTCACCCATCACTTCATTAATGCCAAATTTGACTCTATAGCTAACAACTTGCTTGCCCTCACCTTGAAGACTCATTATTTAATTTAATGGCATTATTTACAATGTAGATCCAATTGAAAGTAGAAAGGGGGCCATTCTACCATAAATATGGTCATTGGGGATTTGAATACCCAAATTGACCTGTGATTAATCTCTACCACCCATTTTCAAAGTCCCATAGATCTAGATGAGTTCCATGTGCCACATCTATGAATTTAGATGAATCACACAAATCCGATCATGATTTAATGATCTACCTTGACTCCCACAAGTGACTATGTTCCAAAAGCATGAAGATATATAAATACTAATTTTCTTGCCATTTTGATGATTAGTCATTTTTATTCTCCACGTGACTAAAAATTAAAAGAAATTCTAGTGTTTCAACCCCCACAAACCTAGTCACCATTATAGTAATAGATATTTGAAAATCAGAACGAGAATGTATTGTAAATGATTCTTGTAAGTGAATGTCTCCATGGTTCTATTTGTAGATCTTTTGGAAGGTTCTAGATTAAGGTTTTACCTCACCATATTTTTTAGAGTGATTGTAATCAAAGATTGGATGAATGAGAAAATATTCCTTTACAATATTTATAATGATATTTTTTTCATTGCATGTGAATTTTTGTAGTCTATAATGGATAACCAAGAATGTTCATTTGTTTGAAATTATTATTTGTGGTGTATATGTATGCATAATTATATTCCTCCCGGTTCTGATTTTTTTGTTTTTTATGGTGTACTTGGACTTTGTGACCCAATGAATAATGAATAGGAACCTATCTTGAATGTTATCATCCACCATGCACCTGAACTAAGAACATCATTAACCGAAATATTAGGAGTATGAATTAGATATACATGTTATTAATGATTTAGCATTATACATTAGGGAACCATCTGAAGTGAGCATTCATAGCTAACTCATCAAAGGATCATGTTCAGTATGTCTACACCTTGATTTTGTGTATGCAATGCCGAATAAAATAATCTTAAGGGATCATAATTTAATTTTGTCATATATTTGTGCATGTAGAAAGTGTTATATCACCTTAATAAGGGTTATATGTAGTTAATTTGTCTTGATTTATTGATGGATATATGAGTTAGGTATAAATTGGGTATAGATACAGATAATTCTTGTCATGTTATATCTTACTTGATATAAAAACCTATTCATGATATCTCTACAAATACCCTCCTAGGATTAGTTGAGCTCAAAGTTGAAGAAGGTCTTACCCACCTTAGCAATTGGTTCAAAGTTAACCTACTTGATCATGAGATTATAGGGTTTTCCTTGAGTTTTTACACCCCTAGCACTCAAAAAGAGTCTTAACTTTAGGAATTTTGGACATAGTTTTGATCATCAATAGAATAATTAAAATGTTTTATTTTAGAATTTAAAAAATAGAAATAGAATGGAGCTATTGATGAGTGTTTTTGCACTGCACAACATAGATAAAACACAAGTGTTCTATCTCTCTTGAAATGTAACTTTCTTAAGAAAACCTTCATAAAATAACCCCAAGGTTCAGGATTATCAGGTCTTGACTATGCAAAAATAGTTCAATTGTTGATGTGATATGATGGTAATCACAAACGGCTTTTACGGTTTACAAAGATGGAAGCTATAAGAATCAAATAAGGAATTTATGAAATATGAAGATAAATGCAAACACTAACTGTATTCTCAGATCTAAGATCTGAAAGTGACTTTATCATCAAATGTGGCAGTATAGTGATGCCATTCCTAAAACTAATCCAAATAAAGATCAAAAGATATAGGGTTAAAAGAGATCCTAAACTAACACCTAAGGTCATTTATAATGATGGTTGATATTGTAGACTGACAAATCCCCATAAAACCTATTCCTACTTAGCTAAGATCAAATCTACAACTCCACTGAAATGGTGCAATCTTCCAAGGAAAAGTGAGGTTTTTAGACGATGAATTTAATCATTCATACACCCAATTGTTGGCATGATATGAACAACATTCACAATCGAACTATTGTATAAAGAGATTCAGACTAACCATGCACTGTGATTTACAATCAATAAACCCCAAATGGTATATGAGCAATAGATTCATCAAAACATCTTCAAGATTTCACCATAATTACAAATGAACTAAAACTAACATTACAATTCCATATGTGAGTTCTTTAATGTGATAGGACCCTCTTAATTCTTTGATCTTTAGTTCTTTATCTCTAGGTTTCACCTTCTTGCACGACTCATACATATCCTACAAACACATGAAACATTCATAAATAAGCCTACATATTTTAAAAGAATTCATACTAAATTAATTTTAAATCAAATATTTAAATAAGGATGTAACCATTTATTCTAGAATATAATCCCTTTGAAACCACCTCACAACTTACTCAAATAAAACCATGTAAATTGCTATTTTGAATTTATGATTCAGACTTCAACATGATGGCCTCCTAAACTTCATGGGTTTTTTGATGCCTTAAATATTCAATGGTTCCCCCTTTGCATGCTTTAATCATTGAGTATCATCAATTCCTTTTAAAACACCATGGAATATGCTACACCATCCCCATTAGTTAAACTATCGAAACATAAAAGGTTATGAAATCTCCATTTTTGGTGGAGTATCATCTTCCTCTTGAATGCAAGTAGCCATTGAAACAAAATACTTGGTAAAGGCCCGCGATAACTTCTTTGTCCTGCCATCCATGATTCTTTACGTGGTTGTCTAAGACTTTATGCAATTTCTAAAAACCTTCCTTCTCTTACTAAGGGAATTTCCTTGCACCAAACTCTCATTGTGTGGACATGAATTCCCTCATAAACCTCCTTAGTTGACCCTTCAGTACGAAACAATAGCCTTAGTGATTTCATGGAAATTATGACAATTCGCCTTCATTGATTTCAAAGATACCAAAGTTTCCTACGTATAGTGATCCTTTACTTGGCTGATCCAAACTTCTTACCAATTTCAGTTATTTCAAGCATTGAATGGCACTATAGAAAATCCACAAGAAGATGCTTCACAAATCTTTTCTCTCCTTGTGTTTGAATCTTGACACTACAAGCATTTTAAAACAACAATGATCTTTTACTTTATGGCCATGACTCCAAACCCCTTTTTATTCATCAATGATAGATTCTTTATCCATCAACAACCTCTCTTTATGTTTGCGACTTCAAATGGTGGAATCCTCAATACATGAATCTAGAATATATTAAGTGCATATAATTTCATAGCCAAGGCCACCTGAAGGACATTTTTGGTAATTCCTAATGATCCTACCAAAAAATGTATGTATATCAAATATTAAACCTCGCTGATGAGCGGATTTCTCAAACTTATGAAATCCCAAGCCTGTGTCATTTATCACATCTTTGTACACCTTCTTCAAATTTATAATGATAATTTCTCCTTGGATAACCATGATCTCCCTCTTACGCTTTAAAAAATATTTTAAACACCTAGACTCTTTGTGGGGGATCCACCCTCCAAATTTCATGGATTTACGATCCGACAAAAATTTCAAACCCTTTCATTCCATCTTCACAATTTTTTGAAGTTTGTGAGATCCTTGAACTCATTCTCCCTTTGTGAATTTCTCAATCATGAGAAATATCCAAACTTTGTTGTTTCCGCAGATTTCATAGAGGTGTGAATTCTCTGATCCATACATTCGCTCGCGGATTTCCCATACTTGAGAAATCCTCAAACCTTCTTCATATGTCCCAGTACTTCACGGAATTCGGGATCATAAGAAATCCCCAAACATCATTTTATGCTTACTTCGTCATTTCACAATTTTAATAATTCTATGGATTTCCTGATTAAGTGAAATCTGTGAACTGACCACCTTTCACGAATTTTGTGATGCAAAGAAATCTCTAGATTTTGTGTTGGAAAATGTAACCCTATTTTTCTTTACGCCCTTTATGAATTTTGACCCTTAAGCATTATGAGCCTTTGATGATTATTAAAATTGTGCCAAACTTGGTCTTTAAACATTTAGTGACCTAATTTATGTGATATTATCTTTGAAACATTCGTAGACCATGCTTAACGCTACAATGTATCTTTGCACTCAATTATAAACCTAGTGCCTTGGCTACTTTCATATCTATTGAAATCATTTATACAATGGAATTGTATTACACATAAAATTTTAGAATTTCACATAGTGCATAAATCTGCTACCACACCATAATGAATCTATTCCAAAAAAATCCACTCATCATAGAAAACCAAGGATTCCCTGAACTTAAAAGGTGTAGTGTACAAAAATGTTTTCCTTTACTTTTTCATATATTTTGGGGCTCTCTTAATTAAATTGGACTTAATTATGCTTTAAATATCCTTATTTTGCATCTACAAGCTTAATAAATTACATTTCTCGAAAGGGGAAACCTGACAATAATTAATGCTAATACATAACACTTTACCTTGAGCAATGTGTGTTCCAGGAATAGAGACGTGGGACCCTTTCACCCATGGGTGAATGGGTCCACCCTAGGCCTTTGAACTTGACTTTAAATTATGTTTTTGGTGGTATTTTAACATCTATAAATTCAAATTTTGATGTCAGCTTGTAATGTTTAATTTTTCAGGAAATTAAGGATACATACCTATAAATACAAGGTTATTTCATCAATTCAAATCTTAGAACTTCATGAGAGCATTAAGTAAATTTTACAAGAGCTAAGTTTATGATCAAAGACATTCAAGAGTAGATTTATCAATAATTTTGTTGCAACATTCAAGATCTCAAGCATCATGTCAAAGTCTTCTTGCATCATACATGTTTTTGGAGCTAACATTGTGATGTAGGTTTCAAAGATCAAGTCAAGCATTAAAAACATCAATTCAAGCATTAAGATTCACATCCATTGAAGTCATTTCATGCAAGATCAAGCTCAACATTTTAGATTTCCAAAGTTTTATTCAAGGATTTGGTGATTTGCAACATTGTATTGTACATTCATCATTCCTTTCACATTTCATTATTTTAATTCAAGGTTTAATTACCCAAACGGGTTTTGACCAAGGAAAACCCCCATTCACCAAAAACAAAAAAAAAATCCCTCTTGTGTTTTTGTTGCATATTTTAAGTTGAAGAAGGATTGAAGATCTTTTGAAGAGCAAGATTGGAAAAAATTTCAAAGTTGTAAAATTTGTCATCAATTCACGAAAACTCACTTATAGATCTGATTTTTGACTTTTTGACACTACAACTCGGATCAAACGGAAGCTACATATTGACATCAGAGGCTCCCAAAATTTTGCTAAAAACCCTAAGCGGAGACTCATTCGCCCATGGGTGAATGAGTCCCAGACAACCTCCTGAAACCACCTTTTGGTGACTGGTAAATAGGGTTATGCCCTTTGCAAATCTATAGAAAGTTTGGTATTTCTATTATTATTAACCTTTAATTGTTGTGTCAAAATTGAATTAGTGTAATTGAGTAGATTTTCTATTTTTAGTTTTTCTCCCAAAAGTGTTGTTTAGGTTGATACCCCATCCTCAAGCATAAAGAAATCAGTAGATTCCCTCATTGAATTGACTCGCCTAAAGGTTGTAAGTCAATTCTTTGTGTGGATCTCATTTCCTAATGAAAATAGGAAGATAGGTCCATCATACCCTCATTTCCCCCATTCCATAATTGGATCAACCTATATTTTTACATATCAAAGGGTAACATGCACATGGAAAGTTTTGATTCAATTCTCTAAATCAACATTCAGACTCAATCTCCCAAGAAAAGCAAGAGTGGAAATAAAAAAAGTAGAGATGCAAAAAAAGAGAGGGAGTCCCTACCTTCGACGGGGCATGTGTGCATAATGAACAACAAATTAAGAGTTTGTTGAGAAAATGCTCTAGAGCATTTTAATGACAAACATGAATCACAAACCCAGAATATTTGTTTCCAATCTCTATACTAGGCCAAACAAATAAAAACATATGATCAAAGAATCATAAATAGTAGTAGACCTAACCTTCCATATGCTAAAAATCCAAGTTTGTGCAAGTTTATTCATTTCCCTCTTTAAGTGACTACAGGAACCCCTACTTTGTCATATTAAGCTACATGAATTCTTCCACTTCAAAAGCAACTTGGACATTGCCTTGTTGCCTATTTGGCATCTATAGCCCCTATAAGGTTTTCTCTATTATTCTCTCGAACATGGATCTACTGCCAACTAGACATCCATAGCCTCAATAGAGTTATTTGAATCCCCTTAAAAGTTGAATTTCTTTTATTGTTCACAATTTTCTTTTCTCTTCTATTTTTTTATTTTCCTCCTTTTCCTTTCAACCCAAAGTAGTGAAGCTTGCATTCAGGGCAGAGAATCACAGTGGTGCTGAATTAGAAACTTGAGATTTTTCACTTAACATGACTTCACAAAGGAACCTATAGTGACCTTTGAACTCTTAATATGTGTGAGAGATACAAGATTTTAGAACACTTCAAGTTGAATCAAACCAATGATTCATCTTCCTAGATCAAATACCCCAACTATTTGATACTAACAAGAGACCTTCACCATTAATTCCAAAAACATGGCTGGTGTTTCTCAAAGAAATACTTAGATCACTCCCAAATAACTAAAATATTATTGTGCATGCAAAATTTCCCCAGATGAAAACAAGGAAACTCCAAACCAAAACCAAATCTAAACCAAGCCAAAGCAAAGCCACCTACAATAAACCACTAAACCTACAATAGACCTAAACCTACAACAAAGCAAAAAAAAGGAAAATTTAATCCAATTATTCACAATAAATCTGAGTAAGAAAGCTTTAGACAACAAGGAAAGACATAGGTCCTGGCATAGTTTCTCAAAATATTCAATAGTAACAAGGCACAGGTTATGGTTCTAAACTTGTTGAATTTATCCTTATACCCAAAAAAATGTATTCTTGCAACAATACTTTCATATTCAACAGAAAAACTAGGAAAAATCAACAATTGAGGCAAATCCTCAAGACCATGATTAATCCATATACAAGTTGTTCTTCCTAGGCATCCATAATCAAATTGGTAAACTTCAAAGTTCATAGTAAGGAAAGAAACAACCTGATATGTTTGTTGTCTAGGCAAGAAATCTTCTTTGTCATCTATTAATGTGTCTTGTGACCCATGATCAATATCACCACTATTGGGAGGTCATGGTTGATGATGCAACATCCCTCTTGTGTTCAACACATGCAAAGAAAGGTCATGACATTTAGTACATAACACAAGGTGAAAATCATACTGAACATGTTCAATTTGAGAATCATGAAACATTTCACCTATTTGTATGTCTTTGTGAAGCATTGGTAATGTAATCCTAGGAACATCTTCACATGGAACAACTTCCTCAATTGGATGCCCATCAAGATCCATCTCAAGTTGACCTTCAAACACATTTCCAAGTACAACCATGTGATCCAATGTATTGGTTGTAACTATTGGATCTCCTTTAACATCATTTGAAGTTTTTTGCACATTAGTATTACCAATATAAGGTTCATCATTATCAAAGCATGACACATCCAAATTATTGCTACTAAATTCATCAAAATGTAAAGAGAATATGAAATTTGACAAGCAGGAAACTCCCTTATTTCATTCTCTATTGATCTTGGCTCATGTTCTTAATCAAAGTAGTTGGGAACACTAATTTCATCTAATCCTTCCTTCTACTCCACTAAACAGTGGTCAACAAATTCTTGGAGTTCCTTCATTGAAAACTTATCCAATGTATCTTCTTGTGCATCCTCCACAAGGAAGGTAGGGAATTCCATTTCAGGTTGTTTTGAAAATTCCACTTATTCTTCAGCTTGCTTGATTGCTGCCTAGCATAATGAACATGTGAATTTTGAGTGTGCCACTTCATGTATCATACACCAACCTAGTAATAAAAACTCTTCTAGACAGATTTTGTATCTCAGAATCGATCAATCCTTCATAAACTTTATGATGAACTCATCATATCTTATCTATAGTGGATCTACATCATGGGTAGGGGAAGTTGACCGATAACTTCCTTTTCTTGAGGTTCATCCTCATCCAACTCAATTGAACATTATGTTTCAGATATTTGACTAGCTTTTGCAGGGATAACATCTCTTATTTCTGCATGTTGCACTTCAATTGAAAATTGATTCTTAACCTCTATTGTCCTAGGTATTTCAGTTTTTCTTTCTTGCACCCAACTTCTTCTATGACTGCTCCAACATTTTTTTCTGCATACTCTTCTAATTCAATATCCATTGGCTCCTCTAGAATGTATTCCCCAGATGACTCAATCTCATTTGTATATGGTTGTTCCATCAAATCTACATGAATTTGAACTTGATTAATAATATCTTCACATGAGGGGAAGGTGAGCTCTGAACGGGGTGCATTATGCATCTTGCACAAACTGGATAAGAGAATATCTTGCAAACACAATCCATTTTCACTACTTAGTTGATCCTTGACCGGTCCTATGAAGGCTCCAATTGCAACATCACTAAATTTTTCTTCCAACTCTACAAATGCCAACAGTGGTTCATGTACTTCCCAAAATAAAATTTTCCCCTACAAAGCCATCTTTGTTCTATCCGTAAAGGTCAAACATTCGAGCTCATTATGCCTTGAGGTATTATGAATCTGCATTTGTAAGATGATGCAAACTCTTAGGATACAATTTCCTATTTAGAGACTCTTGAAGCTGTGAAATATCAACCTGAGGACTACCCTCACAACAAGAAACTTGAAATTGTTTTCTTTCCATCTTGACTTTGATTTTATATTCTCAAGTTCTCTGATTTTTTGGATTTTTTACATATAAAGAGATCTATCACATCTCATATTTGTAACATGAAGGCTCATTCAACTTCCAGCTTTGTTGCTTATGCTCAACCCTCTTTCTAGCACCAATTTTGTTGATGAGTGTTTCTGCACTACACAACACAGATTAAACACAAGTGTTTTATTTCTCTTGAAAAGTAACTTTCTTCAAGAAAACTTTAGAAAATAACCCCAAGGTTCAAGATTGCCAAGTCAAGTCACTATGCAAAAATAACTTAGTTGTTGGTGTGATATGCTGGTAATCATAAAATTCATTTATGGTTTACAAGGTTGGAAGCTATGAGACTCAAATAAGGGCTTTATGAAATCTAAAGATAAATGCAAATCCTAATTGTATTCTCTAATCTAAGATCTAAAAGTCACTTTATCATCAAATATGGAATTGTAGTGATGATATTCCTAAAACTAATCCAAATAAAGATCAAAATATATAGGGTTCAGAGAGATCCTAAACTAACACCTAAGGTCAGTTATAATGATGGTTGATGCTATAGATTGACAAATCCACAAAAAAACCTATTCCTACTTAGACAATATCAAATCTACAACTCCACTAAAATGGTACAATCTTCCAACGAAAAGTGAAATATTTCCAGATGATGAACAGTCATTCATACACCCAATTTATGGCATGACACGTGAACAAACATTCACAATTGAACTATTGCATAAAGAGGCTCAAACTAACCATACACCATGATTTACAATTAGCAAACCCCAAATGGTGTGAGCGATAGATTCATCAAAACATATTTAACATTTCACCATCATTACAAATTAACTAAAACTAACATTCGAGAATGAGAAGAAAGAAACCATAACACTTTCAAAGTTAACATATAAATTCACTAAGTCAATTACCTAACTATATTAATTTCTCCAACATTTTCATATCAATTTTCAGTTCTATCCTCTCCTAAAAACTAACTAACTAGCTAACTAGCCCCTTATAAATGAGCAAGCACTAGTCTTTTATAGAAATTATATTTTGAATCAATGGCCAAGATTAAATCCAATCCAATGCTCTAGATTACATCTTTAAAATCTTAAGATGTTACATAGAGTTTGGCAACACATGTCCCATTGACATCCAATCAGATGATTTTGTTACATATTTGGGCTAAAGAGAAACAAATATCCCTTTTCAAAGGAATAAAATAATCCCAGTTGCTTCCCCAAGATAGTTTTCAAGCTAACACAACCTTGGCACAAATTCTCATGCAGGCTTCACATTAAATATTCAAGTTGCAATTTAAAATATTCTTGGCAACAAATAAGGCTTAGCACACATCCATAGGTAGGTACATGTGAATAATTTGATCCTCCCACCTCTTACAAATTGGGCACAATTCCATATGCGAGTTCTTTCATGTGATAGGACCCTCTTAAGTCTTTGATCTTCAGATCTTTATCTCCAAGTTTCACCTTCTTGCACAAGTCATACATATCCTGCAAACACGTGGAATATTCATAAGTAAGCCTACATATTTTAAAGGAATTCATACTAAATTGATTTTAAATCAAATATTTAAATAAGGATGTAACCATTTATTCTAAAATGTAATCCCTTTAAAACCACCTCATAGCTTACTCAAAGAAAACCATGTAAATTGTTATTTTGAATTTATGATTTAGACTTCAACATGATGGCCTCCTAAACATCATAGGTTCTTTAATGCCTTAAATATTCAATGGTTCCCCCTTTGCATGCTGTAATCATTGAGTATCATCAAATCCTTTTAAAATACTATGGAATATGCTACGCCATCCCCATTCTTTAAACTATCAAAGCATAAAAGGCTGTGAAATCTCCATTTATGGTGGAGTATCATCTTCCACTTGAATGCAAGTGGCCATTGAAACAAAATACTTGGTAAAAGCCCACGATAAATTCTTCGTCCTACTAACCATGATTCCTTACGTGGTTTTCTAAGACTTTATGCAATTTTTGAAAACCTTCCTTCTCCTACTAATGGAATTTCCCCATACCAAACTCTTGTTCTGTGAAACTAAATTACCTCCTTTGCACGTGTCATGCCTTCATTCATCCTACTAGACTTTATTATTTAAAAAAATTTAGAAACATCTAATGCTTGTTATGGGACCTCTTTCACGAGTCCTGAACTTGTGCACTACTGCCCATGATTTTCACAAATTCAAATTTCTTACCTTTAGTTGGCCATTTTGTGTGTGAGGCAATGAATGCCAATGTGAAAGAGGTTTCAATGATCTAATTTGGCTATGTTGAACATCTTACTCTTGTGCCAAACTCAATTTTAAAATCTCATGCATTATGTTTGAAAATAACTTAGGAAAGTTTGATGCAAGCTTTGATGAAGGTATCTTCCTTGGATATTCTACTAAAAGAAAAGCTTACAGATGTTACAACAAAAATCTAGGAAAGATAGTTGAAAGCTAAAATGTGAAGGTTGATAAAGATGTGAAAAATTCAATTGTTGTTGATGGATATGTGTCAGATGAACCTGACTACAGAGAAGAAGAAGAAAAAGCTAAAGAAAAAGAACTACAGAATAAAGAGGAAGGGGAAGAGCTCTAGAGAATACCCCTAAGACCCCAAAGTATGTGCAAAAGAATCATTGCAAAGAACAAACCATTGGAGGCAAGAGGAAAGGAGTATTGAAAAGAATCACAACTACTAAAGCTAAGGTAATCTATGTTTACTTTCTAAAGTTGAACGTATAATAGTAAGTGAGGCATGCAAAGATGAAGATTTGATGAAGGAAATGGAAGAAGAAATAATGTAGATTGAGAAAAATCAGACTTGGGGATTGGTTCCTAGACTAAAAAACAAGAACATAATTGGAACTAAGTGGTTATTCAGGAATAAATTTAATGAGAATGGAGAAGTGGTAAGAAATAAAGCAAGACTTGTGTGTAACGGT
Source organism: Sequoiadendron giganteum (assembly GCA_007115665.2). Taxonomy (NCBI): domain Eukaryota; kingdom Viridiplantae; phylum Streptophyta; class Pinopsida; order Cupressales; family Cupressaceae; genus Sequoiadendron; species Sequoiadendron giganteum. The sequence continues at coordinate 91,680,707 of CM021108.1, forward strand.
TACTCACAAGTGGAAGGAATAGATTGTGAGGAGATATTTGCTTTGGTGGCTAGGATGGAAGCTATTAGAATGTTTTTGGCATTTTTGGCATACGAGGACTTTAAAGTTTATCATATGGATGTGAAGTATGATTTTCTAAATGATGAATTAGAAGAAGAGGTTTACATGGAACAACCAGAAGAATTTCATTTGTTAGATCAATTAGATATGGTTTTTAGATTGAATAAGGCACTCTATGGATTGAAGCAAGCCCCAAGAGCTCGATATTCTAGATTGGATAGATATTTGATACAACAAGGATTCAACAAAGGCACTGCATATAGTAATCTTTACTTCAAAATTGAGGAATATAAAATCTTGCTAGTGGTTGTGTATGTGGATGATATTATCTTTGGAGGCAATGAAGCTATGCTTAATAAATTTGCAGAAGAGATGCAAAAAGAGTTTGAGATGTCAATGTTTGCGGAGATGAATTTCTTCCTTGGGTTACCAATCAATCAAATAGATAAAGGCATTTTTATTTCACAATTAAAGTATGCCAAAGAGATGTTGATGAAGTTTGGAATGGATGACTCCAAACCGGTATACACTCCTATGGTGATTGGTTGTAAATTGAGCAAGGATGATGATTCACCTAAGGTTGATCAAAGCAAATATAGATCCATGATTGGTGGACTATTGTATCTAACTGCTACTAGAGAAACTATCATGCATGCAGTTTTTCTTGTGGCTAGATTTCAAGAAAATCCTAAAGAGACACATGTTGCAGTAGTGAAGAGGATATTTAGATACTTAAAAGACACTCCAGATTATGGCTTATGGTATCTTAAGGATACTAATTTCATATTAATTTCTTATACATATGCAGATTGGGTAGGTTGTGTTGATGAGAGGAAAAATACAAGTGGTGGTGAATTCTTTCTTGGATGTAGATTGGTGTCTTGGTTGAGTAAGAAGCAAGATTCAGTTTTATTATCCATTGTAGAGGCTGAGTATATTTTAGAAAAATCATGTTGTACACATGTTTTGTGGATGCGATAAACATTGAAGGATATCAGAGTAGTGTATGATGAGCCTATATCTATCTTTTGTGATAATACACGTGCAATGAATATTTTAAAGAATCTAGTGATGCATTCAAGGACAAAACATATATCAATTAGGTATCACTTTTTGAGAGAGAAGGAATGAGGTGAAGCTTGAGTATGTACCTACAAAGGATCAGATAGATGACATATTTACTAAGGTTCTTCCTAAGGATACTTTTGAGTATCTTTGGGAGAAGTTGGGGGTTATTTCCCCTCCTTCTTTGAACTATATGCATATGGAGATGCATCAATCTAGTGGATCTATGGATTCATCTCTTTTCTGGACTGATGTTGGTGGTACCCTCTTAGGGGGAGTAGGTAGTGTCATTGAGTTGTTGATTTGTTTGGGTGTACTCCTAAGGGGGAGTATTCAGAGAAAGTATCTTCGTTCAATATCAAAGGGAGAGAACAATGCAAAATATTTTATCCTTTGGCCAGCTTCCAAATTTACCAAATCTAGCCCCTCGATATTGTGAATTCAATCTTAAGGTGTTGTTAATCCATTATATGGAGACCACTAGCGCTCAATCTGTCAATGTTGTAATTGAAGCCCCCACAAACCACCTTAGTTGGTCATTCAATACAAAATAATACCCAACCTCATGAATTGTGGATTCATTAGCTTGGTGAATTATTTGAATCCTTTCATATTGGTGACACCTTTTAGATTTACTAACTCATCATTATTGTTTTCATTTTTATCCTCGCTAATTCCTCTCACCATCTCAAAGATCTCAGGAATTTCTTATACACAAGAAATCCATGAGCCATTTTATTTGGTGTTATTTCAAACTCCTTTCACTATTTCAACAACCTCACAAATTTCTAGCCTTTGTAGATTAGTGCTCGTCGCGGATTTCCTGGACCCTAGAATTTCTCGAACCTCTTCCTTCCTCATAGATTTCTTAGATGTGTGAAATCCCCCCATCACAAATTTTATGGATAGAGGAAATTCCTACCATTATGGATTCACATCCAAAGGAAATTATTGAGCTCTTGTCTTTCATGGATATCTTCTATAGGAAAAATTCTTCAGCCACATTCATGTTCACTATGCTTAAAATTTCATAGATTTCATGGACAAAGAAAATCCTTGAGCTTTTAGAATTCCCAGAATTCTCTCATTCAATGATCCCACGAATTGCATCCTCATAGACTTAGATCCTCCATTCGCTTAAACAATTCCTCAAACCACCAGATTATGCTGGTCTTTAGGGTTAAAGCATAAAGTTATGTCACACTTTTGGCCAACTAAATAGTTTTGATTGAAACATTTTTGGCTGGAAAATTTTTGGCCGAATAGGTTTCGACTGAAACCACGTGGCCTATACGTGGCACACAGAGTTTCAGCTGAATATGTTTTGCTCAAATCCAAAAAAAATAATTTTTTCCTTTGCCGCTTTGAAATTGGCTTATTTTATATGCATGGTTTCAGTAGAAAGGGTTTCAATCGAAACCATTTCTACCGAAACTATCTATGTTGGCATCCTAGTTGGCAGCCAACTTAGCTTTTTTCAAAAAAAATTGAAACTTTCAACTTCAAGTGTTTCTTTAATCAAAATATTTTATTTTTTTAAAGAAGAAAAATATCCTTTTGTAGAGCTCGAAGTGGTGAATCCAAATATGTATTTTTATATATTTTGATTAGTTTTAATATATATATATATATTTTAAATAATGTAGATAGGTTGTTAAAGCTAAAAAAAAGGTTGATTAGAAATTAAAAGAAAAATAGTAAAACATGTTAAAAAAATTTGAAAAATATATGGTGCACTAGAAGAGAGAATCCTCTTCAAAAGGATATAATTTAATTTTTTAAAATAATTTAAAAATTAGACAATAGTTGACGTCAAATGAAAACTATCAAATTTTGACTAGTTTGACTTTAAAATGTTATTACGAGAAAAATATACATCAAAATTTCAAAAAAAAATTCATGCACTAGATATTGAAGTTACCTATTTGAAAAAAAAAATAGGGGAAAGTGAAGTTTTTTTCTATTTTTTTCTTGATGTCAAGTGGTTACTTTTTCCTGAAATTTTTAGCATTCCAAAATCTACTCTTAAATCGATAAAAAAAAATCAAAACAATTTTTTAAAAATCTAAAAAATTACAAGAATAAACTTCATCAATATTTCTACATTTCATTAGTTTACATCATTTTTAAATTCAAAACATAAAGACCACTTTTATGTGGTCGAAGTTTAGATTTTTTTTGTTCTTGATTGATTCCTTTATAAAATGTGACACAGGTTTGTGCTTTTAGCCTTTACTCCTTTTGAATTCATCATTGTTATCTTCTACAAATCTGAATTCATTACCCTCGATGTCATTTGCATACCACCTTCGAATCCTATGCCATGAACACCATATGCTTACTCATCCATTTATATTTCCTTTCTTTAGGAAAACATGCTAATCAACCATGCACAAATACTCAAATCCCCTTTATTCCAAATCTTTCTCATACCCTCTGCCTGTGAGTGATGTTGTGGAAATGATTTATTTGGATTGATGGCTCCATAACCAGTAGTAGCAGATAATGATCTCCTTTCTTGACTATTTTGTCTTCTCTCGATTTATGATATAAACCAACTGTATCTAATCCTTTCCTTCACGATCCAGGAAATGCCAATGCCACTAGAATTATGATGATTCACCTTCATTGATTTCAAAGATACAAATTTTCCCATGCATAGCGATCCTTTACTTGGCGGATCCAGAATTCTTATCAATTTCAATTATTTCAGGCATTGCATGGAACTGTGGAAAATCCACGAGAAGCTGCTTCACAAATCTTTTCTCTCCCTGTGTTTGAATCCTGACCCTACAAGAATTGTAAAACAACAATGGTATTTTACTTTATGGCCATGACTCCAAACTCCTTTTGCTTCATCGATGATATATTCTTTATTCATCGACAACCTCTCTTTATGACTACAAGTTCAAATGGTGGCATCCTCAATACATGGATCTAGAATACATTAAGTGCATATAATTTCATAGCCAAGGCCACCTAAAGGACATTGGAAGTAATTATTGATGATCCTACCAACAAATACATGTATGTCAAATACAAAACCTCGCTGATGAGTGGATTTCTCAAACTTATGAAATCCCAAGCCCGTTCCATTTATCGCATTGTTGTACGCCTTCTTCAAATTTATAATGATAATTTCTCCTTAGACAATCATGATCTCCCTCTAACACTTTAAACATTATTTTTGGCACCTGGACTCTTTATGGGGGATCCACCCTCCAAATTTTCCATATTTATGATCAAACTAAATTTTCAAATCCTTTCATTCCATCTTCACAAATTTTTGAAGTTTGTGAAATCCCTAAACTCATTCTCCCTTTGTGGATTTCTCAATCGTGAGAAATCTTTGAACTTTGTTGTTTCTGCAAATTTCATAGAGGCACGAATTCTCTGATCCATATATTCACTCGCAGATTTCCCATACTTGATAAATCCTCAAGCCTTCTTCGTATGCCCCATTACCTCGTAAAATTTGGGATCATAAGAAATCCTCGAACATCATTTTATGCTTACTACGTCATTTCATGATTTTAACAGTTTCATGGATTTCTCGATTGAGTGAAATCTGCGAAGGTAGCACCTTTCACAAATTTTGCGATGCAAAGAAATCTCCAGATTTTGTGTTGGCAACTATAACCCTTTGGTCTTTATGCCCTTTATGAATTCTGAAAAAAAAAACAAAACAAAACAAAAGAGGGGGTCATTGCCTTCGGTGGGGTGTGTGCATAATGCACAACAAGAACCTCTTACCAAAAATTGTAGCTCACTATCTAGTACTCCATCACATCACATGGACGTCTACACGATGCATTATCATTTATATGATTCAAACACTAGAAATTTCTAAAATGCACAGTTCTTGCCTAATAATCAATTAAATCTATTCAAACATGTACAATAACATGCAAGAGACTAATAGGCAGTCAATTTTACAAATAAACTAAATAAATAAATTCATATTGGATTAAGTTGAAGAAAAAATTAGAGAATCAACATGAAAATACGTTTAAACCTTCATTTGGTTGATTATTTTCATGATACTTACAAATACATAAAAAGAAGGGAAAAATGTTGCGGCTATTGAGGGGTGTGCCTCAATCAAACCTTCATATTCATCTTTTGACTTCCACAAAACACCATAATAGAGAAATATAGTGAAAACATGTGTCTACTCTTATCCTACACGATTGAGGAATAAAGAGGAATAAGATAAAATATAAAAAAATTTAATGGTGTCAATCCTAATCTACGGGGAACATCTCCTTTATGAATAGACTTTACAAATAAGAAGATGATTTATACTAAATAGATTTTTCCAAGAAATAATGCAAAAGCTATATCAAAAGGAGATACTACTATATGAATGAAATAGAATAATATTACCATAAATATAAAGGTCTTTAATGGATATGAATGGTGTACATGTTGAGTGTTCTTTTGGAAGCCTCAAGTAGCCAAATAGAATAAGAGGATGCAATAATCCTACAACTTCAATGGATATTTTAGAACATTTTCCCCAAGAGAGCTAAGAGAGAGAATGGGAGAGCTAAAAGATGAAAATATTAGACTTTTCATAAAGAATGGGTTTTTTTGGGTGGGTACAAAAGTTTGTAGCATTACTTTCTCAATTGTGCATTATAATAGTTTTTATAGAATAGTTAAGAAGAAAACTCATCTTTTAAACTTGAAAACTTTCAAGATGCCTACGTGTCATGTGGGTGTTTGTACATCCTACTCATTTCTAGAGGAAAATATTAATAATTTTACACATTTGTCCAAAACAAAGGCCAAATATATTTACAATCCAAAAATATGGGCAAACCTTGGTGTAAGGAAAAAGGCAAAGGCTCAAGCTTAAGTGGGCCTAGAACATGCTTTGAGAGTGGACACTAAAGCAATTTCGAAACACAATGTGAAATTGTGTGACTCCATAATTTTCTACGTCACATTACATTTATTATAAACATAGGGTAATTAAATAAATCATTTTATTAGAATAATAGGAATAAAAGAGGATGTCAAGAAAGAAATATACAAATTTTAACATCTAGAGAATTATTTTAGTATCCTAGAGTCATAAAACTTTAGTATCATTATTTGTACACATATATTTTTATCATATCAATATATGTAGGCAGAAGTGTTTGGTTGCAAGCTCTAGCTATAGTGCACTTATTTCTCTTAGTGACATTTTCTTCAAGATATTTTTGTGTTGTGATGTTCAAATAATCCTCATATATAGGGTATGATAACCACAACTACACTTCTAACATTAAAATGTAATCCTAATGCATTTATTTATCTTAATGGCTTCTATAGTGTGAGGAAGATGTTTTTGGTGGGATGAATTGGCCCTCTACATTGAGATATTTAGAGAAGACTAAATTTAGGTCTTGTTGTGTAGCCTGTCATTGAATAGTGAGATCTCCATCTTTTGTTAGAGGTCCCAATATTTTCTTGTACGAGTGATATCTAAGAAATTTGCCAATATTTTGAAGTTTATAGGGCATTCTATAGAGACAAAAAAAGACACAAATTGACATTAAGAGGGAAAAGAGGATTAAAAATATTAGTTTGAAAACCATTATTTATGGGGAATTCTTGGTTAAATAAAGGTGATATCAAATTAGGTTTCTATACATAGAATTTTAATCTTTAATATGATTTCTAGTTTTCTTGGATGAGGAATTTTCAACTACATTTATAAAAAATAGATTAATTTAGGAGAGATATTTAATGAAAATATACCCTTTCTACAACACCCTAAATCAATTCATTTTTTTATGGTTATTGTGTGATTTAGCAATACCTAAATGAAATTTCTTGAAAAGGGAATTCCAAATAATAGGATCCTTTTTTATTACCAATCACCTCTAGACTCAATAGAAAATCCCACAAATCATCTTATGTATATCACATAAAATAAAATAAATAAATTATATTTTAACATTAGCATAACCCTTCAAATTGACATCGATTATTATTGAGCTTGATAATTATTAAAAAATTCATGCTTAAGTAAATGGAAGAAAAAAGGTTGGGGGCAGAAGTGGATGGGAACTTGGAATCAAAATCTTAAGGTTCTAAGTTCCACCAAAGGTTTGAGGCCCAATGGGAACCAAAAGAACAAGGGCGGGAATGAAGAAGGGAAAAGGAAAGGGACCTATAACCTAAGGTTACATGTTCACATTGGGGCCCAAGGTCTGATAGGGAGCTAAGAAGAACCAAAGGGGAGGTTACAATTTCTTGGTAGGGCCCAAAGATCGAAAGGCACTGAAGGAAAAGAACGACTAAGGGGCCTAATCAAAAAATGCCAACTCCTCAATTTTTTTGTTAAGTCCCAAGAAGGGGTTTCTATTTGATGAGGTATAACAATTCCAAAGATGGAACCAATTGATATCACCATGGCACTTTATTATTCTAATGACAGCGGGGTTTGGAGGGTCATGGGTGTTATAGGTCAAACTTTTCAGCTTCCCAATGGTCAAGTATATATTAATTAATTATTGTTATTTATCTATGAATATTAGTTAAACACATTAGTACGACATGAAATAGATCATGTTCTAACACAGTTAATACTACATTAGGTGACCTTAATTATGATGAGACTTTTCAATAACCTAGCTTCTAAGATTTGGGGTATGCTTGTGATACTATGTAACATCTTAAGGTATAAATTAGGTTAAATATAGTACTGTAACTTTATATTTGTATATTTTTTACATACATAATTAAACTTAATCAGTTTCTAATTTAGAAAAACTTTTATTTTTATATACATGTAGGTTTTGGTATTAGCTCATGAATCTACTCAAATTCATATTTTACATCCACTAGATAACGTATTTGGGTGTTAAGTAAATGCCATATTATAATTTATAATACATGCATCTGCATAAGTTACATAATTTTTTAAATATAATCATGCATGTGTATACATGAGCTTTTATATAAATTATTATACACATTCATATAATAATGCAAGGTTTTGCACAATAATCAAAGAGTAATATTCATAGATGGAAGGAATCGAGCTCAATAAATGGCTTAGGGTATGATTTTAATGTCTAGAGTGAGGCTCGATCCACTCATAATTTATTAGTCCTTGCCTTTATAAGGCGGGGAACTAATGTTATCGCCTCAATCTTGCATATTAAAATTATGCCTGGGGAATGGCACCAAATAAATAAAGATATGGTTTTGTTGATGTTTGGGGGAATATTTAGAAAAAGCGATTTTTTTTGCTCTTGCAATTTTGTGATTGGCGGGTGTAATTTGTTGAATTGCACAAGACAACTGAGAGGGGAGGTGAATCAGTTGTATCTAATCACATTCACCACAAATCTTAAACAATTCCACATTCACTTTAATCTGTTATTACACATAAGCATGAAGTGCAGATAACAAAAAGCAAAAACAAGAAATACCAAATTTACATGGAAAATCCAATGAGGGAAAAACCAAGGTGAGGGTTAACTCACAATATAAGAGTAATTGTAAAACTAATTACAAAGGCTCTCTACCCAAGATAGGACTCACTATCTAGATGAAGGCTCACTACCTACAAATACAGAAACATAGAAAGAAGAGTGTTACACAGAGAAAATTATCTCAATGCAACAAAAAATCCGCCAATGCAACTCGCACACATTCGCAGCCTTGATCAAAGAATTGCAGACACCATCAGCTCACTTCCTTCAAGATTCTAACACATTGAAGTTCCTACTACATCAGATCACTTTCACACAATCTTTCGCATCTACTTCACTTCTCACACTTGTAGCTTACAAACCTTAACATCTTGCCTTGTATTTATACCATCTTCGATCTCAAAAATTTCTCCAAGGCCAGCTACACACTCTTTATTCTTACAAATTCAAATTAGGTTGGCAACTCAACATTCTTGCGGTGGATAAGAATGAGAGTGAACCAAATCAATACTTAACCAAGACCTGAAACAACACCTTGGATCAATCACACACTTCTTCAATTGATACTTATCTCTCGCATATTGTGTAAACACCAGGTCGGCCAAACCTAATGAAAACACTAATGAACATTGAATTACACTCATTCAAAACAAGAGAATAGCATGTGGACCACATAACACGCTTCACCATACACTAGAACACCTCTTAGATGCCTTTAGATTCATCTGCAACAACTTTCATACAAAGAACACTTTCCATCAGTCCATCTGAATTGTACAAACACACATAGTAACTTTGGAACTAGTCTTCCGGAGTACCAAACCATGAACACTTTTTATGGAACACATATAAAACCATTACAAGCCTTCTTCCAGATCCACAAGACCTAAAAAAAACCGGCAAAGGAATACGGAGCAAAAACATTTCTCCTAGTCCATAGACAAACAACTCTGCCATACCAGTTCACAAACCGGTGAACACAACTTTCACTCTTCATCAAACCAGAAGCTATAATCTAGGATATATCATCCAAGGATGCCCATAAGAAACACTAAAAATCTACACAAGCATAGGATAAACACAGAAGAAATGCAGAGCACATACCAGAGCACATTCTGAACACACACACAACTTTGTCTTCACTATTTATTAATTTTCTCAAAAGCCCTTGATAACTCATCAAATCAGCACACTTGCAACACCATAAAGATAGCTCCATGTACTCACAACATCTCTACAATATCACAACTATACATGCACCACCTGCAATCACTTGTTTCCTTTCATTGCAACAACCTGTTCTATGTTGACATCAATGACAACATTAATGACATCACCACCATACTCATTCATACTTGCAACACAATTTTCCTCGTGGTTTTGGCATTTTCTAATTTTTTTAAATAATAATTATTGTAGGTAGCTTTTCTATTCGAAATATTATATGAGTTTGTTTGTATAGTCGTATCTTGTCATGGACTCTTCCTAGGGACACGTGGTGTCTTGAGCAGTACATTTGCATTTACTATTTGTGTCTTCTCATTTATTGTGAGGAGACTCAAGTGCAACTGTCATATTCGCATTGTATGTTCATTTTTTGCTCAAGTCATTCGATGAAGCTGAAGTTTGTGTCTATTGGGAGGTTTTTCACCTACTGTGTTGGAAGCGAGAAAGGTGGCCTTTGTAAGCTACTCTATCTTTTACACTTTGATTTTTTTGTTTGCCTATTGGTTTGCTCGGATTGGAAGCGAGGAAGGTGGCATTTGTAAGGTCGTATATCTTTTACAATGTCGTTTTATTATTTTTTGTATCTTTTCATTTTATGGTTATTCTTCGCTACCTGCACTCATGCATTGCAAGTGTACTTGAATTTATTAATTTTTGGCTATTATTAATGGGTTGGTGTTCATTGTCTAGTGAAATACTTAGTTACACTTGATTAATAAATATTTCTTGGTTTTCAAGTTTTAATTTTGTTGGGCAAAGAATTTTTTGTGTTGTTTTCCCATTTGCTCAAGTTGTTTCTGTGAGTGTAAATTTGGGTTAGAATTTCTTGTTCAGTCCTTTACAATCGTGGGTTGGTTTTATGGGTTACTGGTTGTTGTCGAGTTAGGTACTTAACACCGTAATTCGTTGATGTGAATTTCTCTGCCATCCATGATTAAGAATGGAAGTAGCTAGTTGCACTTCAATCTATTGGGTGAAAATGAGAATTGTTCATATTTAAAGTATTTGTTGGGCTTGAAGTTTAAATTTCTTGTTCAATGAAGGAGCTAGCACGATATTGTGTTTTTCATGACTAGGAATGAAAGTAATATTTCCTGGGCACACATGCATTGCAACTGCATTTGTATTTATTTAATGAAAATGAAAATTAGGTCTAGGTAATTGGAAAATTTTGTTGTTTGCATTGCAATTGCACTTGAATTTATTAAATAGTGATGAAAATTAGGTCCAGGTAATTGAATGATATATGTGTATAAAATCATTAAATTTGTGTGTGTTGAAATGAGGCATTGGTAACTTGGTATGCCTTTTACAGTGTCATTTTATAGTGGTTTGCATGTTTGCATTTAATGGTTTGATGTGTGTTGTTTGAAGTTGTTTGTATTTTGTGTGTTAATGTCTATTCTTTGCCATCATTGATTGCTTGTATGGGTTGGTGTCTGTTGTTGAATTAAATACTTAACAACGTAATTCGTTAATGTCAATTTCTTTGTTGGCCATGATTAAGAATGGAAATACCTAGTTGCACGCGTTTGTAAGTTCATGTGTCTTTACAGTGTCCTTTTTATAGTTTTTTGCTTCTCTGTGTTTTATGGGTCAATGCCTGCGGTTTGCATGCATGCATTGCAACTGCACTTGAATTTGTTAAATGACAATGAATATTAGGTCTAAGTAATTGGAAAATCTCTGGGTGTAAAATCATTAAATCTGTTGTTGTTGAAAGGGTTTATGTCTATTAAAAAAGATAAATATAAATATAACCAACAAAAAAGATAACCCTTTTATAATGAGTACCAATTGCAGTGAATGAATTCATCAAAATCCAAATTGAATAGACGTTCTTCTCTATAGATAACTTGAAGTCGGCCCTTGACAAAATAGAATGGTGCAACAAAAATAGAAAGGAAAATAATTGAAGCCAAATATTTGATTGCATAACCATCGGCCACCTGGTAGAGAAAGCTTTGCACTGCAAACAATTGTGGGTATTGTATTAATCTATGCCAATGGTCATTCAGAGTTTTGCACTACAACTCCCAAATCTAGATTGTTAAATGTTATATCTTCAGCATGTAACAATCCTTTTATGTACATTTTAAAATTCCTAGATAAAGTTTTTGCTAACACAAAATCTAGACTTAGAGTTAATGACTATTACAAAAATTTAATTGTTTTCTTATATAATATTGAATTTATTTTATTTCATTGTTTAAATATGTGTACAAAGAAGTGGAAAATATACAAATATTTATTTAATTTATTTTTATCATAGTGATTAAATTCTATAGGTTTGTTGTCAATGGGGTTCTGCTCAAATGGCAAGGCCATATGGTTCTTCATGGGGACACGTGGGGTCTTGAGCAGTACATTTGCATTTACTATTTGTGTCTTCTCACTTATTCTAAGGATCTACTCAAGTGCAACTATCATTTTCGTGTTGTATGTTCATTTTTTGCTCAGGTTGTTCGATGAGGCTAAAGTTTGTGCCTATTGGGTGGGGTTTCATCTACTATGTTGGAAGTGAGAAAGGTGTCCTTTGTAAGCTACTCTATCTCTTACACTTTGATTTTTTTCGTTTACCTATTGGTTTGCTTAGACTGGAAGCGAGGAAGGTGGCCTTTGTAAGGTTGTATATCTTTTATAGTGTCATTTTATTATTTTATGTATCTTTGCATTTTATGGTTAATTTCCACTATCTGCACTCATGCACTACAAGTACACTTGAATTTATTAATTGTTGGCTATTCTTTATGGGTTAGTGTCTGCTATCGAGTGAAACACTTAGTTGTATTGGTTTCCAAGTTTTAATTCCATTGGGAAAAATATTTTTTGTGTTGTTTTCCCATTTGCTCAGGTTGTTTTTGTGAGTGTAAATATGGGTTAGTCTTCCTTGTTCGATCCTTTGCAATCCTGGGCTACTTTTATGGGTTGTTGGCTATTGGCGAGTTAGATACTTAACACCATAATTCATTGGTGTGGATTTCTCTGCTACACATGATTAAGAATGGAAGTAGCTAGTTGCACTTCAATCTATTGGGTGAAAATGAGAATTTTTCGTATTTGGAGTATTTGTTGGGCTTGAAGATTAAATTTCTTGTTCAGTGAAGGAGCTAGAATGATAGTGTGCTTTACATGATTAAGAATGAAAGTAATATTCCCTGGGCATGCATGCATTGCAAATACACTTGTATTTATTTATCGAAAATGAAAATTAGGTCTACGTAATTGGAGAATGTGGTTATTGTTTTCATTTTATGCACGCATGGATTGCATTGCAATTGCAGATGAAAATTGGGTACAAGTAATTGGAAAATATCTACGTATCAAACCATTAAATCTGTTTGTGTTGAAACGAGGTGTTGGTAACTTGGTATGCCTTTTACAATGTCATTTTATAGTGGTTTGCATGTTTGCATTTAATGGGTTGATGTGTGTTGTTTGCATTTTGTGTGTTAATGTCTATTCTTCGCTATCGTTATGGGTCAATATCTGTTGTTTGCATGCATGCATTGCAACTGCACTTGAATTTGTTGAATGGCAATGAATATTAGGTGTAAGTAATTGAAAAATGTTTGGGTGTAAAATCATTAAATCTATTGTTGTTGAAAGGGTTTATGTCTATTTTCATAACTGAAGGCAAATTGAAAACTTTCATGCGATCTAGGTAAAGAGTATGCAAGTTTATTTCTTCTTCTAGAATAATTGCAAATTATATAATACTATTTTATGTATTTTGAAAGCTATCAGTTTAAAATCTAGTTAAATATGTCTTTAGATACGAAAGAAAAATTTGAAAAACGTTTGAAGTCCAAATTTTTGGAAAATCGTTGTAAGAGCTCTAGCTGTGAGCATTCGCTAAATATTGATGAGGTTGTGTGGGTTACGATAATTATGTTTCATGCATTTTCTTTTTCGTACGCTGTCAATTTAACCTATTTTTTCTTTTCATGTTTCCGTAATTAAATTTATATTTCGTAATTTAAGTTGAAGGAGTCTGATTTTCATTTGTTATAAATAGATTCAAGTGTGCTTTCCATTTATGGATTACGGTGTTGAGTTTAGATTGTTTCAAGTAAAGGGATTTGAGAATGGAATTAACTGTTCCTATACACCCTACAATAATTATTATTATTTAAATTTTTTGGAAAATGCCAAAACCACGAGGAAAATTACAC